>CM055122.1:346805299-347128509 GCA_029206835.1 Rana muscosa
TGCGCGCCGCCTCTCTAGATGTTGCGGCCGTGTACAGAGAGCCGTCTGCCACTGGCCACAGGACGTTGGAATGTGTGCCCGGGTTTCCAGCGGGTGGAAACCTGGGCACATGTGTCAAAACCGGACAGGTGGCAACCCTAGTGCTACTCCTAATAGGAAATCACATCTAAAGGGATGCGGACCCTGCCACTTCCCTCATTAGAACCCTGCAGGTGCAACATCTGACTGATAATTATGAAATCACTCCCATTTTGCATTCACTTTCCACATGGACACAGACAAACACACAGGGATTCCTTCAGAATAACAAAAGGTAGGAATCTGCAACAAGGTTTGTAATAATCCTTGCATTGCACAGAGATCACCCAGCGGGGGAGGGTTTTTTTTTTTCTCAACAAGGGTGTAGTTACTCTTTAACCACTTACCCCTCTTTATGACCAGGCCATTTTTTGTGATACGGCACGGCGTCATTTTAACTGACAATTGCGACGCTGTACACAAATAAAAATGACGTCCTTTTCCCCCACAAATAGAGCTTTCTTTTGGTGGTATTTGATCACCTCTGCGATTTTTTTTTTTTTGCGCTATAAAACAAAAAATGGCAGACTATTTTGAAACAAAATGTTTTTTTTACTTTTTCTTATAAAATATATCCAATAAAAAAATGTAAAAAATCGAATTTCTTCATCAATTTAGGCCAATATATATTCTGCTACATGTTTTTGGTAAAACAAAAAAACAATAAGTGTATATTAATTGGTTTGCACAAAAGTCTACAAACTGTGGGATACATTTATGGAGTTTTTATTTATTTATGTATTTTACTAGTAATGACGGCGATCAGCGACTTTGCGGCGGACAAATCAGACGCTAAGTGACACTTTGTGGGAACCAGTGACAAAAAAATACAGTGATGACACTGGCAGGGAAGGGGTTAACATCAGGAGCGATCAAAGGGTTAAATGTGTCCCTAGGGAGTGCTTACTAACTGTGCGGGGGAGGTGCTTGTACTGTGGGAAGACAGAGATCTGTGTTCCTGCTTAGCAGAAACACAAGATCTCTGTCTTCCCTTGTCACAGAACGGAGATCTCTGCCTTGATTACATAGGCAGACCGCCATTCTGCCTCTGTCTGGAACAATCGCCGTGTCCCTGCAGACATCGGGTCCGCGTGGACCCGCTGATTGGCTCCCGCTGTGTCCAATCACATCTGGAGCCGGTGGTGAGCGGAGTGTGTGCGCGCCACAAACTCAGAAGTAAAGATCGGGTACAGGTACGTGATTCCGCCTGTAGGAGCCGCCGCCCCACAGTACATATATACACGCGGGGCGGTCAGCAACAGGCTAAACATACACAGCAATAGTGGAAATACATATTTTTATTGCAGGTGAACTGAGGCTCACTTACCCACCCCCTTGGGTAGTTGATCCAGGGAATATCCTCTTGCCACTTTGGGGACCAGGAAGAAATTAATTTTTCCCCCCGATGGAGAAAATTGGATCATGGCTTATTGGGATTTTTTGGGATCAACCATGAGTATATGATTGTGTACTGTATATGGAGGTTTTCTATTTTAATCTATATTCTATAACTTCAAAACATATCTCAGGGCAAAATGCTGAGAATCAATGTTAGACCTCTCTGCTGCCTCTGACACAGATGACCACCTGCTCCTCCTCAGCAAATGACACTCCCTTGGCCTCCGTGATTCTGCTTTATCCTGGTTCTCCTCCTACCTATCTCAGTGTCACTTACAACTCCATCTCCTCCGCTCCTCTTCCTGCTGGGGTACCCCAAGGCTCCGTCCTTGGGCCTCTCCTATTATTACTCTATACCTCTTCCCTGGGCCAGTTATTAACCTCCCATGGCTTCCAATACCACCTCTACACCAACAACAGCCAGATCTATCTCTCCATCTCCTCAACTCACCCCCTCCATCTCCTCAACTCACCCCTTCCATCTCCTCAACTCACCCCGTCCATCTCCTCAACTCACCCCTTCCATCTCCTCAACTCACCCCCTCCATCTCCTCAACTCACCCCCTCCATCTCCTCAACTCACCCCCTCCATCTCCTCAACTCACCCCTTCCATCTCCTCAACTCACCCCGTCCATCTCCTCAACTCACCCCTTCCATCTCCTCAACTCACCCCCTCCATCTCCTCAACTCACCCCCTCCATCTCCTCAACTCACCCCCTCTATCTCCTCAACTCACCCCGTCCATCTCCTCAACTCACCCTCTCCATCTCCTCAACTCACCCTCTCCATCTCCTCAACTCACCCCCTCCATCTCCTCAACTCACCCTCTCCATCTCCTCAACTCACCCCCTCCATCTCCTCAACTCACCCCATCCATCTCCTCAACTCACCCCCTCCATCTCCTCAACTCACCCCTTCCATCTCCTCAACTCACCCCCTCCATCTCCTCAACTCACCCCCTCCATCTCCTCAACTCACCCCCTCCATCTCCTCAACTCACCCCCTCCATCTCCTCAACTCACCCTCTCCATCTCCTCAACTCACCCCCTCCATCTCCTCAACTCACCCCGTCCATCTCCTCAACTCACCCCGTCCATCTCCTCAACTCACCCCGTCCATCTCCTCAACTCACCCCCTCCATCTCCTCAACTCACCCCTTCCATCTCCTCAACTCACCCCCTCCATCTCCTCAAGTCACCCCCTCCATCTCCTCAACTCACCCCGTCCATCTCCTCAACTCACCCTCTCCATCTCCTCAACTCACCCTCTCCATCTCCTCAACTCACCCCCTCCATCTCCTCAACTCACCCCGTCCATCTCCTCAACTCACCCCTTCCATCTCCTCAACTCACACCCTCCATCTCCTCAACTCACCCCCTCCATCTCCTCAACTCACCCCCTCCATCTCCTCAACTCACCCCCTCCATCTCCTCAAGTCACCCCTTCCATCTCCTCAACTCACCCCGTCCATCTCCTCAACTCACCCCTTCCATCTCCTCAACTCACCCCCTCCATCTCCTCAACTCACCCCCTCCATCTCCTCAACTCACCCCCTCTATCTCCTCAACTCACCCCGTCCATCTCCTCAACTCACCCTCTCCATCTCCTCAACTCACCCCCTCCATCTCCTCAACTCACCCCCTCCATCTCCTCAACTCACCCCCTCAATCTCCTCAACTCACCCCCTCCATCTCCTCAACTCACCCCTTCCATCTCCTCAACTCACCCCGTCCATCTCCTCAACTCACCCCTTCCATCTCCTCAACTCACCCCCTCCATCTCCTCAACTCACCCCCTCCATCTCCTCAACTCACCCCCTCTATCTCCTCAACTCACCCCGTCCATCTCCTCAACTCACCCTCTCCATCTCCTCAACTCACCCTCTCCATCTCCTCAACTCACCCCCTCCATCTCCTCAACTCACCCCGTCCATCTCCTCAACTCACCCCGTCCATCTCCTCAACTCACCCCGTCCATCTCCTCAACTCACCCCCTCCATCTCCTCAACTCACCCCTTCCATCTCCTCAACTCACCCCCTCCATCTCCTCAACTCACCCCCTCCATCTCCTCAACTCACCCCCTCCATCTCCTCAACTCACCCCCTCCATCTCCTCACGGATCTCAAACTTACTGAATGACATATCAGTATGGATGTCACTAGGGCTTTTTTTCTCAAACAATAGCTGGAACTCAACCACGACCCCCCAAAACCTCTCCACCCACACACACCCTCCAAATCACATCAAAAAGTGGGTGTGGTCAATCAAATTCTACCAACAGTAGGAGGGTCTTAAAGGGGCATTAAATACCAGAGTGCAGAGTTCAGGGGGGTTACACACAGAGTGCAGAGCTGTCACTTGTAAAATCAGAAACTGGATTTCTGTGTTTACAAGTGATTGCCCCCCCCCCCCCCAAGGGTCTGAGCCAGAGGTGGTGGAACTGAGTTCGACCAAGTTCCCCCTGAAAAAAAAGCCCTGGATGTCACACCACTTCCTCAAACTCAATCTTTCTAAAACTGAGCTTGTTCTATTTCCTTCTTCACGGTCCCCCCCCCCCCCTGTGACCATTAATATCAACACCACGACCATTGGTCCCTCCACACATGCCAGGGCGCTGGGTGTAATCCTTGACTCAGACCTCTCCTTCAGCCCCCACATCCAATCAGTGGCTAAATCCTGCCGCCCTAACCTCCCCATCATCTCCAGAATTCCACCCTTCCTGACTAATGACACCACAAAGCAAATTATTCACCCCTTGATTATTTCCCGCCTTGACTACTGCAACTCTCTCCTTAATGGCCGACCCTTACACAGGCTCCTCCTCCCCTTCAGTCTATTATGAATTCTGCTGCTAGACTAATACACCTCACTAACCGATCTGTGACTACTGCTCCTCTCTGCCAATCCCTTCACTGGCTTCCCCTCCCCCATCGTGTAAAATTCAAAATGCTAACCATAACATACAAGGCCATTCACAACATCGCCCTCATCTGCAGATATCACACAAATCGTCCCCTCCGCTCCTCCCAGGACCTCCTGCTCTCTAGCTCCCTTGTTACCTCCTCCCATGCTTGCCTTCGGGACTTTTTCAGAGTCTCTCCCATCCTCTGGAACTCCCTCCCCCAGTATGTCCAATCAGCCCCTACCCTGTCCACCTTTAGGAGATCCCTGAAAACTAATTTATTCAGGGAAGCCTATCCCACACCCACCTAACAACTATCCCCGAGCCACCCCCATCAAATCATTCTCTGCAGCTATTACCTTTTGTGACGGGAGGGCCTGTGG
This sequence comes from Rana muscosa, assembly GCA_029206835.1. Lineage (NCBI taxonomy): Eukaryota > Metazoa > Chordata > Amphibia > Anura > Ranidae > Rana > Rana muscosa. Next base: position 346,810,062 of record CM055122.1, read on the forward strand.
AACCCAGAGTCCCTTGGAAAGGTTGAGAAACCCTTGTTTCAGCTCTCCATGCATCTCTTATGTCTAAGTCACCCTGTGCCATCCTAGCACAGGGTGACTGAGAAAATATGTCTTAGATTACTTAAAATGGGACGGTAATATTTTTTTCCACAATATCTCCCAGGATATATGTAAAGATTATTCTTGGTTTGTTTGATTCTGAACTCAACATGTTAGTTGAGAGAGCTGATCACATTGGCCTCTGTACAATGTAGGAGACGGGCCGACTGCTACTGGAGCTCCTGCTATTGTGAGAAGGTGTCCTGTGTTTATACTTATGATAATGTATAATCTACTGTGTGAAGCTCAGTGACAACAAGTCTGGCCTGTAGTGAAATCTCGATTTCTCATAACAATGACCAGGTGGGCACGAAGTCACATCGGCTGCTTAAAGGGATTAGTTAATTAGCTCATGTTAATTTATGTTTCTGGTTACAAGTGTATTGTTAAAGTATTATGAGCAGGAGGTGGGAACCTCCTCTTCTACTGTATATAAGACTTGTATTCTGGTTCTAATAAACAGTCCATGTTCAGCAATCAAGCAAGTATCGTCTTGTTTGTCGTTGTCAGCGGTTGAAATTTCTGATATCTAGATTCGGAATGGGAGGAAGTGGTATATGACGAAAGCACTCAAGCGGAGTGTGGGACGTTTCGTTGCACCTTTTGTACCACCACCCCCTCCCTTTAGAATGTAAGCTCTACGAGCCGGGCCCTCCTGACCCTTCTGTATTGAACTGTACTGGAATTGTGCTGTCCCCCTCTACATTGTAAAGCTGTTGGCGCTATATAAATCCTGTATAATAATAATATTAATAATAATTCAGGAGAACGGACAATGCATGGCCTAACAATGTATTTTATACTTACAGGTTCTTCTCCAACAACAAAGCACTTCCTGGAGAAACATCAGATAGAACTGATCGATGGAGTGCACCTGATAGGTCCGGTCTTAGATAAGCTCAGAGATCTGGAACTATTAACCCCTGAGCAGTGTAATACTGTGAGTAGTAAAACCACCAGCCAGGACAGGATGAGAGAGCTCTACGTATTTGTTAGAGGTTGGGGGGATGAGGATAAGGACAAGTTACTCCATACTCTAGAGGAGACCAACAAGTCACTAATGAGAAGAGTAAGAAAATGTAATCTATGAAAGGCGTCTCAAACTCTTGTGATAAAAACGGCTACAGTCTGATCAATATTCCTATCACACACGTTCCTGGCAAAAATGGCTCATAAAATGGTGGGTGCTGCAGCGATTACCAGTTGGGTTCTGGAAACCTCAAACAAACGTACATATTCTCCAGCACACCATGGATCGACAACTTCCGTCCAAAAGTTTTTAATGAAAAAGATCACATCACAAGGAATAGTGCAACGTTTCGGAGCCACGCAGGGCCCCTTCGTCAGGCGTGTGAAAGGCTACAGAACTGCTGAATAATTGGTTTAAACAAGAGGTTAAATCTGAAGAAAAAAATAAATCCCCACCGCTTCAGTCACATCATGTACCTGTAATGAAGCAGGTATCACTTTGTGAAGGCAGCTGGATCCTGGAGAAATCTTCACTGCATAGATGCCCCGTCCTCTTCCTGTCTCTGAACTTCCAGCACCGCAATAGTAAACCACCTACATTATGAAGAGCTGATCCAAAACGTAGCCAATGTAAAGGAAGTTCTAGGAAAACTCAAAAAATGTCTGACCAATGAGCAGTGTGAGATGTGAGGAACATTCTAGGGCCAGGTGAGAGATCTATTCAGAGGTTGGGGAGATAAAAGAAAGGATGAGCTACTCCATGTTCTAGAGAAGACCAACCAGCAACTGATTCACAGGGTAAAAACACAATGAATTTATGAAAAGGTTCAGGATTGTGGATGAAACCATGCAGATCATTTTTATTTTAAGGCCTAGACCAGAGGTCTCAAACTGGTGGCCCTCCAGCTGTTGCAAAACTACAAGTCCCATGAGGCATTGCAAGGCTGACAGTTACAAGAATGACCCCCACAGGCAGAGGCATGATGGGATTTGTAGTTTCACAACAGCTGGAGGGCCACCAGTTTGAGACCCCTGGTCTAGACCAACTCTGACTCCAGAACAGCTTTTTTTTTTTTTTTTTTGAAAAGCCCATGGCGTGTGAAACACACCCAAAAACTCCACCCGGTGCCAAAAAAAGTGCACACACATAAAGAGTGAAACACAAAACGTGCAACGGGTGTAACACTTGTCCTCCACATGGAAGGACCTTACCCTGATCCCCCGGGGCGTTAGGCTCCAGACAGGGACAGAGGTACTTATGGTCTGATTGGCCGAAACCAGACAGACCCCATTCTTCGGTGAGTCTGCCGAAACAGACCCATCCAAGTACTAGGTGGGGCTCCCCCGAAGGGAGACCCCCATGAGAGCAGGCGAACCAGGCCAGAAGACCATGTCCACCTACTCCCAAGTCGTTCAGGGCAGGCCCGAGGACCTACACCCTACTAAACACAGTGACAAACGTGTATACACCAAACTAAAAAATACAAAAAAGTGACACACACGGGGATAAATAAAAAGAAAGTGGGGAGAAGGAAGGTGGGAGAGTGAAAAGGGCCATTGTGCAATACAATGGCCGGCCCTCCGGCCAGGAATAAAAAATTCCTCTGGTCCTAGCCAAAAGGCTCGGCCCTAGAGGCAGGTGCTCAAAAAGTGTGTTATGGTGAAGTGACCGTGGTGCCAAAAACCCAAAAGTGCTGCGGGACAACACTTGTGCAGTTATGGCACCCCTGAACTGCCACTCCAGGGGCACATTCACCATAGGCTTTTCGGTTCTGATCCGACCCCCTGACCAGGTCAGTGCGGCCTTCTGCTCCCACCAGATTGGGAGCCCTTCTGGGTTTTCTCGGGGAGAGCCGCCGACAGCAAAAGCGGCCCCCCGGTACTAACCCTTCCAGACTCCCACAATCCGGCAGATTTGCAAGACTCATCCCCGATCCCGAAACAGGGCCGGGCATGCTCCTCCACCGGACGCCAATAGGAGCAGCGCCTACACCAACACCGGCCAGAATAAAAACCCCCGGCCCTCCGCCTTGACCAAGTGATTCTCCATCCCCATCAGAAGGCTTTCACCTCCACACCAGCAGGTTTTGCATATGCCACCGCCATCCCTTTCCACCTTGCCGTGTACTGGGGACGGTTAGCACAGCGCCACCTACTGGCAACTGATAAGAACAGATACTACACTTGATCTTAGCCAAAAGGCCGAGAAGCAACTCTGACTCCAGATAGCAAGGATACAGTCTAATAATATAGAACCATTTATTCCAACCTGCATACAGCTGTTCAGGCTAGTTGGCCACCATCAGGGCAGCTCATGGAAACCATGTCTTCTATAGAGTACTGCTTGAAGAACAATGAGACATTACCAAACAGGTTATGGTGAGATGGACTTAAAAGAACCTAAATGTCCCTCAATATATCAGTGAACAGCAAAATAAAGTCCTCTTAAAAAAAGAGAATATCTCCATATGTGAATGTACCAATGGCAAAAAGGTTCCCAACATTCAACCCACTAGCCTAACATTTAAGCCCCGTACACACGGTCGGACTTTTTGCCAACAAACTTCAAAATTAGCAAGTTTTTCAGAAAATCAGACCGTGTGTACGCTCCATTGGACAAACTTTTTCGGTTTTCATTGGACAAAAGTTCGCTCTGCAAACGGACAAACTTTTCGGCAACAAAAGTCCGATGGTGCAAAGTCCGACCGTGTGTACAGAAAACCATCGGACTTTTGTCCGAAGTACAAATACGCATGCCCAGAACCAATGTTAAAATCAACCAACAATAGCAGAAGTTGACCAAAGGATGGCGGTAAAGAGCAGAAAAACCACTTGAAGTTGGGAAAGTTTGGGGAAAGTTTGCAGAAAAGTCCTGCCGTGTGTGTGCTATGGGTGTGCCCGGCCAAGTCCCTTCGGACAAAAATCCACGGAAAAGTTTTTGTTTGAAGTCTGATCGTGTGTACGAGGCTTTAGAATAAACACTTTCATTTTTGGATATTAAAGGAGATCTATGGTCACAGCACACACTTAATAACTTCAGCATTGTAATATGAATACAATACCCAAAACTAACTTTAAGGCCACTTTCACACTGAGGCGCTTGAAAAACTGCCAGTAAAACACTGAGCGCTTTTGAAGCGCTTTTCAGGCGCTTTTGAAGCGCTTTCAATTCATTTCAATGGAGAGGGGCGCTTTTTCAGCGCACTGCCTCAGTGTGAAAGCATTCATTGATTTTAATGGAAATAAGTTTTCAGGCGCTTTTTTTAGCGTGAAAAGCGCCACAGTGTGAAAGTGGTCTAAACCTACTTCCAGCCCCATTGTAAGCCTAATCTTTGTAACCCTGTAAAGAAATCACTATACTTGCCTATTACCTACCTTAGTAATCACTATACTTATCTATTATGACGTTGTTCCAGAGGAGAGCAGAGGCAGCTGTCAACGGATGCCCCATAGTAAAGCCTCGTACACACGGTCAGACTTCAAACAAACTTTTCCGTGGATTTTTGTCCGAAGGGAGTTGGCCGGGCACACCCATAACACACACACGGCAGGACTTTTCTGCAAACTTTCCCCAAACTTTCCCAACATCGTTTTTCTGCTCTTCACCCCCACCCTTTGGTCAACTTCTGCTATTGTTGGTTTATTTTATCATTGGTTCTGGGAATGCGTATTTGTACTTCGGATCAAAAGTCCGATGGATTTCTGTACACACGGTCGGACTTTGCACCGTAGGACTTTTGTTGCCGAAAAGTTTGTCCGTTTGCAGACCGAACTTTTAACCGATGAAAACCAAAAAAGTTTGTCGGATGGAGCGTACACACAGTCGGAATCTTTGGAAAACTTTCTCATTTTGAAGTTTGTTGGCAAAAAGTCTGACCGTGTGTACGGGGCTTAAGTCTTCATTTCCCAACCGTTGTCGGCTTTCTCTCTCTCTACACGAAAGCCGGAACTGGAGAAGCTTCAGAATAGGTAAGTATAGAAAAAAAAATTCTTTACAGGGTTAGATTGATTAGACTTATGCCGCGTACACACGATCGGAAATTCCGACAAGAAAAGTCCGATGTGAGCTTTTGGTCGGAAATTCCGACCGTGTGTAGGCACAGTTGCTGTCGGAATTTCCACCAACAAAAAATTGAGAGCTGGTTCTCTCTTTTTCCCAAAAAAATAAAGTTCTTGTCGGAATTTCCGATCGTCTTTATGCAATTCCGACGTGCAAAAAAAACGTGCATGCTCAGAATCAAGCAGAAGAGCCAAACAGCCTATTGAACTTCATTGATCTCGACTCGTCGTACGTCTTGTACGTCACCGCGTTCTTGATGTTTGGAATTTCTGACAAGATTTGTGTGACCGTGTGTATGCAACTCACGTTTGAGCCAACATTCCGTCGGAAAAAAATCCACGGTTTTGTTGACGGAATTTCCCATCGTGTGTACGCTGCATTAGAATGGGAGTAGGCTTAGCATTAGGTTTTTGGTGGAATTCCACTTTTATGACAATACAATATAGAATTACTTGAAAAATCTTCTTTCATGTTGTGAGTGCTGCCTGTCTGTTGGCCGTCTCTTTTCATAATTTGCTGGATTCCCTGCATGCTTTGCAGCTTCCCCTCCATTTATAAGGACTACATATACCATGGTACCTTGCTGCCTGCAAGCAATGATTCCTGTACTGACTCCACCTCCTGAAACTCCTCCTCTCAGCACCTCTGTAATTCAGAAGGCGGGCTCTGTGAAATGTGTGACACAGCAGTGCTTATGAACAGGGCACAGTGACTACTGAAAACAGAATTCAAGGAATTTAATGTGAGGGGGATCTTTACAAACTTCAAGATTATTCACTTTAATAGGAGGAGGCTAAAAATAATTGAAATACAATGTAGATATAAATATGATTTTACATTTTCGCCATAGATAGATACATTCATCTTTTTTAAGGGTTTCCGTAACATCAAATCATAGAACTGAAGAAGTGGCTGTGATAAGTTAGGAAACACCCTCAATATTATAGAACAGATGAATGTAATAAACTACCTCTAGATATACCATGACCTGGATGAATGAGAACCTTCACATACATATATATATAATGTATATACACACTATATTACCAAAAGTATTTACACACACACAAACTATAATGACATCCCAGTCTTAAAGACTTTGAGTTGGCCCCGCCCTCTGCAGCTATAACAGCTTCACCTCTTCTGGGAAGGCCGTCCACGAGGTTTAGGAGGGTGTCTATGGGAATGTTTGACCGTTCTTCCAGAAGGGCATTTGTGAGGTCAGGCACTGATGTTGGATGAGAAGGCCTGGCTCGCAGTCTCTGCTCTAATTTATCCCAAATGTGTTCTATCAGGTTGAGGTCAGGACTCTGTGCAGGTCAGTCAGGTTCCTCCACCCCAAACTCGCTCCTCCATGTCTTTATAGACCTTGTTTGTATGTTCTTCTGGAAGAATGGTCAAACATTCCCATAGACACAAGCCTCAAACACATAACCGGTTTTCTCGTCAAGAAAACTGCTGGGAGAGCTTTTTGCTGAGAAAACCGTTGGTGTGTTTGGCTTCTCGGCAGGAAAACTGCCGGGAATCTCAACGAGAAAAATAGAGAACCTGCTCTGTATTTTTCTCGTCGGGATTCTCAGCTGAGTGCTGAGTGCCGAGAAACCCGGTCGTCTGTATGCTTACCTGTCCAGGGAAACCCGCGCATGCTCGATGAGACTTTGACGCATGCGCGGTAGCATACAAGGGTAGTGTAGGGTGTAGCAATATGGCGGCGACGGCATCGAATGTGACGAGCACCGGCTCGTCGTAGTCGATGACGTCAACGTGTTCTTGCCATTCAAAAGAACGGCGGTTCTTTTGAATGGCGCGTGTGTACACAGGGCTTGGCAAGACAAGCTTGCCAGGAATCCCGTCGAGAAAATCGACGTTTTTGTTTTCGACGGGATTCCCGCCCGTGTGTACGAGGCTACACTCCTAAACCTTGTGGACGGCCTTCCCAGATGGGTTGAAGGTGTTATAGCTGCAAAGGGCGGGGCCAACTCAATATTGAACCCTCCGGACTAAGACTGGGATGTCATTAAAGTTCATGTGCGTGTAAAGGCAGGTGTCCCAATACTTTTGGTAAAAAAGTGTTATTGGGGGCGTGGCTGCAAGATCACGATCTGTATTGACGTGACACGTCAAGGCCAAGAACGGTAAACTGATACTGCGATTCGGGACTCAGGGGGGTGAGAGATACAACACAAGCTCGCATCTTGGGTCCGCCGTGACCGTGCAACATTGCAGAGCCATTATACACTCGTTTTGTTTGCTGTGATTCTCAAAGTTGTTGTTTTTTTCAATTGAAACGTGAGTGCAGGATTTGAAGTGGTGTAGTGCGGGTTAATAAAGTGGATGTTACAATTCCACACTATGGGAGCTTTCCTTTTTTTTCCTTACATGGGTAGAAAATCCTTATTGAAGCGCAAGTTTTCATTTTGATGGCCGTATACCTTCTAGTGGTTTAACTAGCAAGCCGAACACGAGAGTGGGAGGTAAAAACAGCTGGTGAGCGCAATCACAGAGGGGGCCGACGCGAGCGCGGAGGTGTGGTGGATGAACATTTCACATTAAGAAGATAGAATCTTTCTTTGGATTTTTTTCTTCACTTTTTTTCATTTTTTCACTGATGGACTTTGTTGATTATTTAAATATAATTTATTTTAGTCACATTGGGTTCACTGATTAATCACATTGTTATTTAGTGATTATAATCTAGATACACAGTGAATGATAATATATTATCTGTCACATTTAGCGCCATGAATTTACTTATGTTTCACATTGGTGCTCTTTAGGTATAGTTCATTTCTAGTTATTTCTATATATATCTATCATTTTTTACTTACTAAATTCAATGTAAAAGCTGAAACTTGCCTACAAGTTTGATGCCTTGGTGTGACCTACCTTACAAGTCTGATGCCTTGGTGTGACCTACCTTACAGGTCTGATGCCTTGGTGTGACCTACCTTACAGGTCTGATGCCTTGGTGTGACCTACCTTACAAGTTGATGCCTTGGTGTGACCTACCTTACAAGTCTGATGCCTTGGTGTGACCTACCTTACAGGTCTGATGCCTTGGTGTGACCTACCTTACAAGTTTGATGCCTTGGTGTGACCTACCTTACAAGTCTGATGCCTTGGTGTGACCTACCTTACAGGTCTGATGCCTTGGTGTGACCTACCTTACAAGTCTGATGCCTTGGTGTGACCTACCTTACAAGTCTGATGCCTTGGTGTGACCTACCTTACAAGTCTGATGCCTTGGTGTGACCTACCTTACAAGTCTGATGCCTTGGTGTGACCTACCTTACAAGTCTGATGCCTTGGTGTGACCTACCTTACAAGTCTGATGCCTTGGTGTGACCTACCTTACAAGTCTGATGCCTTGGTGTGACCTACCTTACAAGTCTGATGCCTTGGTGTGACCTACCTTACAAGTCTGATGCCTTGGTGTGACCTACCTTACAAGTCTGATGCCTTGGTGTGACCTACCTTACAAGTCTGATGCCTTGGTGTGACCTACCTTACAAGTCTGATGCCTTGGGTGTGACCTACCTTACAGGTCTGATGCCTTGGGTGTGACCTACCTTACAAGTTTGATGCCTTGGTGTGAACCTACCCTTACAGTCTGATGCCTTGGTGTGACCTACCTTACAAGTTTGATGCCTTGGTGTGAACCTACCTTACAGTCTGATGCCTTGGTGTGACCTACCTTACAGGTCTGATGCCTTGGTGTGACCTACCTTACAGGTCTGATGCCTTGGTGTGACCTACCTTACAAGTCTGATGCCTTGGTGTGACCTACCTTACAAGTCTGATGCCTTGGTGTGACCTACCTTACAAGTCTGATGCCTTGGTGTGACCTACCTTACAAGTTTGATGCCTTGGTGTGACCTACCTTACAGGTCTGATGCCTTGGTGTGACCTACCTTACAGGTCTGATGCCTTGGTGTGACCTACCTTACAGGTCTGATGCCTTGGTGTGAACCTACCCTTACAAGTCTGATGCCTTGGTGTGACCTACCTTACAAGTTTGATGCCTTGGTGTGAACCTACCTTACAAGTCTGATGCCTTGGTGTGAACCTACCTTACAAGTCTGATGCCTTGGTGTGAACCTACCTTACAGGTCTGATGCCTTGGTGTGACCTACCTTACAAGTCTGATGCCTTGGTGTGAACCTACCTTACAAGTCTGATGCCTTGGTGCGACCTACCTTACAAGTTTGATGCCTTCGTGTGAACCTACCTTACAAGTCTGATGCCTTGGTGCGACCTACCTTACAAGTCTGATGCCTTGGTGTGACCTACCTTACAAGTCTGATGCCTTGGTGTGACCTACCTTACAAGTCTGATGCCTTGGTGTGACCTACCTTACAAGTCTGATGCCTTGGTGTGACCTACCTTACAAGTCTGATGCCTTGGTGTGACCTACCTTACAAGTTTGATGCCTTGGTGTGACCTACCTTACAAGTCTGATGCCTTGGTGTGACCTACCTTACAGGTCTGATGCCTTGGTGTGACCTACCTTACAAGTTTGATGCCTTGGTGTGAACCTACCTTACAGGTCTGATGCCTTGGTGTGACCTACCTTACAGGTCTGATGCCTTGGTGTGACCTACCTTACAGGTCTGATGCCTTGGTGTGACCTACCTTACAAGTCTGATGCCTTGGTGTGACCTACCTTACAAGTCTGATGCCTTGGTGTGACCTACCTTACAAGTCTGATGCCTTGGTGTGACCTACCTTACAAGTTTGATGCCTTGGTGTAAACCTACCTTACAGGTCTGATGCCTTGGTGTGACCTACCTTACAGGTCTGATGCCTTGGTGTGACCTACCTTACAGGTCTGATGCCTTGGTGTGAACCTACCTTACAAGTCTGATGCCTTGGTGTGACCTACCTTACAAGTTTGATGCCTTGGTGTGAACCTACCTTACAAGTCTGATGCCTTGGTGTGAACCTACCTTACAGGTCTGATGCCTTGGTGTGACCTACCTTACAAGTCTGATGCCTTGGTGCGACCTACCTTACAAGTCTGATGCCTTGGTGTGACCTACCTTACAAGTCTGATGCCTTGGTGTGACCTACCTTACAAGTCTGATGCCTTGGTGTGAACCTACCTTACAAGTCTGATGCCTTGGTGCGACCTACCTTACAAGTCTGATGCCTTGGTGTGACCTACCTTACAAGTCTGATGCCTTGGTGTGAACCTACCTTACAGGTCTGATGCCTTGGTGTGACCTACCTTACAAGTCTGATGCCTTGGTGCGACCTACCTTACAAGTCTGATGCCTTGGTGTGACCTACCTTACAAGTCTGATGCCTTGGTGTGACCTACCTTACAAGTCTGATGCCTTGGTGTGAACCTACCTTACAAGTCTGATGCCTTGGTGTGACCTACCTTACAAGTCTGATGCCTTGGTGTGACCTACCTTACAAGTCTGATGCCTTGGTGTGAACCTACCTTACAGGTCTGATGCCTTGGTGTGACCTACCTTACAAGTCTGATGCCTTGGTGTGACCTACCTTACAAGTCTGATGCCTTGGTGTGAACCTACCTTACAGGTCTGATGCCTTGGTGTGACCTACCTTACAAGTCTGATGCCTTGGTGTGACCTACCTTACAAGTCTGATGCCTTGGTGTGACCTACCTTACAAGTCTGATGCCTTGGTGTGACCTACCTTACAAGTCTGATGCCTTGGTGTGACCTACCTTACAAGTTTGATGCCTTGGTGTGACCTACCTGACAAGTCTGATGCCTTGGTGTGACCTACCTTACAGGTCTGATGCCTTGGTGTGACCTACCTTACAAGTTTGATGCCTTGGTGTGAACCTACCTTACAGGTCTGATGCCTTGGTGTGACCTACCTTACAGGTCTGATGCCTTGGTGTGACCTACCTTACAGGTCTGATGCCTTGGTGTGACCTACCTTACAAGTCTGATGCCTTGGTGTGACCTACCTTACAAGTCTGATGCCTTGGTGTGACCTACCTTACAAGTCTGATGCCTTGGTGTGACCTACCTTACAAGTTTGATGCCTTGGTGTAAACCTACCTTACAGGTCTGATGCCTTGGTGTGACCTACCTTACAGGTCTGATGCCTTGGTGTGACCTACCTTACAGGTCTGATGCCTTGGTGTGAACCTACCTTACAAGTCTGATGCCTTGGTGTGACCTACCTTACAAGTTTGATGCCTTGGTGTGAACCTACCTTACAAGTCTGATGCCTTGGTGTGAACCTACCTTACAGGTCTGATGCCTTGGTGTGACCTACCTTACAAGTCTGATGCCTTGGTGCGACCTCCTACAAGTCTGATGCCTTGGTGTGACCTACCTTACAAGTCTGATGCATTGGTGTGACCTACCTTACAAGTCTGATGCCTTGGTGTGAACCTACCTTACAAGTCTGATGCCTTGGTGCGACCTACCTTACAAGTTTGATGCCTTGGTGTGAACCTACCTTACAAGTCTGATGCCTTGGTGCGACCTACCTTACAAGTCTGATGCCTTGGTGTGACCTACCTTACAAGTCTGATGCCTTGGTGTGACCTACCTTACAAGTCTGATGCCTTGGTGTGACCTACCTTACAAGTCTGATGCCTTGGTGTGACCTACCTTACAAGTCTGATGCCTTGGTGTGACCTACCTTACAAGTTTGATGCCTTGGTGTGAACCTACCTTACAGGTCTGATGCCTTGGTGTGACCTACCTTACAGGTCTGATGCCTTGGTGTGACCTACCTTACAGGTCTGATGCCTTGGTGTGAACCTACCTTACAAGTCTGATGCCTTGGTGTGACCTACCTTACAAGTTTGATGCCTTGGTGTGACCTACCTTACAAGTCTGATGCCTTGGTGTGACCTACCTTACAAGTCTGATGCCTTGGTGTGACCTACCTTACAAGTCTGATGCCTTGGTGTGAACCTACCTTACAAGTCTGATGCCTTGGTGCGACCTACCTTACAAGTCTGATGCCTTGGTGTGACCTACCTTACAAGTCTGATGCCTTGGTGTGAACCTACCTTACAGGTCTGATGCCTTGGTGTGACCTACCTTACAAGTCTGATGCCTTGGTGCGACCTACCTTACAAGTCTGATGCCTTGGTGTGACCTACCTTACAAGTCTGATGCCTTGGTGTGAACCTACCTTACAGGTCTGATGCCTTGGTGTGACCTACCTTACAAGTCTGATGCCTTGGTGTGAACCTACTTTACAGGTCTGATGCCTTGGTGTGACCTACCTTACAAGTCTGATGCCTTGGTGTGAACCTACCTTACAAGTCTGATGCCTTGGTGTGAACCTACCTTACAAGTCTGATGCCTTGGTGTGACCTACCTTACAGGTCTGATGCCTTGGTGTGACCTACCTTACAGGTCTGATGCCTTGGTGTGACCTACCTTACAGGTCTGATGCCTTGGTGTGAACCTACCTTACAAGTCTGATGCCTTGGTGTGACCTACCTTACAAGTCTGATGCCTTGGTGTGACCTACCTTACAAGTATGATGCCTTGGTGTGACCTACCTTACAAGTTTGATGCCTTGGTGTGAACCTACCTTACAGGTCTGATGCCTTGGTGTGACCTACCTTACAGGTCTGATGCCTTGGTGTGACCTACCTTACAAGTCTGATGCCTTGGTGTGAACCTACCTTACAAGTCTGATGCCTTGGTGTGACCTACCTTACAAGTTTGATGCCTTGGTGTGAACCTACCTTACAAGTCTGATGCCTTGGTGTGAACCTACCTTACAGGTCTGATGCCTTGGTGTGACCTACCTTACAAGTCTGATGCCTTGGTGCGACCTACCTTACAAGTCTGATGCCTTGGTGTGACCTACCTTACAAGTCTGATGCCTTGGTGTGAACCTACCTTACAAGTCTGATGCCTTGGTGCGACCTACCTTACAAGTCTGATGCCTTGGTGTGACCTACCTTACAAGTCTGATGCCTTGGTGTGAACCTACCTTACAGGTCTGATGCCTTGGTGTGACCTACCTTACAAGTCTGATGCCTTGGTGCGACCTACCTTACAAGTCTGATGCCTTGGTGTGACCTACCTTACAAGTCTGATGCCTTGGTGTGAACCTACCTTACAGGTCTGATGCCTTGGTGTGACCTACCTTACAAGTCTGATGCCTTGGTGTGAACCTACCTTACAGGTCTGATGCCTTGGTGTGACCTACCTTACAAGTCTGATGCCTTGGTGTGAACCTACCTTACAAGTCTGATGCCTTGGTGTGAACCTACCTTACAAGTCTGATGCCTTGGTGTGACCTACCTTACAGGTCTGATGCCTTGGTGTGACCTACCTTACAGGTCTGATGCCTTGGTGTGACCTACCTTACAGGTCTGATGCCTTGGTGTGAACCTACCTTACAAGTCTGATGCCTTGGTGTGACCTACCTTACAAGTTTGATGCCTTGGTGTGAACCTACCTTACAAGTCTGATGCCTTGGTGCGACCTACCTTACAAGTCTGATGCCTTGGTGTGACCTACCTTACAAGTCTGATGCCTTGGTGTGACCTACCTTACAAGTCTGATGCCTTTGGTGTGACCTACCTTACAGGTCTGATGCCTTGGTGTGACCTACCTTACAGGTCTGATGCCTTGGTGTGAACCTACCTTACAAGTCTGATGCCTTGGTGTGACCTACCTTACAAGTTTGATGCCTTGGTGTGAACCTACCTTACAGGTCTGATGCCTTGGTGTGACCTACCTTACAGGTCTGATGCCTTGGTGTGATCTACCTTACAGGTCTGATGCCTTGGTGTGAACCTACCTTACAAGTCTGATGCCTTGGTGTGACCTACCTTACAAGTTTGATGCCTTGGTGTGAACCTACCTTACAGGTCTGATGCCTTGGTGTGACCTACCTTACAAGTCTGATGCCTTGGTGTGACCTACCTTACAAGTCTGATGCCTTGGTGTGACCTACCTTACAAGTCTGATGCCTTGGTGTGACCTACCTTACAAGTCTGATGCCTTGGTGTGAACCTACCTTACAAGTCTGATGCCTTGGTGCGACCTACCTTACAAGTCTGATGCCTTGTGTGACCTACCTTACAAGTCTGATGCCTTGGTGTGAACCTACCTTACAGGTCTGATGCCTTGGTGTGACCTACCTTACAAGTCTGATGCCTTGGTGCGACCTACCTTACAAGTCTGATGCCTTGGTGTGACCTACCTTACAAGTCTGATGCCTTGGTGTGACCTACCTTACAAGTCTGATGCCTTGGTGTGAACCTACCTTACAAGTCTGATGCCTTGGTGTGACCTACCTTATAAGTCTGATGCCTTGGTGTGACCTACCTTACAAGTCTGATGCCTTGGTGTGAACCTACCTTACAGGTCTGATGCCTTGGTGTGACCTACCTTACAAGTCTGATGCCTTGGTGCGACCTACCTTACAAGTCTGATGCCTTGGTGTGACCTACCTTACAAGTCTGATGCCTTGGTGTGACCTACCTTACAAGTCTGATGCCTTGGTGTGAACCTACCTTACAAGTCTGATGCCTTGGTGTGAACCTACCTAAAAAGTCTGATGCCTTGGTGTGACCTACCTTACAGGTCTGATGCCTTGGTGTGACCTACCTTACAGGTCTGATGCCTTGGTGTGACCTACCTTAAAGGTCTGATGCCTTGGTGTGAACCTACCTTACAAGTCTGATGCCTTGGTGTGACCTACCTTACAATTTGATGCCTTGGTGTGAACCTACCTTACAAGTCGGGTGCCTTGGTGTGAACCTACCTTACAGGTCTGATGCCTTGGTGTGACCTACCTTATAGGTCTGATGCCTTGGTGTGACCTACCTTACAAGTCTGATGCCTTGGTGTGACCTACCTTACAAGTCTGATGCCTTGGTGTGACCTACCTTACAAGTCTGATGCCTTGGTGTGACCTACCTTACAAGTCTGATGCCTTGGTGTGACCTACCTTACAAGTCTGATGCCTTGGTGTGACCTACCTTACAAGTCTGATGCCTTGGTGTGACCTACCTTACAAGTCTGATGCCTTGGTGTGACCTACCTTACAAGTCTGATGCCTTGGTGTGACCTACCTTACAGGTCTGATGCCTTGGTGTGACCTACCTTACAAGTCTGATGCCTTAGTGTGACCTACCTTACAAGTCTGATGCCTTGGTGTGACCTACCTTACAAGTCTGATGCCTTGGTGTGACCTACCTTACAGGTCTGATGCCTTGGTGTGACCTACCTTACAAGTCTGATGCCTTGGTGTGACCTACCTTACAAGTCTGATGCCTTGGTGTGACCTACCTTACAAGTCTGATGCCTTGGTGTGACCTACCTTACAAGTCTGATGCCTTGGTGTGACCTACCTTACAAGTCTGATGTCTTGGTGTGACCTACCTTACAAGTTTGATGCCTTGGTGTGAACCTACCTTACAGGTCTGATGCCTTGGTGTGACCTACCTTAGAGGTCTGATGCCTTGGTGTGACCTACCTTACAAGTCTGATGCCTTGGTGTGACCTACCGTACAAGTCTGATGCCTTGGTGTGACCTACCTTACAAGTCTGATGCCTTGGTGTGACCTACCTTACAAGTTTGATGCCTTGGTGTGAACCTACCTTACAGGTCTGATGCCTTGGTGTGACCTACCTTACAGGTCTGATGCCTTGGTGTGACCTACCTTACAGGTCTGGTGCCTTGGTGTGAACCTACCTTACAAGTCTGATGCCTTGGTGTGACCTACCTTACAAGTTTGATGCCTTGGTGTGAACCTACCTTACAAGTCTGATGCCTTGGTGTGAACCTACCTTACAGGTCTGATGCCTTGGTGTGACCTACCTTACAGGTCTGATGCCTTGGTGTGACCTACCTTACAGGTCTGATGCCTTGGTGTGAACCTACCTTACAAGTCTGATGCCTTGGTGTGACCTACCTTACAAGTCTGATGCCTTGGTGTGACCTACCTTACAAGTTTGATGCCTTGGTGTGGACCTACCTTACAAGTCTGATGCCTTGGTGTGAACCTACCTTACAGGTCTGATGCCTTGGTGTGACCTACCTTACAAGTCTGATGCCTTGGTGTGACCTACCTTACAAGTCTGATGCCTTGGTGTGACCTACCTTACAAGTCTGATGCCTTGGTGTGACCTACCTTACAAGTCTGATGCCTTGGTGTGACCTACCTTACAAGTCTGATGCCTTGGTGTGACCTACCTTACAAGTCTGATGCCTTGGTGTGACCTACCTTACAAGTCTGATGCCTTGGTGTGACCTACCTTACAAGTCTGATGCCTTGTGTGACCTACCTTACAAGTCTGATGCCTTGGTGTGACCTACCTTACAAGTTTGATGCCTTGGTGTGACCTACCTTACAGGTCTGATGCCTTGGTGTGACCTACCTTACATGTCTGATGCCTTGGTGTGACCTACCTTACAAGTCTGATGCCTTGGTGTGACCTACCTTACAGGTCTGATGCCTTGGTGTGAACCTACCTTACAAGTCTGATGCCTTGGTGTGACCTACCTTACAAGTCTGATGCCTTGGTGTGACCTACCTTACAAGTCTGATGCCTTGGTGTGAAACCTACCTTACAAGTCTGATGCCTTGGTGTGACCTACCTTACAAGTTTGATGCCTTGGTGTGAACCTACCTTACAGGTCTGATGCCTTGGTGTGACCTACCTTACAGGTCTGATGCCTTGGTGTGACCTACCTTACAGGTCTGATGCCTTGGTGTGAACCTACCTTACAAGTCTGATGCCTTGGTGTGACCTACCTTACAAGTTTGATGCCTTGGTGTGAACCTACCTTACAAGTCTGATGCCTTGGTGTGAACCTACCTTACAGGTCTGATGCCTTGGTGTGACCTACCTTACAAGTCTGATGCCTTGGTGTGACCTACCTTACAAGTCTGATGCCTTGGTGTGACCTACCTTACAAGTCTGATGCCTTGGTGTGACCTACCTTACAAGTCTGATGCCTTGGTGTGACCTACCTTTCAAGTCTGATGCCTTGGTGTGACCTACCTTACAAGTCTGATGCCTTGGTGTGACCTACCTTACAAGTTTGATGCCTTGGTGTGAACCTACCTTACAGGTCTGATGCCTGGTGTGACCTACCTTACAGGTCTGATGCCTTGGTGTGACCTACCTTACAGGTCTGATGCCTTGGTGTGAACCTACCTTACAAGTCTGATGCCTTGGTGTGACCTACCTTACAAGTCTGATGCGTTGGTGTGACCTACCTTACAAGTCTGATGCCTTGGTGTGACCTACCTTACAAGTCTGATGCCTTGGTGTGACCTACCTTACAAGTCTGATGCCTTGGTGTGACCTACCTTTCAAGTCTGATGCCTTGGTGTGACCTACCTTACAAGTTTGATGCCTTGGTGTGAACCTACCTTACAGGTCTGATGCCTTGGTGTGACCTACCTTACAGGTCTGATGCCTTGGTGTGACCTACCTTACAGGTCTGATGCCTTGGTGTGAACCTACCTTACAAGTCTGATGCCTTGGTGTGACCTACCTTACAAGTTTGATGCCTTGGTGTGAACCTACCTTACAAGTCTGATGCCTTGGTGTGAACCTACCTTACAGGTCTGATGCCTTGGTGTGACCTACCTTACAGGTCTGATGCCTTGGTGTGACCTACCTTACAAGTCTGATGCCTTGGTGTGACCTACCTTACAAGTCTGATGCCTTGGTGTGACCTACCTTACAAGTCTGATGCCTTGGTGTGACCTACCTTACAGGTCTGATGCCTTGGTGTGACCTACCTTACAGGTCTGATGCCTTGGTGTGAACCTACCTTACAAGTCTGATGCCTTGGTGTGACCTACCTTACAAGTTTGATGCCTTGGTGTGAACCTACCTTACAGGTCTGATGCCTTGGTGTGACCTACCTTACAGGGTCTGATGCCTTGGTGTGATCTACCTTACAGGTCTGATGCCTTGGTGTGAACCTACCTTACAAGTCTGATGCCTTGGTGTGACCTACCTTACAAGTTTGATGCCTTGGTGTGAACCTACCTTACAGGTCTGATGCCTTGGTGTGACCTACCTTACAAGTCTGATGCCTTGGTGTGACCTACCTTACAAGTCTGATGCCTTGGTGTGACCTACCTTACAAGTCTGATGCCTTGGTGTGACCTACCTTACAAGTCTGATGCCTTGGTGTGAACCTACCTTACAAGTCTGATGCCTTGGTGCGACCTACCTTACAAGTCTGATGCCTTGGTGTGACCTACCTTACAAGTCTGATGCCTTGGTGTGAACCTACCTTACAGGTCTGATGCCTTGGTGTGACCTACCTTACAAGTCTGATGCCTTGGTGCGACCTACCTTACAAGTCTGATGCCTTGGTGTGACCTACCTTACAAGTCTGATGCCTTGGTGTGACCTACCTTTCAAGTCTGATGCCTTGGTGTGACCTACCTTACAAGTTTGATGCCTTGGTGTGAACCTACCTTACAAGTCGGATGCCTTGGTGTGAACCTACCTTACAGGTCTGATGCCTTGGTGTGACCTACCTTACAGGTCTGATGCCTTGGTGTGACCTACCTTACAAGTCTGATGCCTTGGTGTGACCTACCTTACAAGTCTGATGCCTTGGTGTGACCTACCTTACAAGTCTGATGCCTTGGTGTGACCTACCTTACAAGTCTGATGCCTTGGTGTGACCTACCTTACAAGTCTGATGCCTTGGTGTGACCTACCTTACAAGTCTGATGCCTTGGTGTGACCTACCTTACAAGTCTGATGCCTTGGTGTGACCTACCTTACAAGTCTGATGCCTTGGTGTGACCTACCTTACAAGTCTGATGCCTTGGTGTGACCTACCTTACAAGTCTGATGCCTTGGTGTGACCTACCTTACAAGTCTGATGCCTTGGTGTGACCTACCTTACAGGTCTGATGCCTTGGTGTGACCTACCTTACAAGTCTGATGCCTTAGTGTGACCTACCTTACAAGTCTGATGCCTTGGTGTGACCTACCTTACAAGTCTGATGCCTTGGTGTGACCTACCTTACAAGTTTGATGCCTTGGTGTGAACCTACCTTACAAGTCTGATGCCTTGGTGTGAACCTACCTTACAGGTCTGATGCCTTGGTGTGACCTACCTTACAGGTCTGATGCCTTGGTGTGACCTACTTACAGGTCTGATGCCTTGGTGTGAACCTACCTTACAAGTCTGATGCCTTGGTGTGACCTACCTTACAAGTCTGATGCCTTGGTGTGACCTACCTTACAAGTCTTGATGCCTTGGTGTGACCTACCTTACAAGTTTGATGCCTTGGTGTGGACCTACCTTACAAGTCTGATGCCTTGGTGTGAACCTACCTTACAGGTCTGATGCCTTGGTGTGACCTACCTTACAAGTCTGATGCCTTGGTGTGACCTACCTTACAAGTCTGATGCCTTGGTGTGACCTACCTTACAAGTCTGATGCCTTGGTGTGACCTACCTTACAAGTCTGATGCCTTGGTGTGACCTACCTTACAAGTCTGATGCCTTGGTGTGACCTACCTTACAAGTCTGATGCCTTGGTGTGACCTACCTTACAAGTCTGATGCCTTGGTGTGACCTACCTTACAAGTCTGATGCCTTGGTGTGACCTACCTTACAAGTCTGATGCCTTGGTGTGACCTACCTTACAAGTCTGATGCCTTGGTGTGACCTACCTTACAAGTTTGATGCCTTGGTGTGACCTACCTTACAGGTCTGATGCCTTGGTGTGACCTACCTTACAGGTCTGATGCCTTGGTGTGACCTACCTTACAAGTCTGATGCCTTGGTGTGACCTACCTTACAGGTCTGATGCCTTGGTGTGAACCTACCTTACAAGTCTGATGCCTTGGTGTGACCTACCTTACAAGTCTGATGCCTTGGTGTGACCTACCTTACAAGTCTGATGCCTTGGTGTGAACCTACCTTACAAGTCTGATGCCTTGGTGTGACCTACCTTACAAGTTTGATGCCTTGGTGTGAACCTACCTTACAGGTCTGATGCCTTGGTGTGACCTACCTTACAGGTCTGATGCCTTGGTGTGACCTACCTTACAGGTCTGATGCCTTGGTGTGAACCTACCTTACAAGTCTGATGCCTTGGTGTGACCTACCTTACAAGTTTGATGCCTTGGTGTGAACCTACCTTACAAGTCTGATGCCTTGGTGTGAACCTACCTTACAGGTCTGATGCCTTGGTGTGACCTACCTTACAAGTCTGATGCCTTGGTGTGACCTACCTTACAAGTCTGATGCCTTGGTGTGACCTACCTTACAAGTCTGATGCCTTGGTGTGACCTACCTTACAAGTCTGATGCCTTGGTGTGACCTACCTTTCAAGTCTGATGCCTTGGTGTGACCTACCTTACAAGTCTGATGCCTTGGTGTGACCTACCTTACAAGTTTGATGCCTTGGTGTGAACCTACCTTACAGGTCTGATGCCTTGGTGTGACCTACCTTACAGGTCTGATGCCTTGGTGTGACCTACCTTACAGGTCTGATGCCTTGGTGTGAACCTACCTTACAAGTCTGATGCCTTGGTGTGACCTACCTTACAAGTCTGATGCCTTGGTGTGACCTACCTTACAAGTCTGATGCCTTGGTGTGACCTACCTTACAAGTCTGATGCCTTGGTGTGACCTACCTTACAAGTCTGATGCATTGGTGTGACCTACCTTTCAAGTCTGATGCCTTGTTGTGACCTACCTTACAAGTCTGATGCCTTGGTGTGACCTACCTTACAAGTTTGATGCCTTGGTGTGAACCTACCTTACAGGTCTGATGCCTTGGTGTGACCTACCTTACAGGTCTGATGCCTTGGTGTGACCTACCTTACAGGTCTGATGCCTTGGTGTGAACCTACCTTACAAGTCTGATGCCTTGGTGTGACCTACCTTACAAGTTTGATGCCTTGGTGTGAACCTACCTTACAAGTCTGATGCCTTGGTGTGAACCTACCTTACAGGTCTGATGCCTTGGTGTGACCTACCTTACAGGTCTGATGCCTTGGTGTGACCTACCTTACAAGTCTGATGCCTTGGTGTGACCTACCTTACAAGTCTGATGCCTTGGTGTGACCTACCTTACAAGTCTGATGCCTTGGTGTGACCTACCTTACAGATCTGATGCCTTGGTGTGACCTATGCCTTGAACATCCCGATCTTGAAAATCTATAAATCCCAGAGCCTCCACCTCGGCATAATCTGAAAGATACACCCCTTCCTAACTCCGGAGACCTCTGAGGAACCGGCCCCAATACCCTTATAACCTCCTATCTCAAATTCTGGGACATATCCCTCTAACTATGTTCTCCCCTCTACAATCTATCATGACGGCTCCTGGAAGACTTCTCCATCATTCCCACCGCTCATCATCTGCTCTCCTCTCTCTGCCAGCCTCTTCGCTGCCTTCTACACAACCGAGAAATAACATTCATGTCCCCATGCCTTGCCATAAAACCACTTCAATACTCACCCTACCCCTATATATCTGACCTCATACACAAATACCCGCCCCTGACCTTCCTCCCATTCCTTCTGCTGAGCTATTAACCACTTAAGACCCCGGACCATTTTGTAGCTAAAGGACCAGGCCCCTTTTTGTGATTCGGCACTGCGTCGCTTTGACTGACAATTGCGCGGTCGTGCGACGTGGCTCCCAAACATAATTGACATCCTTTTTTTCCCACAAATAGAGCTTTCTTTTGGTGGTATTTGATCACCTCTGCGGTTTTTATTTTTTGCGCTATAAACAAAAATAGAGCCACAATTTTGAAAAAAATGCAATATTTTTTACTTTTTGCTATAATAAATATCCCCCAAAAATATATATATATATAAAAAAAAAAAAATTTCCACAGTTTAGGCCGTAACGTATTCTTCTACATATTTTTGGTAAAAAAAAAATTGCAATAAGCGTTTATTGATTGGTTTGCACAAAAGTTATAGCGTCTACAAAATAGGGGACTGTTTTATGTCATTTTTATTAATAATTTTTTACTAGTTATGGCGGCGATCAGCGATATTTATCATGACTGCGACATTATGGCGGACACATCGGACACTTTTTACACCATTTTGGGACGATTGTCATTTTTACAGTGATCAGTGCTATAAAAATACACTGATTACTGTAAAAATGACACTGGCAGTGAAGGGGTTAACCACTAGGTGGCGCTGAAGGGGTTAAGTGTTTCCTAGGGAGTGATTGTTACTGTTAGGGGGCGTGGCTACACGTGACACGTCACTGATGACCGTTCCTGATCACGGGGAACGGTCATTAGTGACAGTGTCACTAGGCAGAATAGGGGAATGCCTTGTTTACAAAGGCATTCCCCTGTTCTGCTCTTGACGACCACAATCGCGGGCCGCCTGGGAACATCGAGTTCCTGGGACCCGCGTCCGCATTTGGGAGGCACGTGGCGGGCGCACGCCCGCAGGGCAGCGGATTTAAAGGGACGTACCTGTACGGCGTACGCCAATCTGCCTGCCCGTGCCATTCTGCCGACGTACATCGGCGTGCGGCGGTCGGCAAGTGGTTAAAGTTTATGGATAGCCAAAAGGTTTCTTGTTTTGGAGAGTATTGAATAATTCAAACCCTGCCAGTTTGTTTGCTGTCCCATTGGTGAGATTCCACTTCACATTCTGTCCTCGAGATGTAATGGGAAGTGAGAGGAAATCTCTCCAAAGTGAGTGGAATTCTCCTCTTGGCCAGTTGTCACCAGAATAGGTGTCCCCAATGGAAGAATTCCCTTCTGACCGTCCATACAAGCCCTAAGTGGTTGTATCTTAAAGCCGAGTTCCGACAATTTTTTTTTTTTTTTTAAAGTCAGCAGCTATAAATCATGCAGCTGCTGACTTTTAAAATAAGGACACTTACCTGTCCAGGGCGCTCGCGATGTCGAAGCCGATCTCTCCCTCGGCTCTCGGTTGCTGCCGCCGCCATCTTCGGTAAGGGAATCAGGAAGTGAGGCTCTAATAGGCTTCAAAACCGGGTGGGCTCGGGTCCCAGAGGATGCGCTCCCATCCCACCCAGGTGTGTTGCAACAGCGAATGAATATTCGCTGTTGCAACACTGATCCTCCTCCCAGCCAATCGGGAAGCAGGTATGAAACCCGTTTTCCGATTGGCCAAAATGTCAGGCAACCCTATTGGACGCCTGGCGCCGGGAGGAGCAGAGCTCTCACTGCCCGCATCCACGGTAAGGACAGCGGGTGGTGGAGGAGGGGTGTTAGTGCCACGCAGGGTAGCTGGCAGTTGTGCTAGTGTCGCTCCACCGGCGGCCCGGGGGGGGGTGGTTTGCTGCCCCCCCCAAAAAAAAACTAAAAAACATCAGCCGCCATTGGTTACACAGGTTAGTGCAGGACCCAAAAATGTGGAACATGATCCCCCACTGCTTCTCCACATCTCCAGTTCTTTGGATTTTGAGGGAACATTTTGTGCAACAAGGTCTTCTTTTATTCCTGTTTCATTGTGTATCTGTTGTTTTATTATTTGCACATTTGTTATGTCATGTACAGCTCTGTGTAATATGTCTAGACCTCTGTGTAATGAGTACTGTAATTATCAAGTAAAGAAGGAATTGAATGCTCACCTTTCCCACTGCCGACATCGCTAATCTCTAGAGTAGTGAAGCGAAACGATCGGCTGAAGATTCCACAGAATCTGACACTTCCGGGTGTGTCGATTTCCTGGTCCCCCCCTCTGCTCCCAATGGTTCAGTCCCTCAGTTCCTCCATCATTACTGTATCCTGTAGTGCTGTGGGGGGTTGGTGGGAGAAACCACATCACCCAGCAGGGGACCAGGAAAGTGTCAGGTCCTGCAGGATCTTCAGCAGGAGGTTTCTGTAGAGATCGGTGGGTATTCCTTGTCTTCTCTGCAGGGAGCCCTTCATTGTACAGATTTATCTCGGGGACAAAGTATCTTTAATATTGATAATGTAAATAATAAAAGATGTTACCTAAAAATATTTTATTTTATAAAACGTTTGTATATACAGTACAATATGCTAATGATAAAAATTGACAGAGATTTTCTATATGTATTTATTGTTTCCATAATGGTATAAAGTTTTATCATAAGATTATATTTTACAAACAGCATTGATACCTCAAATCCTGATTGTAACCCTGCGGGGTGTTTGTTGGTGCTGCTGATGGATTTACAGTGTTACATAAGATTGGATTTAATAAAGCTGTGAAATATTTACATTTATGATTACTTTCCTGAATGTTTTATGTCTTCACTTATTGCTTTAAAACATATTTAAATGTAATCTAAAGCCAACATTTTTTACTTCTAGATAAAGTAGAAAATAAAGTAAACATTAAACCTTCTTTTCTTTTTTTTTTTTCAATTAACCTCTTGCCAACTGCCCCACCTACATTTACTGTGGGGGCGGCGGCTCCTGTGCGCAAAATCACATACAAGTACGTGATTCTGCACTTCCGGGTCAGGGGTGTGCGCATGCGTGCCGCCGGCAACCAGCTCCCGCTGTGATTGGACGCAACGGGAGCCAATCAGTGGGACCTGATGTTCACCGGGACCCACTGATCGTTCCCAACAGAGGCAGAACGGTGGTCTGCCTATGTAAACAAGGCAGATCGCCATTCTGTTTGTAGGGAAGATAGGGATCCTGTGTCTCTGCTAAGCAGGAACACAGATCTCTGTTTTCCCTCAGGTAAAGCACCTCCCCCACCCAGTTAGTAAGCACTCCCTAGGAACACATTTAACCCTTTGATCACTCCTGATGGTAACCCCTTCCCAGCCAGTGTCATTAGTACAGTGACAGTGCATATTTTGTTTAGCAGTGATCACTTTATTGATGTCACTGGTCCCAAAAAAAGATCAAAAGTGTCACTATGGGGTTTATTTACTATAACACTAATATGAAAATGGGAGAATAAATACTCAAAAAATAGCCAAAACTGGCTAATTGGCTCCAAAATCTTATTCACTATGGCTCCCAGACAACAGATATCACCCAAACCATTACTCTGTTAGAACATGGAGAATTGCACATGGAAACAATGTTTAGAGGATGAAATGATTACCTAAATGGTACTGAAATATGGGGTATATTGTTTAACCACTCCAATACCCCAAGCCAATTTTTAGCTTTTTGCGCTGCCGCAATTTGAATGACAATTGCGCGGTCATGCTACACTGTACCCAAACAAATTTTTTATCATTTTGTTCCCACTAATAGAGCTTTATTTTGGTGTTTTTTGATCACCTCTGCGGTTTTTATTATTTGCGCAAAAAAATAAAAAAGGACAGAAAATTTTGAAAAAAAAAGGTTTTATTTGTTTGTTATTTTTTTGTAAACAAGTACGTTTTTTACTTCAATGACGGGTACTGATAAGGCGGCACGATGAGGTGGCACCAATGAGGTGACACTGATGAGGTGGCACTGATGATAGACACTGATAGGCGGCACTGATGGGCACTCATAGGCAGCACTGATGGGCACCAAAAGGCGGCACTGATGGGCACCAAAAGGCGGCACTGATGTGTACTTATGGTGGCACTGATGGGTGGCATGGATGGGCACTGATGGTCACTGATAGATTGGCACTGATGGACACTGATGGGTGGCATTGCTGGGCATCACAGATTTAAGGTGTTTCACAATGGTGCCAATCAGTGCCCATTTGTGGGCACTGATTGGCACATATTTGCATATGTGGATGGCCATGGGGGATGTACCTGGCCATCCACATGCTTGGGGCTTCTCTGGTGGTCCAGTGTGGGCATCCGTGGGGGGGCTGCGCTGATAAACAATCAGCGCAGACCCCCCCTGTCAGGAGAGCCACTGATTGTCTCTCCTCTAACCGCGTCTGTCAGACGCGAGTGAGGAAGAGCCGATCAACGGCTCTTCCTGTTTACATCGTGATCAGCCGTGATTGGACACGGCTAATCACGTGGTAAACAGCCCCTGCCGGAGGCTCTTTACCGAGATCGGAGATGCAGGGTGTCAGACTGACACCCCGCATCACCGATCGCCACACTGTGTGCCCCCACGGGCGCGCGCCGGCATGTTATCCTGCTGGACGTCATATGACGTCTAGTCAGGATAACAGAACCACTTCCCGGACGTCAATTTGCTATTGACCGGGCGGGAAGTGGTTAAAGATAATCTGCTTTTAAACTGCTTTAAAAGGTGATTTCTACACTGAAAAACCTTTACAAGTCTGAGAAAAGATGAATTTCCCGTCTCTGTACAACTAGGTGCCAACACAACTGAGCATGCTCAGACCTGCAATCTACTCTCATTTTAACTCCCATGCTTTTTTTACAGGTAGCTATAGATACAGGTGAAACTCAAATTTTTTTAATATGGTGCAAAAGTTAATTTATTTCACTAATGCAACTTAAAAGGTGAAAGTCATATATGAGACTCATTACATGCAAAGCAAGATAGTTCAAGCCGTGATTTGTCAGGATTGTGATGATTATGGCTTCCAGCTCATGAAAACTCCAAATCCACAATCTCAGAACATTACAATATTACATGCAATCAATAAAACAAGGATTGTACATAGAAGAATATCGGACCTGTGAAAAGTAGAAGCTGCATATGTACTCAGTACTTGGTTTGTGCCCCTCAATGCAGCGTGGCATGGAGGCACTGCTGAGGTGTTATGGAAGACCAGGAGGCTTCAATAACGCCCTTCAGCTCTTCTGCATTGTTCAGTCTCATGTCTCTCATCTTTCTCTTGCCAATGCCCCATAGATTCTCTATCATAGATTCTCTATGGGGTTCAGGTCAGGCGAGTGTAGCACTGACCCCCGTAGGAGCTGCTGGTTTAGATTTGGGCCTTGCACGTTACGTAGCTGTTCATTGTCTAGGGGAAGAAAGTTTGTAAGAACTCCAATGTCCACACAAGATGTAAAACCTTCTGCTGTTTGGTTTTATTTTCATTTGCTTAAAACTTGTGAAGAATAGTAGAAGAATGAAGGAGAAAGGGGTAGGTTCAGGTACACAGTACAGATCACTGGGGAAAAACTTCTCAACTACAAAGTCATTCACCACTCCTCCTCGAGTGGGTATTGCTCACCCGGATAGACCCCTTTCACCTGGCCTAACAGCCGGAATGATGCACGGACAATGATCAGGAACAATCTCTGCCACAGACCGGTTGTGAACAAAATTGGATAGTCCGGGGTCCTCTGCCACAGGACTTAATGCCCAAACCTCCAGCCAAATAGTCAATGAGCCTTTAAGCCAACCCGGCAGACTGTAAGGTAACTTTAGCTACGGTGCATCCTCCAACAGAATCACCAGGCCTTCCTCAAGACACCAGCCTTCCGCTCGGTCTTCTCCAGGACAGGTCCTCCCCTGGTTTCCTCCATTGAGTGGCTTCTTCCTGCAGGACGGACAGCACAGGATCACCTTCAAAGCGTAGGCCCCAGTCAGCATAACTGGGCCTAATTAGTAGAGTTGCAGCCTCGGACCAACATGGTCCCGAGGCCAAAATCATACTCCTCGCTCCAGGAGGGCCAAGAGGGAAAGAAGGACCCCAAAAAAATAGGATTTTTGTACTCACCGTAAAATCCGTTTCTCTGACATCCATGGGCTGACACAGCGTGTCTTTAACCTTAACACGTTAGTTATGTCCCTGCTTGCAGGAGAAGACCTAGGCAAAATGTGAGATGTTATACATAAATTCTAAAAAGCCAGAGCTGAACAGCCCCACCCAGGGGGGCGGTCCCTCCGGACATAACCCTCCCACTGCAGTCAGCAGACCTCAGTTCGTAACAAAGCAGTACAAACTTAAAAAGAAGGGTGGGTGCTGTGTCAGTCCATGGATGTCAGAGAAACGGATTTTACGGTGAGTACAAAAATCCTATTTTCTCTTATCATCCATGGACTGACACGGTGTCTCTTTACACTTTACACCTGGGATGTCCCAAAGCAGTGTCAAGAGGGATGGGAGCAGTATAAATGGAAAACCAAAAACTTCACTCCAAACAAGGCAGAGCTCCTCAACGGAGGAGTTGCAACTTCAAACAGCGGCCTGCAACACCTTGCGGCCAAAGGAAGCATCCAAAGATGCAGCCACATCAACCTTATAGAACTTAGAAAAGGTATGAACAGACGACCAGGTCGCCGCCTTGCACACTTGTGCAACCGACGCTTGATGTCGGAAAGCCCAGGAAGCACCAATTGCCCTGGTGGAATGTGCCGTAACCGGAAAGGGAGGCGCCCGCCCCTTAAGGGCATAGGCTTGAATGACGGTTTGTCTGATCCACCTAGAAATGGTGGCAGACGAAACCGCTTGGCCCTGTTTTGGACCAGAAACAGCCACAAACAGTGAGTCAGACTTCCGAATAGAAGCAGTAGCAAACAGGTACACCCGCAAGGTTCGTACCACATCCAAAGTGTGAAGCGCAAACTCTCTGGGATGCGATGGGTGAGGACACAAGGACGGGAGGACAATGTCCTCATTTAAGTGGAAGGCTGAGACCACCTTTGGCAGAAAAGAAGGTCGCGGACGTAACACCGCCTTATCCTTATGGATGACCAAAAAGGGTGACTTGCAGGACAAGGCCGCCAACTCAGACACTCGTCTAACGGAAGTAATGGCCACCAAGAAGGCCACCTTCTGGGACAAAGTCAGGAGGGGAATATCTCTGATATTTTCAAAGGGAGGTTCCTGCAGAACCGAGAGCACCAAATTCAGATCCCACAGGGGGAGAGGAGGCTTGACAGGAGGGAGCACATGGCGAACCCCCAGCACAAGGTGCTAACCAAGGGATGACCCACCAGCGGTCGCTGAAAGAAGATGGCCAAGTCCGAAATCTGACCCTTAATGGTACTCAAAGCGAGCTTTTGGGTCACGCCACGCTGCAGAAAACGCAGGATTCTGGGGACGGAATACGTCCGTGGA
This sequence comes from Rana muscosa, assembly GCA_029206835.1. NCBI lineage: Eukaryota > Metazoa > Chordata > Amphibia > Anura > Ranidae > Rana > Rana muscosa. The sequence continues at coordinate 346,839,039 of CM055122.1, forward strand.
CGCCAGTCCAGCTCCTCGCACAGAGCGATGTAAGCTTTCCATGTACGGTGATAGATCTTTCTGGAGGAAGACTTCCGTGCCCTTAACATGGTCGAAATTACCGAATCCGAGAGACCTCAGTCTCTCAGCACCTGGCTTTCAATAGCCATGTCGTTAAAGCCAGAGACTGTAAAGCAGGATGAAATATAGGACCTTGAGACAGAAGGTCCTCCCGTATTGGTAACCGCCAGGGAACGTCTGCGACGAGACGTACCAGATCGGCGTACCAGTGAAGCCGAGGCCAATCTGGAGCAATGAGGATCACCGGAATTCCCTCGGTCGCCACCCTGCGCAGCAGGTGAGGGAGCAACTACAGCAGTGGATAAACGTATATCAGGTGATAATGACCCCATGGGGCCACCAACGCATCGGAGGCATCCGCCCAGGGATCCCTGGATCTGGCCACAAACCTCGACACCTTGCGATTGAGTCGAGAGGCCATCAGGTCCACATCCGGCGTGCCCCACCATCGGCAAAGGAGTTGAAAGACCTCCGGGTGCAAGGACCACTCTCCCTGGTCCAGCGTCTGGCGACTCAGATAGACTCCCGGAATGTAGACGGCCGACAGAGCCGGCACGCTTCTTTCGGCCCACCTCAGGATGCGGGCGACCTCGGAAGCCGCAGCTGAGCTCCGAGTCCCCCCTTGATGGTTGACATATGTCACCGCCGTGGCGTTGTCCGACTGGATCCTGATGGAGCGACCCTGTAATCTCTCCGACCATGAGGAGAGGCACAGTCTGATTGCCCGTATCTCCAGAACATTGATCGGTAAATGGGTTTTGTCCGGAGTCTAACGCCCTTGGGCCGACAGGACTCCCCAGACTCCCCCCCAGCCCGTCAGGCTGGCGTCCGTCGTGATCACCGTCCATTGGATGGGGAGGAACGACTTCCCGGACCGAAGAGCCGGGGACCTCAACCACCACGCCAGGGACGCCCTGACCAGGTAACTCACCTGGATCTGAAGATCCAAGGACAACGGGGATTTGTCCCAAGTGGACAAGATCTCTTTCTGTAATGCCCTGGTGTGCGATTGGGCATACGGAACGGCCTTGAAAGAGGCCCCCATGAGTCCCTGGACTCTCATGCAAAAACGGATTGACGACCATTTTCGGGACGGAATACCATTGCCTCCAAGGAGTCCAGAATCATACCTAGATACTCCAGACGCTGAGTCGGTACTAGAATCGACTTCTGAATGTTCAGGAGCCACCCGAAGTCCCTGGGGGTCTGACTGACGATAGTCACACTTTCTTCTAATTCTGAGCCACTGTCTGCTCTTAGAAGAAGATCGTCCAGATAGCGAGGCGTTGCTATCGTGGGCTATCTCAGCAAAGCTAGAACCGGAGCAAGCACCTTGGTGAACACCCTCGGTGCCGAGGCTAGGCCGAAGGGAAGAGCCACAAATTGATAGTGGACTTCGCCGATCGCAAAGCGCAGAAACTTCTGGTGGCTTGCGCAGATCGGAACATGCAAGTAGGCGTCCTTGATGTCCAAGGACGCCAGAAAATCCCCTTGATGGAGTGTAGCGATCACCATGCGAATTGATTCCATGCGGAATTTTTGCACCTTCACAAAGGCATTCAGGGCCTTGAGGTCCAGGATTGGCCGAACCCCGTCCTTTTTTGGAACAACAAACAGATTCAAGTAGAACCCCTGAAACCTCTCCTGGGACGGAACCGGCACAATCACTCCGGACCTGATCAAATCCTGTACAGCCCCCAAGAGGGCTGCCCGACGGGTAGGAAGGAGAGGAAGATTCGAGGGAAAGAATCTGTCTGGGGGCAAGGAGCGGAACTCTATTCTGTTTCCTGAGGTGACCATCTCGCACACCCACCGGTCGGAGATCCGGGAGGTCCACTGATCCGTGAACCTGCAAAGTCGTCCCCCCACCCCAGAGTCGGGCGGGGGCAAGACTTCACACGGAGGCGGGCTTGGGAGCTGGCTTGTTCGGCTTACGCACCCAGGGGCACTTGTGTCCACCAGCCGCACTGTTGTCAGTCTGGGAGGGCTTACCCGCGAACTCTGACTGACGAAAAAAACCTTTTTTGCTGGAAAGAAAGGACCCGGTATACGGCGGGCCTCCTTACCCTTGATAGTCTGAGGAAGGAGAGTGCTTTTACCTCCCCTGACATCCTTGATGATGTCATCCAGAGCAGCACCGAAAAGTCTACCACCCTTAAAGGGTAGATCCGTCAGGAGCTTCTTAGAGGCTAGGTCAGCAGACCAGCATTTCAACCAGATAAGACAACGCAATACCACCGCAGAGACAGAGGCCCTGGATATTAAAGGGGCCGCGTCCAACGTGGCGTCGCACACATATATCAGGCCCTGCACCATTTGGGATGTGGTGGAATGGGAGATCGGCATCATGGATGTGCAGCCGACAAATCTGCAGCAACTGTGTGATGCTATCATGTCACTAGGGAGCAAAATCTCTGAGGAACGTTTCCAACACCTTGTTGTATCTAGAGTTGCCACCTCATCCCTTTAAACCTGAACACATATGAAATACACAGGTTCTGAGTAAGGCACCAAGTGAGTTTTAACCGCTTCCCGACCGGCTCCTGTACATATACGTTGGCAGAATGGCACGGCTGGGCAAAGCAACGTATATTTACGTCACTTTGAAATTCCCGCCGTGCGGGCGCGCGCTCCTGCCGGGAGCTCCATGACCCGCGGACTCGATTTCCGCCGGTGTCCCGCGATCGGGTCACGGAGCTGCAGAACGAGGAGAGGTGAGTGTAAACAAGCATCTCCCCGTTCTGCCTAGTGACAGGACACTGATCGTCTGTTCCCTCTCATCGGGAGCAGCGATCAGTGACGTGTCACGGCAAGCCACGCCCCCTAACAGTTAGAATCACTCCCTATGACACACTTAACCCCTTCAGCGCCACCTAGTGGTTAATCCCTTCCCTGCCGGTCACATTTACACAGTAATCAGTGCATTTTTATAGCACTGATCGCTGTATAAATGTGAATGGTCCCAAAATAGCGCCAAAAGTGTCCGATGTGTCCGCCATAATGTCGCAGTCACAATTAAAATCGCTGATCGCCGCCATTACTAATAAAAAAAAAATATTAATAAAAATGCCATAAAACGATCCCCTATTTTGTAGACGCTATAACTTTTGCGCAAACCAATCAATAAACGCTTATTGCGATTTTTTTTTTTTTTACCCAAAATATGTAGAAGAATACGAATCGGACTAAACTGAGGACATTTTTTTTTATAGATTTTTTGCGGATATTTATTATAGCAAAAAGTAAAAAATATTGTTTATTTTTTTTATAAATTGTCGCTCTATTTTTGTTTATAGCGCAAAAAATAAAAACCGCAGAGGTGATCAAATACCACCAAAATAAATCTCTATTTGTGGAAACGTCGCACGACTGCGCAATTGTCAGTTAGGCCACTTTCACACTGAAGTGCTGGATGCACTTCAGTGTGGATTAGCGCCGCTATACCGTCGTTTTTGCCGCGATTTGCGGGCGCTAGCGGGGTGATTTTAACCCCCGCTAGCGGCCAAAAAAGGGTTAAAAATGCCCGCAATAACGCCTCTTTGCGGCGTTTTGGAGACGCTACCCCATTGATTTCAATGGGCAGGGGCGCTATAGGAGCGGTATTTTTAGCACTCGTATCGCGCCTCCAAGATGCAGCTTGCAGGAGTTTTTCTTACCCTCCTGCCAGCGCACTGCTCCAGTATGACAGCCCTCGGGCTTTCACATTGGATACAAAGTAGCGGCTTTTTTAGGGCGCTTTGCAGGTACTGTTTTTAGCGCAATAGCGCCTGCAAAGCGCCTCAGTGTGAAAGGGGCCTTAAAGCGACGCAGTGCCGAATCGCAAAAAGTGCTCTGGTCTTTGGCCAGCCAAATCCTCCGGGGCTGAAGTGGTTAATTACCACCTTAATCAGCCACAGAACCCGTGTAATTATTATGTGTTCAGTTTTAACCACTTCAGCCCCGGACCAATATGCAGCATAAAAACCAGGCCCCTTTTTGAGATTCGGCACTGCGTCGCTTTAACTGACAATTGCGCGGTCGTGCGACGTGGCTCCCAAACAAAATTGGCGTCCTTTTTTTTCCCACAAATAGAGATTTCTTTTGGTGGTATTTGATCATCTCTGCGGGTTAAATTTTTTACGCTATGTACAAAAATAGAGCGACAATTTTGAAAAAAAATTCTATATTTTTACTTTTTGCTATAATAAATATCCCCAAAAATATAAAAAAAACATATTTTTCCTCAGTTTAGGCCGATACGTATTCTTCTACATATTTTTGGTAAAAAAAAAAAACGCAATTGCCGTTTATTGATTGGTTTGCGCAAAAATTATAGCTTCTACAAAATAGGAGATAGTTTTATGGCATTTTTATAATTTTTTTTTTTTTACTAGTAATGGCGGCGATCAGCGATTTTTTTTTGGTGACTGCGACATTACGGCGGACACATCGGACACTTTTGACACAATTTTGGGACCATTGTCATTTTTTACAGCGAAAAGTGCTTTAAAAATGCACTGACTACTGTGAAAATGACACTGACAGTGAAGGGGTTAACCACTAGGTGGCGCTGTATGGGGTTATGTGTGCCTAAGGAGGCGATTCTCACTGAGGGGGGCGTGGCTACGAGTGAGACATGACCGATCTCCGCTCTGATTACACAGAGCGGAGATCGGGGTCAGTGTTAGTAGAGGAGCGGGGGGGTTTTGTGTTTACTCTGACCTCTCCCCGCTCGTTCCCTTCGTGAGACGATCGTGGGGATCCCCACGGTGATCGAGTCCGCGGGACCCGCGGTCCGACTCACGGGGATGACTGCAGGGTCGTGAGCGCGCCACCACACGGCAGGCAGTTAAAGGGGATGTACAGGTACGTGATTGTGCCTGTAGGTGCCATTGTGCCAACGTATATATGCCGTGAGCACCTTGTTGTATCTTTGCCACGAAGAAATGAAGGCAAAAGGGGGTCCAACCCGCTACTGGCAAGGTGGACCTAATAAAGGGTTGATTGGTATTTGATTCTAGAATGATCTCCCACAATGCACTGCGGTATGGAGTATGACTGTGCAGAGGAGAGAGCGGAGTGCTGACACTGGTAGTGTGTTCCGGGGAGCGTCATCCATTATCTACAACGTTATCATCTATTCCCCATTGTTGTGTTCTGTTAGCTCTTCATCCAGATTTCTATAGCCTGTGAACAGGATGTTTAAAATAGTCCCCTTATCTGTGTACATAGCACACCTTATACACGGCATGTGACCGACCTATTCACCAAAGAGAATTCCTCCATACGTTACCCCACCCCCCCCCCCCCACATTGCCGATCATACGAGTGTGTGCACCTCTGCTATCAGACAAAGTACGTCAGCTTTTCTTCCCCCCCCCCCCCCACATTTATTTATTGTAAAAAGGGGCACAGGTTCCGTGTTAGGGACAGCAAATACACCAACTGCTACGGGGTTCACAGCACCTTGGGGGGAGGGGCGGAATCTGATTATAACTAGAGAAGAGGGGAGCGGTTAGACATGTGCAATTCGTTTCATTCCAAATTCATTTTTTACTGAATTTCGACAAATTCAGTAATTAACGAAAACCCGTTTAACCACTTTAACCCCGGGCTTTTTATACCACTTCCATACCGGGCCTCTTCTGGCACTTCTCTCCTACATGTACAAATCATCATTCTTTTACTAGAAAATTACTCAGAACCCCCAAACATACAGCGGGTAGGGATGAGCCGAACACCCCCCCGTTCGGTTCGCACCAGAACCCGCGAACGGACCGAAAGTTCGCACGAACGTTAGAACCCTATTAAATACAATGGATGCGAACGTTCGAATTCTAAAGTGCTAATTATAACGACTATTATCCATGTTATTGTCCTAAACAGAGTTTGGGAACCCGGGTTCTGCACCAGGGGACATGTATCAATGCAAAAAGAAGATTTAAAAACGGACATTTTTCGGGAGCAGTCATTTTAATGATGCATAAAGTGAAAAAAAAAAAGTCAAATATTCCTTTAAATATCGTACCTGGGGGGTGTCTAAAGTATGCCTGTGAAGTGCCACGTGTTTCCCGTGTTTAGAACTGTCCCTGCACAAAACAACATTTCTAAAGGAAAAAAAGCCATTTAAAACTGCTTGCGGCTTTAATGTAATGTCTGGTCCCGGTAATATGGATGAAAATCTTTAAGAAAAATGGCATAGCTACCCCATGACCCCCCCCCCCCCCTACCCCAGCCCATTACCAGCCCCTTTGGGTCTTGTATGGATATTAAGGGGAACCCCGCACACAAAATAAAAAAGGCCCCATATACTGTGAACAGCCGTATACAGGCGGTGCATACAAGACAGGGACTGTAGGTTTGTTCTTATGTAGAATCTGTTTGTAATTTTGAACAGCTGCATTGTTGAAGTGTAGCTCCAGCCAAAAAATATATTTTTAAGCTTTTTGGAGAACATAGGTAAGGGTTATCACCCCTGTAACATTTGTTTTGCTGTCTGTGCCCCTGTTCAGAACATTTCACCTCACTTTCCGTGAAAGAACGCTGGATGCAGGACAGGCCAGTAGCTCAATTGCATACTGTGCAAGCTCTGGCCAGTGATCCATCCTCAAGACCCAGTAAGCCAGAGGATTTTCGGTGGGGAAGGTGTCCAAGTCTGACCTTGCCCCTAGGTATTCCTGCACCATGTATATCAGACGCTGGCGATGGTTGCTGGAACCGATCATACTTTGGGGCTGCGGACTAAAGAATTGTCTGAACGCATCGGTCAGACGGCCACCTTCCCCACCGCTCCTTCTTTGACTGGCCGAAGCCTCAGCAACTCGTTGTCCAGGACCAGGAGTTTGTAACCTCCCAGTCTCTGGGAACGCATTGCACAGACCTTTCTGCAAGGCCTCCCGGAGTTGTCTCATCCTCTGCTCCCTCTGCGATGGTAAAATAAGGTCCGCAACCTTACCCTTGTACCGTGGATCAAGGAGAGTGGCCAGCCAGTAATGGTCCCTCTCCTTGATCCGAAGAATACGAGGATCCTTCCGCAGACTTTGCAGGATCAGGGAGGCCATGCAGCGTAGGTTAGCTGAGGCATTCGGTCCGGAGTCCTCTGGGTCACTAAGGACAACATGATCCGCAGCCACCTCCTCCCAGCCACGTACAAGTCCACGGGTTTCTTGGGACTGTAAATCATCCCAAAAAGACTGATGATGCTGAGTGCCAGGCTCCACCTCCATGCTGACACAATCCTCCTCCTCCTCTTCTTCCTGTGTGATGGGTGGGACAGAAGGAACACTGTCTGGGTAAAGGGGGCCTTGAGAGGCAAGGAAGTCCTCCTCTTCCTGCCTCTGTTCTGCCTCAAGTGCCCTGTCCATTATTCCACGCAGCGTATGCTCCAACAGGTGGACAAGAGGTACAGGGTCACTGATGCATGCACTGTCACTGCTCACCATCCTCCTGGCCTCCTCAAATGGTGCCAGGACAGTGCATGCATCCCTGATCATGCCCCACTGGCGTGGTGAAAAATCCCCTGACTCTGTCCTGACTCTGTCCTGGGCCCTCTGCTGCGTGTGCAGCCGCTGCAGCATGGCCAACGTTGAGTTCCACCTGGTGGGCATGTCACATATAAGGCGGTTCTTGGGCAGGTTCAACTCCTTTTGCAGCTCAGCCAGGCGAGCACTGGCATTATAAGATCTGCGGAAATGCACACAGACTTCCCTGGCCTGCCTCAGGACATCCTGTAAGCCCGGGTACCTGCCCAAGAACCGCTGCACCACCAGGTTAAGGACGTGAGCCACACAGGGCACATGGGTCAGTTGTCCCTGCCGGAGGGCGGAGAGGAGGTTGGTGCCATTGTCGCAAACCACCATTCCTGGCTTAAGCTGGCGTGGCGTCAACCACCTCTCGGCCTGCCTCTGCAGAGCAGACAGAACCTCTGCCCCAGTGTGGCTCCTGTCCCCCAAACACACCAGCGCAAGCACGGCATGGCATCTTTTTGCCTGCGTACTTGCGTAGCCCCTTGAACGGCTACGGAGCACCGCTGGTTCAGAGGACAAAGCACAGGAAGAGGCCATGGAGGAAGAAGAAGAGGAGGGGGTGGAGGAGAGAGGTGTGTCACAACCAGTAGTAGCATTTTGGAGGCGTGGCGGTGGGACAACCTCCAACACTACTGCACCTTGTCCTGCATCCTTCCCAGCTGCCAAAAGAGTGACCCAATGGGCCGTGAAAGAAAGGTAACGTCCCTGTCCATGCCTGCTGGACCATGAGTCAGCGGTAATATGCACCTTACCACTGACCGCCCTGTCCAGCGAGGCCAAGACATTGCCTTCCACATGCCTGTAGAGAGCCGGAATCGCCTCCCGTGAGAAAAAGTGGCGTTTGGGAACCTGCCACTGAGGAACCGCACATTGCACAAACTCACGGAAGGGGGCAGAGTCTACCAACTGAAAAGGCAGCAGTTGAAGCGCTAGCAATTTAGCCAAGCTAGCATTCAACCGCTGGGCATGTGGATGGCTGGGAGTGAACTTCTTTAGACGGTCCAGCAGCTGGGGCAGGGAAATTTGCCTGCTAGAATCGGACATCGGTGTACTGCTAGCAGAGTGGTCGCAAGTACTTGGCTGTGACACACCTAATTCTACACCTTCATTCCTCTCAGAGCAGGTTTCAGAGAGGACTGAAGGTATAGTGGGGTTGGAGATCCCAGCTGATGCGGTGCAAGAAGAGGTCCGCTTTGTTCTTTGGTGTGGGTCTTTGAGGTAGGCTTGCCAACGAGCTGCATGGCAGGTCAACATATGTCTGATCAAGCATGTGGTGCCCAAGCGGCTGATGTTTTGGCCACGCGATATACGCTTGAGACATATGTTGCAAACAGCAGCTGTGTGATCTGATGCACTCGCCTCAAAAAAGGCCCACACCAAAGAACTTTTTGAATGACGGGCAGAGGCAGCGCCCTGCACAGGCGGAGCTCTGCGGTGTGATTCCGTCGGTGTGCTGCCCATACGCTGGCCCCCCGAGGGCATCCTGCCTAATTGGAGATGTGCCTCCTCCTCATCCTCCTCCTCTCTCCTATTAGGCAATAGGCACCCACGTGGAGTCAGTGACCTCATCATCCCCTCCCTGCTCATCACTGGAGCCAATCTGGCAGTATGCTGCAGCTGCTGGAACATGACTGCCAGATTGGTGTCCTTCTTGAGCATCCCCTCTCTCTGCTCTCACGCTACTGCCTTCCTCTAGCTGGGTATCATCATCAGACCCTTCGAAACGCTGGGCATCCTCCTGGAGCATGTACCCAACACTGTGCTCAAACAGTTCGGGGGACTCCTCAGGAGGACATGGTGGGTCTAGGGAAGGAGTGACTGATGATGACATTGATACCAGGGAAGGGGACACTTTGGCATCTGCTTTGCCAGTACCCTGAGCCTGGGTGAGAGAGGATGAGGAGGATGAGGAGGGCTTGGTCATCCACTCTACCAAGTCTTCGGCATGATGCGGCTCAACACGTCCAGCTGCCGAAAAGAAGGACAAGCGTGTCCCATGGCCACGCGCTGATGGCGATGCACCGCGTCCACGACCAGCACTGTTGTCTCTAGACACAGAGCCTGCTTGCCCTCTTTTATTGGCTCCTGACTGTCTGCCTCTCCTTGTTTGCCTTCCAGACATTCTAATGGCCTGCAGGGAGATGGGAAAAGCAGCAATAAGGCCTAGCTTCAGGAGTATATTTTGCAGGAAGCACACTACGCCCGCTGTAAGTGCTGCAAATGCCTGTTAGTGTAACACACCAGGAAAAAACACAGCAATACGGGCTAGCTTCAGGAGTATATTTTGCAGGAATCACACTACGCCCACTGTAAGTGCTGCAAATGCCTGTTGGTGTAACACACCAGGAAAACACAGCAATACGGGCTAGCTTCAGGTGTATATTTTGCAGGAATCACACTACGCCTGCTGTAAGTGCTGCAAATGCCTGTTAGAGTAACACACTAGGAAAACACAGCAATAAGGCGTAGCTTCAGGAGTATATTTTGCAGGAATCACACTACGCCTGCTGTAAGTGCTGCAAATGCCTGTTGGTGTAACACACTAGGAAAACACAGCAATACGGGCTAGCTTCAGGAGTATATTTTACAGGAATCACACTACGCCTGCTGTAAGTGCTGCAAATGCCTGTTGGTGTAACACACCAAGAAAACACAGCAATACGGGCTAGCTTCAGGTGTATATTTTGCAGTAATCACACTACGCCTGCTGTAAGTGCTGCAAATGCCTGTTAGAGTAACACACTAGGAAAACACAGCAATACGGGCTAGCTTCAGGTGTATATTTTGCAGTAATCACACTACGCCTGCTGTAAGTGCTGCAAATGCCTGTTAGAGTAACACACTAGGAAAACACAGCAATAAGGCCTAGCTTCAGGAGTATATTTTGCAGGAATCACACTACGCCTGCTGTAAGTGCTGCAAATGCCTGTTGGTGTAACACACCAGGAAAACACAGCAATACGGGCTAGCTTCAGGTGTATAATGTGCAGGAGGCACCCTCCGCCCGCTGTAAGTGCTGCAAATGCCTGTTAGTGTAACACACCAGGAAAACACAGCAATAAGGGCTAGCTTCAGGTGTATACTGTGCAGGAGGCTTAGCAACAATGACACTGACACTGTCCCCTGCCTATCCTTCTCTCTCCCTGCACACAAGGTTTAGCAAAGAATATGACACTGACACTGTCCCCTGCCTATCCTTCTCTCTCCCTGCACACAAGGTTTAGAAAATAATATGACACTGACACTCTCCCTGCCTATCCTTCTCTCTCCCTGCACACAAGAATAGCACAAAGAATATCACACTGTCCCTGCCTATCCTTCTCTTTCCCTGCGCCGGAACACACTACACAAGGCCACCGCGCTGGCGGCCTTTTATAGTGTGGGGCGTGTGCTAAACCCCCTGAGCTATAATTGGCCACAGGCAACCTGCCTGTGGCCAATTATGGCTCTCCTAGCTGCCGGCGCTGTGATTGGCCAAGCATGCGGGGTCACAGTGCATGCTTGGCCAATCACAGCGCCAGGATTGCACTGCTATGGCGCAGTGTATTGTGGGCCGTTCGCGTCACTCGAATTTGGCGCGAACGGCCCAAATCGTTCGTTGTTCGCCGAACGATCGAACACCGAGCTCATCCCTAGTAGCGGGTATGTACTTTTCCCGGGTGTAATTTGAACCTGGCAGAGACACCAGTGATGTGTAATTCCCTGCAGCCCAGCAGGTGGTGCTGTCGCCATGGGCTGGGGGTTGAGCCATTGCTGTGTGCCGGGCCTCCTTTTTGTCCTCTCTCGGCAGCGGTATGGTGGGGCAGGGAACCCGCCGTGCTTGCTGGGAGAGGGTATAAAGGGGCCGGCCATCTTTGTCACGGGGTTCGAGTCCCAGGCACCTTCAGCCTGCGGGCGGTTGTTCATGTCGGTCCTCTAGGCGGCCTAGGCCTAGAGGACAGCCGGAGGTCGTGTTCCATCCCAGGCACCTTTAGCCTGGGGTGAGGTACTCGGATGGAGGTCTGGAGCTCAGTACCCATCACTGAGTTCCGCGAGGGAAGGAGGTCCTAGGGAACCCAGGGATTGGGTACCCGAAACCAGAAGGCAAAATGGACCGGGGGGGAGCTCCTCACTTGAAGACCGGGTGCAGCAGATTGCCAGTGACAGGTGAGCCTCCCATTGGAGACCGCCTGGAAGGAAATTCCCCCTCGCTCGGAGACCGCAACCCACTTTCGCGAAGGAAAGTGGAGGAGAAATTGTGTCTGGGCCTATTCGCATCCACACCCCCTTTTATGTTCTGTTCGCTAAGGGAGTTCAACTGATTGTGTTCATTCAAGAAGACTAAAGGAGTGTTGGACTTTAATGGTGTGGGGCTTTTTCCTGTCAGACATTGTTCAAGGTAACTCTCGGTGGAGGCTCTAGGTGCACAGCACTGACCCGAAGGTAAAATAAGAACTTTGTTCACACTGCACTAACACTCTCGGTGAAGGCTTGGCGTGGTGACCCCGCTCTCTCTCCTCTAGGATAGCCCTAGACAAGAGACTGACGAGCTGATGCAAAGAGGGGAGAGAGGAGGGCGCTACACGTGGGGGCTCGTCCGGGATTATGTTGGTGCACCACGGAATTGAACGTGTCTGCTGGAGGAGTTACGCGAGTAGGCAGGCCTTCATTGGCCAAAGTGCATCCCTGTGCTCGAAGTCGTGGACATGACCCATTGAAGGGAAAGGCCCGCGCAGAAGAGCGAGGAAAGGGGGAAACTCAGCCATGTGAAGTACTACACGTGGGGGTTTCTATTTGCACTGCGCCACCAGGCACACCCCCATCGCTTAGTTCATGGGCGTGACTCAGAAAGGAAAAAGAAGAAAAGCCCGTGAACTGGAGCAAAGGGGAGGAGTCCAATACGTGTGAAGGACTACACGTGGGACGTTGGCGCAAAAACTTTGCAGTGTGCGATGGATCAGCAACAGGTCGCCATGTTCGGACATACATCGTGGATTCCAGTTCACCCTTCCACCACGACATTGACTGCTGCTGCTCCGGTAACAGATACGGGGATTCGGCTAAAGCCAAGGGGTCGATTCGCCCTGTATTCTTGCATGGACGTTGAGGCCCTGGGTGTGATTTGTCCCGGCTGTTCGGGACTTGTGTGCCAACTGAAGCCATTCGGGCGATGTGAAGCCTGCGGTTGAGAGGCCGAGAACCATTTACCCTGGCAGGGCTGCCGGCAACACCACTCACAGAGGAGGAATCACTGCTTTGACAGCCATCCCTGCGCACACTGCAGCGACCGCGGAGGAGGTTGTAAAAATTCAATGGGAGAAATCCGAGGATGCTGACTCGGTCACCACTGTCTCGCAGTGTCCGCCATCGAAGAAGAAGACCGGTATGGTAGCCCCGACCAGCGGTTGTGGTGGACCGTCTCGCCCGCTTACGCCCGGCCCAGATGGATCCGTTGACAAGAGTTCCGGATGTCCCGCTTCAAGTAAAGGGCGAGGTAAGCCAGGTGGAGCGATTTGGTGTGTGGGCGGAGGTGTCGGGAAGTCATGGCCCAGTAAGTCTGCGGGAGGTGGTGGCTCCGTTTCTACAACCGGCTACATACCTGCGGAGGAGTGTGACACCTCCGACCTAGAGTCGCTCTCGGACATGGGAGACGACGTTGCAATAGACGAACTGTTTGCAGAGAAGAGCTGGGACAAAGTACCTCTCGCTTCATCCCGCAGAACCAGGGATCCACCCATGTCTACAGGGGAAAGTACACCCCGGGTGGAGGCACCAGCGCCTGAAGAGGGATCCCGTCCCCAGCTTGTCCCTACATCCCCGGTGCCACCTGCACCTAATGTTGGGGAAAAGAGACTGTTGTTGCGGGCACCTATGCCCAGACTGGAGGTGGTCAGAGTGCCTCGTCACCCGGAGGCCATAGTCTTGCCAGGCGAAGGGGACAGAGCCACTATGCATCCTTTGGCCAGACTACAACACCTATTCGGCCAGAAGGTTGCTGCAGAGTACGGATGGGAGTATCCATACTTGTCCAAGGAGCTGCTTTATGAGGTGGAAGTGTGCCGGGAGCGCTGGTACAATGACTTTGTGTGGACTCACCTTCAGGTTCCACACGCCCGCAGGTACCTGGCATGCTCTCCCAAGGCTTCTCAGCGTTTTAAGGACTGTAAGGCAGAGTGGATGCTGGGACGACACATCCATGCAGACAAGGTGCTGATCCAGCGCAAGGAAGGAGAGGATGTAGAATATCATCTGGAAACCATGGACAAGCACTTGAAGCCACTTGTTCTGCCTCATCCCCGCTTCTACCTGTTGGAGAGAAGACTCAGTTTTGGTTTGTGCTGCCGAACTTTTTGGGGCCCGTTGCTTTGTGCCCGAGGAATGAAGGACTGTTCCTGGTTTGTTCTTCACTTTTCCAGCAAGAGAACACAGACTCTGGGGTAGATAGGGTTAAAGAGAAGAGGAAAAAGTTCCACGAGTGCAGTCACCGCGATGCTGTCACCAGGTGGCAGTGTTGCGCAACGTTAAACACTTTACACACACTCACTCTCGGGAGGAAAGGAATTTCTTTACGAAGAGGTTTCTTTTCTCTCACACATATATTTTTGTCAGGGTTATGTGTGTTAATTCTCTCTATTTTCCCTCTGCAGGAGAGCATCCCATCAAGACCACTGAGTATGGGGTGGGTCTTAGTCAGGATGGGTGGGAAAAGTATGATGTGAATATGTGATTCCTAACAGTTGTGGTTAAAATGTTGTTGTTTCCTTCCCCTTTTATACAGGGTTCAGACACAATTTCCTTGGTTGACCAAGTTTTTTTTTCAAAAGTTTTACATTTTTGTACAATTTGTTAGTGGGTCTCTGGATTGGATTATGCCAGCCCTTGAGGGTATGATTCTTTCCAGACACTGGGGACCAGTGTCAAATGACCGGGGGGAGAGTGTAGCGGGTATGTACTTTCCCGGGTGTAATTTGAATCTGGAAGAGACACCAGTGATGTGTAATTCCCTGCGGCCCAGCAGGTGGCACTGTTGCCATGGGCTGGGGGTTGAGCCATTGCTGTGTGCCGGGCCTACTTTTTGTCCTCTCTCGGCAGCGGTATGGTGGGGCGGGGAACCCGCCGTGCTTGCTGGGGGAGGGTATGAAGGGGCCGGCCATCTTTGTCACGGGGTCGAGTCCCAGGCACCTTCAGCCTGAGGGCGGTGGTTCGTGTCGGTCCTCTAGGCGGCCTAGGCCTAGAGGACAGCCGGAGGTCGTGTTCCATCCCAGGCACCTTTAGCCTGGGGTGAGGTACTCGGATGGAGGTCTGGAGCTCAGTACCCATCACTGAGTTCCCCGAGGGAAGGAGATCCTAGGGAACCCAGGGATTGGGTACCCGAATCCGGAAGGCGTAATGGACCGGGGGGGAGCTCCTCACTTGAAGACCGGGTGCAGCAGATTGCCAGTGACAGGTGAGCCTCCCATCGGAGACCGCCTGGAAGGAAATTCCCCCTCGCTCGGAGACCGCAACCCACTTTCGCAAAGGAAAGTGGAGGAGAAATTGTGTCTGGGCCTACTCGCATCCACACCTCCTTTTATGTTCTGTTCACTAAGGGAGTTCAACTGATCATGTTTATCCGAGAGGAATAAAGGAGTGTTGGACTTTAATGGTGTGGGGCTTTTTCCTGTCAGACATTGTTCATGGTAACTCTCGGTGGAGGCTCTAGGTGCACAGCACTGACCCAAAGGTAAAATAAGAACTTTCTTCACACTGCACTAACACTCTCGGTGAAGGCTTGGCATGGTGTCCCCGCTCTCTCTCCTCTAGGATACCCCTAGACAAGAGACTGACAAGCTGATGCAAAGAGGGGAGAGAGGAGGCCGCTACAATTATATATATTTTTTTAGCAGACACCCTAGGGAATAAAATGACGGTCGTTGCAACTTTTTTTCTTGCACGATATTTGCGCAATAATTTTTCAAACGCCTTTTTTTTAAAAAAAAATGGTTTCATGAATTTAAAAAACAACAAAACAGTAAGGTTAGCCCAATTTTTTTGTAAAATATGAAAGATGATGTTACGCCGAGTAAATAGATACCTAACATGTCACGCTTTAAAATTGCGCACACTCATGGAATGGCGCCAAACTTCGGTACTTAAAAATCTCCATAGGCGATGCTTTACATTTTTTTACAGGTTACCAGGTTAGAGATACAGAGGAGGTCTAGTGCTAGAATTGTTGCACGCGCTCTAACGCACGCAGCGATACCTCACATATGTGGTTTTAACAGCGTTTACATATGTGGGCGGGACTTACATGCGTGTTCGCTTCTGATCGCAAGCTACCGAGGACAGGGGCGTTTTAAAAAAATATATATTATTATTATTATTTTTTTTACTTCTTTTTTTTATTTTTACACTTTTTTTACATTTTTATTTTTTTTGATCACTTTTATTCCTATTACAAGGAATGTAAACATCCCTTGTTATAGGAATCTATTGTGACAGGTCCTCTTTATTGAGTGATGCGGGGTCAATAAGACCTCCACATCTCTCCTCCAGGCTGAAAAGCATGAGATCAGTGAAAAAAAAATTCACCGATCTCATGCTTACTAGCTGCAATGGCGGCTCTGTTTACTTCTCAGAACTCGGGCGTGATGTCATCACATCGCGCCCGGGACTCCGACAGTCATAGAGATGACTGGTGACCATCTGGTCACCAGTCATCTCTATGCTTGTCACGTGACCCACCACCTGCGCCGCACGATTCTTTCTCCGGGCTCACGATGGCACGGGAGAGCCTGGAGAAGCACCAGATGGCGGCGGGAGGGGGGGGGATGTCCCCTCCCGCCACCTATAAGAACGATCAAGAGGCGGAACCGCCGCTATGATCGTTCTTATGGTGCGCAGAATCGCTGGCAGAAGAGAAGGATATCTGAATGATGCCTCTAGCTGCACCCATCATTCAGTCATCCCCCCACAAAGCCCAGGACGTCATATGACGCCCACCCAGGATGGGAGATCCCATCTGTGGACGTCATTTGACTATGGGTGGGTAGGGAAGTGCAAATATTTGTAAATTCGTAAATTTGAAATTTGGAAATTCGAAAGCATGAAAATCTGAAATAATAACGGTCATAAACCTTGGATTACTAAAGTATTTCTCCTTTGAATCTATTACACAGTGGGGGGTCTTCTGCCCTGTCTTAAGGCTAACCCCCCCTCCAGACGGCTCCATGGTCTGGAAGAAAAGCATTGATCTGTGTTAGACTGTTTGTTTATGTACTTTAATTACCCCCTGGGGCTTCTGTGTCAATACACATCTCAGTTCTCCTATTCAAGCTATCGGACCAATCCCTGCTGACCCTGTTTCAAGTCCTCATTTGCATGGCCAAGAGAACCTAATTGAGAACTACAATGTACTTTACAATTGACCAATAGGAAAGTGGTTGTTGGGGGCAGGGTGTTCAAACTGCTGTATAAAAGTGTGTGTGTGTGCATCCAATAAAATGAGATTCCTGTTTGAACTTACATACAGCCTGCCTGGTGTTTGTTCTGAACTATCACAAATGGATTAGAATGTCACATAGCTGTAGTTTGGATCCTGGAGCATCGGATGATCGAACCATCAGACGTTGCGAGCTGCAATATGATCCAATAGTAGCAGAGGAGTGTCGGGAGAGTGGAACCGAGTGAGCAAGGGGCTCGTTACATTGGTGGCAGCAGTGGGATTGGTCCGATAGCTTGAATAGGAGAACTGAGATGTGTATTGACACAGAAGCCCCAGGGAGTAATTAAAGTACATAAACAAACAGTCAGCTTCCTGATGACGTGCATAACGAAACAGCTGTCGAGGCGACGCTACACCACGCTCTGACGCAATTTCTGGTCTCGTTGGTTCACTCTTTGAGGAAGGTGGAACGCACGCCGGATTTCTTCCCCCGCTCGGGTTCACCAGCACTACTTGCAAACGCTGTCCAGCCTCAGTGCCGGGTCTTGGGCACTATTTCAAGTAAGGGGGCATTTGTCTGTCCATGCTTTTAACTTTGATTTTTAATAAACGGGATTACACTATTACTGTTTTTTCCTTTATGTCCTGTACACATCATTCATCGAGCCTCCTGGAGGCGGAGATTCTGCATATATATGACATCTATAACTCTATCAGCAAGTGGCACTTGCATTAAGCTCGTTTGACTCCTTTTTAACTAAACGAGTCAACAACATCTGGTAAGCAGCCAATCTCCCTTGAGCACTATTGGGTGACACATATGCTAATGGTGAAGGCTAGCACTACAAACGTTTCTGGGTCTTGGATTGAGTATACCCACGTTTAATGCTTGAATGAACATTTCTGTCTTTTGGAAAAGGACATTTTACACGGTTCCTGTGTCACTTCAGATTAAATTCATCACTGCTTCACCGCATGAATGAACTTTCTTTTTGGAACACATATGTTCACTTAAGAATTTGCATATTCACTTAAGGACTGTTATGTTTATTGTTTGAGTTTTGTTTTGTCGACACAATTACAGCATTAGCACTAATTCATTTCAGGTGCAATTTCACATACTGAGGTTTCATAGCTCAGATGTGGTGTATAACAATTTGATTGTAATATTGGGCTGGTGATAATGATGGTTCGTCATATATAGATATATTACAACATCACAAAAAAAAAAAAGAAAAGAATAGAGGAAAAAAAATATATATTATTTTTTTTTAATTTTGGTTAATTTTGAAAAATGTTTAACCAGCGCTCCCACCATACATGCACTGGGTACATGTAACTTGCACAAACATTTGTTTCTATATTAGAAATTCAGGGACAGCAGCTGTACTTTTGAGTATAACATATAATCAGCGCGAGATTACCTACCTATCATTAATGTATCCTATGCATTAAGGTGAAAAAACATCCGACAATACCGCCCCCCCCCCCCCATTTTACTTACCTGAGCCTGTTCACCTGTTCACCTGTTGCGCTCGCCCCCCGACGTCCTCTTCGCCGCTCAGCCTGGTCGTTGATTGGCTAGAGTGGATGGATTGAAAGCAGCGCAGCCATTGGCTCACGCTGCTGTCAATCACATCCAACGATGCGGCGCGCCGGGGGGGCGGGGCCGAGTGATACAGTGAGCGGCTATGGCCGCCGGCTGTATCACAGGAGTGCGCCCGCAAGAACTCACCACTATGCTCGCTCGCTCGCATGAAGGTGTTCAGTTCTTGCGGGGAGGAGCCAAGACAGCCACTGAGGGACCCCAGAAGACCAGGTTCGGGGCCACTCTGTGCAAAACGTGCTGCACAGTGGAGGTAAGTATAACATGTTTGTTATTTAAGAAAATAAAATAAAAAATTCTCTTTACAACCCCTTTAATATGTATTGTCATAGTATTCATACCCCTTGGAATTTTCCAAATTTTGTCACATTACAACCAAAAAGGTAAACGTATTTTATTGGGTTTTTATGTGATAGACCAACACAAAGTGACACATAATTGTGAAGTGGAAGGAAAATTATAAATGGTTTTCAACATTTTTTACAAATAAATATGTGAAAAGTGTGGGGGGGGACATTTGTATTCAGCCCCCTTTATTCTGATACCCCCAACTAAAATCTAGGGGAACCAATTGCCTTCAGAAGTCACCTTATTAGTAAATAGAGTCCACCTGTGTGTCATTTAATCTCAGTATAAATGCAGCTGTTCTGTGAAGCCCTCAGAGGTTTGTTAGAGAACTTTAGTGAACAAACAGAATCATGAAGGCCAAGGAACACACGAGACAGGTCAGGGATAAAGTTGTGGAGAAGTATAAAGCAGGGTTAGGTTATAAAAAAAATCTCACAGAGCTCACTTCAATCCATCATCGGAAAATGGAAAGAGTACGGCACAACTGCAAACCTACCAAGACATGGCCGTCCACCTAAACTGACCAGGCCGGGCAAAGAGAGCATTCATCAGAGAAGCAGCCAAGAGGCCCATGGTAACTCTGGAGGAGCTGCAGAGATCCACAGCTCAGGTGGGAGAATCTGTCCACAGGACAACTATTAGTCGTGCTTCTCCACAAATCTGCCCTTTATGGAAGAGTGACAAGAAGAAAGACATTGGAGAAAGAAACTCATAAGAAGTCCTGTTTTCAGTTTGTGAGAAGCCATGTGGGGGACACAGCAAACATGTGGGGGACACAGCAATCATGTGGGGGACACAGCAAACATGTGGGGGACACAGCAGTCATGTGGGGGACACAGCAATCATGTGGGGGACACAGCAAACATGTGGAGGAAGGTGCTCTGGTCACATGACACCAAAATTAAACTTTTTGGCCTAAAAGCAAAACGCTATGTGTGAGGAAAACTAACACTGCACATCACCCTGAATACACCATCCCCACTGTGAAACATGGTAGTGGCAGCATCATGTGGTGGGGATGCTTTTCTTCAGCAGGGACAGGGAAGCTGGTCAGAGTTGATGGGAAGATGGATGGAGACAAATACGGGACAATCTTAAAAGAAAACCTGTTAGATTCTGCAAAAGACTTGAGACTGGGGGGGGGAGGTTCACCTCCCAGCAGGACAATGACCCTAAAGTACAGCCAGAGCTACAATGGAATGGTTTAGATCAAAGTATATTCATGTGTTAGAATGGCCCAGTCACAGTCCAGACCTAAATCCCATTGAGAATCTGTGGCAAGACTTGAAAATTGCTAATCACAGATGCTCTCCATCCAATCTGACAGAGCTTGAAATATTTTACAAAGAAGAAGAATGGGCAGAAATGTCCCTCTCTAGATGTGCAAAGCTGGTAGAGACACCCCCAAAAAGACTTGTAGAGAAAGGGGGTTCTACAAAGTATTGACTCCGGGGGGCGCCATACAAATTCCCCCCCCCCTCCCACACTTTTCACAGATTTATTTGTACCATTTATCATTTTCCTTCCACTTCACAATTAGGTGACACTTTGTGTTGGTCCATCACATAAAATCCCAATAAAATCCATTTATGTTTTTGGTTGTAACATGAGAAAATGTGGGAAATTTCAAGGGGTATGAATACTTTTTGAAGGCACTGTATATAGAGGGGTAGGAATACTTTTTGAAGGCACTGTATAGATGTAATTTCCATTATGCAGCGCCCAACATCATAGCAGAACTCCCTGGCCACCTGGCAATGCCAAAGCACATGGCTAAAGTTGGCTGGAGACTGTGAGCAAGGCCAGAATTCAGCCGACACACCCAGGTAGAGCTTAGATAATTTTTCTGGGGTGTAGTAGATCCTGTGTAGGAATTAAAATAGAATTAAGTGATCTCCAGCAGATACCAAGTGAGCAAAGGGAACGCTCCACATATCGTCCCCCTCCTCTCCACCCAAATCTGGGACCCCCTCCAACCACTGCTCCCTATATTTGGCCACCAAAGGAGGCGATATAGGAAACAGCTCCTTATATAATTCAGCGTTTTTTTTCATGGCGTCATCCAATAGAATATTTTCCAGAGCTGAAGACCTAGGACCCAGCTTAGTGGAGCCAAATTGGGACACGAAAGTGTGGCGCAACTGGAGTCTTTTGGTGGTATTTAACCGCTTGCTGACCACCCGCCGCAGAACAGCGACATGAACCAACAATGCTGACATGTAGGCCTCAGCAGAGTTACGGGCACATTAGATCGACCTGTGAGCGTCGTCAGTCTCACCCGACGCCAAGCTTTAACGGTCAGGGTGGTGGAGCGGTCCAAGGCACTGGGTTCGAATCCCACTTCTGACAGCTTTTAAGCTTTTCTTTGCTTGCGTTCACATTCTCCAGCTCGTCTACCGCTGAACCTCTAGCACCAAAAAACAACTTGTGTTCCATGCCGACAACAAGGGCACCATAGGGAAAGGGGGGAGGAAGGTGGGACTTTAAATGGATCATGCAGCCAAGGAGAGAGCGCGTCAAAGTGTGTCCGTTGGGTAGTACATATTAAAAAATATAAGAACCACATAATGACACAGTACACAACTAATGTAAAAACCTAAAATATATTGTATTTGTCATAATAACATGGTAACAGCATGACATGATAACATATGGGTTCATTGCCACCAAGAACCACACGTGCTAAAATTAGACACAGTGCATAAGCGGTAATAAAAGTACATAGGGTTTACTATATATATATATATTGGTAGCATATAAGAGACATAGCATAGCAACATAAAGGTTCATAATGTAGATACAAGTAAAAGCCAAACTCACTGACGTGTCACTCCATAATGGGGATAGGGTAAAATGGAATTTCATTGATGAACTACATTAGGCCCAATAAGTGTATTGATAATATAGTGACAACGTTTAGAAAGGAGCAATTAAAGCTCAGGGACAGGCACGGCAGATGTGTCTGGTAGGTAGTATGTAGTCACTATGAACCACATATGTTACAAAGTAGCCCAATGCATAGCTAGTAATTAAAATACATAAAGTCAATTTCAAACTGGTTGATGACATAATAATAGCATAGCATGGTAACATGTGAGTTCATCTTGGAAGCAGAAACGAAACCAGACTCATGGGCGTGGTATATTCAATTAAAGTAAATATTTGTGGGCTTGTAGTTCATTGGTATATTCCATTATGCCTAGTATGGGTAAGAATAGTAGTCTGAGTTCTGTTTGTAGGAAGGGCATCTGATAGCTCTATGCGTTTCGTGGCTACCGCCACTCATCAGGAGCAAAGAAGAAGGACAGGAGTCAATGTGAAAGAAATATTATATAGTATCAAAACATATACATGAAGTAATATAAGGGTAATTATAGTATATCCATCTTGACAAGCAAGGATGGAGATCGTGTAAGTATACATCTGATCATACCTGGTGCAGACATGGAGAACCGGGGGCCAACCAGGAGAGCATCAGTCCCGGGAGCTGAGGCGGAACACCCCAAGGCAAAGAATGGAAACATGAACAGCCAAACCTAGTACTCCCCAAGAGTGAATTCCCATGTGAGGGTTGTGTCATCATAGACTAGGCTTGTGCAATTCATTTCGTAACGAATCAAAATTCGTCCGAATTTAGCAACTTTCGGACATTCGGAAGCATTCGAATTTCCGAACAGAGCAATTACGAATAAAACCGAATCCGAAATAAATTATACCGCAAAATAGCGAATGCCCGAAGGTCTTCGGCATAATTCGTTATGAAAAAAGTTACGAATGTACGAATCCATTCGAAGCACAATAACACTCACTCTGCTCTCTGCTTCTCCCTCACCATGCTGAACTCCCTCTCAAAATGGTGTACAGGGGCGGAGGCTATAGCCGCATGAAAAAACGAAAGTAAAATACGAGATTTCAAATCCATTCGAAGCACAATAACACTCACTCTGCTCTGCTCTCTGCTTCTCCCTCACCGTGCTGAACCCTCTCAAAATGGTGTACAGGGGCGGAGCCTATAGCCGCATGTAAAAAACGAAAGTAAAATACGAGATTTCGAATCGTTACAAATAACCGCTATGTATTTAGAAAAGTACAAATCCATTCGAAGCACATTAGGCATAATAGGCAGCGTCGTTGTGAGAGAGACACGGAAAATTACGAATCAACGAACCCAAAAAAAGTTACGAAAGTAGGAGTTGTGTCCAGAATCAACGAAAAACAACGTACTCTACCGAAAGTACCAATTATAAAGCAACAAAAAATTCAACGAAAAATGTCGCTTGCAAAAATACGAATGAGTCCGAACACGAAAAATCCCGTCTAGCAAAATTACGAATGATTACGAATCAACAGGACCGGAAAGAAACGAACCGAAACGGAACGAATTTTTCCGTTGTGCACAAGTCTAATAGTAATATGTGAAGTAAAGTGAGAGTGAGATGACAAGATTGAGAAGACACAAATGACCAAGTTGATGGGTAGAATGGAACCTTCTATGACAAGTGAAAAGTGAGAGTTAAGTTTAAGGATGGTAAAAAGATGACATGTTATATTACCACGCAGAGTGGAGGTAGGGGAGTAAATCCAACTAGACGAGCCAGCAAAAAGCATGACGTTGTAAAAAACAATAAGTGAACAAAATGGTAAATAGCTACCACCATAGTACCTGTTAGAGCAGAGCGTTCCATACGGTGCATCGTGTCCGTGGGAAAGGAAAATGGGGGGGAGGGCTTGGAAGGCTGTTAGGAGTGTGTACTCCGGGTTAGCCAGGGGTGAACCACCAACGCCACACTAGCGGCCAGCGCGGGAGGGAGGGCGCCACCGGCCGAGCAGACAGAGACCGCTCACCAGCCGGCGCCACACCTCCTCCCACATGACGCCAGGACGAAAAAACACTGCGACGGCGCAGTCACGCCACCATATGGTGACGCATCACATGTCGCTGGGTGTGTGACGTCGATGCGCAAAGGGACGTCCACCCAACCCCCCGCACACCAAAAGGAAGGGGAGGAAAGGGGAGGGCCCCTGGAGCGCATCGCAGCTCCCGGGACTGAAAACACCAAAGGCCAGACCAACCAGTCCAACATGGTGCAGCCAGAGCAAGGAATTGCCATGAAAGGATGCATAGATAGTACTGAGTGTACTTTGACATGCTCTCTCCTTGGCTGCATGATCCATTTAAAGTCCTACCTTCCTCCCCCCTTTCCCTTCAATTCAACAGGGATGGAGGCTATTGTCCACAATTGTTCAAAGCCTCACTTAAAGTCCCATCTAGCCTAGCTTAGGTTTTAGCATCATTTAAACAAGGGCACCATAGCTCAGGGGTTAGAGCACTGGTCTTGTAAACCAGGGGTCGTGAGTTCAAATCTCGCTGGAGCCTTCCTGCAAGTTTTGGCGACTGTATCTTGCCTAGCAGTGTAACCAGAATTTTTCCCCAAAGTCCTAAGGAAACATAAGGGTGGAAACGTTTGAAGGGCTCTAGATTATGAAATCAAAACGTTAGGACCACTTGACTTTCCAGAGATCTTAGACAATATCTACTAGAAACACCCACTTTCTAATTCTGCATCCAAGGAAAAATAGGATTTTTATAACAGCTTACCTGTAAAATCCTTTTCTTGGAGTACATCACGGGACACAGAGCGACATAGTCATTACTAATGGGTTATATAGATACCGTCAGGTGCTGGCACTGGCAACTTCCAAAACCGGAAGTACCCTCCCCTATATAAGCCCCTCCCATCCGGGAGCACCTCAGTTTTGTAGCAAAGCAATAAGTGTCCCTAAAGAGGGGCGGGAGCTCTGTGTCCCGTGATGTACTCCAAGAAAAGGATTTTACAGGTAAGCTGTTATAAAAATCCTATTTTCTTTCTCGTACATCACGGGACACAGAGCGACATAGTCATTACTAATGGGATGTCCTAAAGCAATGCCAAATGAGGGGGGGGATACACCATATATAAGCTGAGCGCTATCAGACATGAGGATCTTTTGCGGCCTGCAACACACTGCGCCCAAAGGCGACATCCTCCTGACTTCTAACGTCCACCTGGTAGAACCTAGTAAACGTGTGAACTGAAGACCATGTTGCGGCCTTACAGATTTGAGCCAGGGAGGCCTGGTGATGCACTGCCCATGAAGTTCCAACTGCTCTCGTGGAGTGCGCCCTAACTTTGAACGGAGGCGGTCTCCTTCTCAAGCCATAAGCTTGCATAATGACCTGTCGAATCCACTTGGCTAAAGTAGATTTTGACGCTGCCTGACCCTTTCTGGGGCCTTCCGGCAGAATAAACAAAGTATCCGTTCTGCGAATCTGAGCAGTGGCTTTTAGATAAGCTTTAACTGCTCTTACTACATCCAAAGAATGCAATAACTTTTCCTCTACCGAAGTAGGTTTGGGGAAAAAAGAAGGAAGAACCACATCTTGGTTCAAATGAAACCTCGATACCACCTTAGGAAGAAAGGCTGGATGAGGACGTAACACTACTCTGTCCTTATGGATAACCAGATATGGCTCCTTACAGGACATAGCTGCTAATTCCGATACTCTCTTAGCCGAACAAATGGCTACTAGAAAAATCAATTTCCTGGTGAGAAGAACCAGGGAAATATGCTGTAATGGTTCAAATGGTTGTTTCTGTAGAACCGACAGAACCAAGTTTAGATCCCATGGACATATGGGAATATTAACCGGAGGACTAATACGCATCACTCCTTGTATAAAGGCTTTGACTAGTGAATGCGAAGCCAAGGGCCTTTGAAAAAATATTGACAAGGCCGAAATCTGACCCTTGATAGTACTCAAGGCAAGCTTCCTATCTACAGCCCATTGTAGGGAGTCCAGAATCCTACCTATTACGTATTTACGTGGATGCCATTTTCTGGCCTCACACCAGGCGATGTACGCCTTCCAGATTCTATAGTAGATCTGCCTGGATACCGGCTTCCTGGCATTGATCATGGTAGATACCACAGAATTAGAGAGCCCTCTCTTTTTTAGAATGTGGGCTTCAATAGCCAGGCCGTCAAACCTAGGGCTGGTAAGGAAGGGTGGTATATCGGTCCTTGCGAAAGCAGGTCCGGACGATGTGGGAGAGTCCAAGGACTCCCCACTGACATTTTACAATCTCCACGTACCACGCTCTTCGGGGCCACGCTGGAGCCACCAGAATCACTGGTTTCTTTTCTACCCTGATTCTGCGGAGTAATCGAGGTAACCATTGTGGCGGTGTGAATGCATATATCAGCTTGAACTGATCCCAAGGGAACACTAGGGCATCCGAGCCGCAAGCTAGGGGATCCCTTGTC
The DNA here is from genome assembly GCA_029206835.1 of Rana muscosa. NCBI lineage: Eukaryota > Metazoa > Chordata > Amphibia > Anura > Ranidae > Rana > Rana muscosa. The sequence continues at coordinate 346,865,269 of CM055122.1, forward strand.
CGAGAGACAAACCTGTCCCCCTTTGCGTTGAATCTGGATGCTAGAAGATCTACATCCGATGTTCCCCACCGCTGACATATTGTCCAGAAAACCTCGGGGTGAAGGGACCCTTCCTCTGGGCCTAATTGCTGGCGACTTAGAAAGTCCGCCTTCCAATTCTCCACTCCTGGAATGAATACCGCAGATATGGCTGGGACATATTTTTTCTGCCCATTTCAGGATGTAATTTACTTCCCTCTGGGCTGCACGACTCCTGGTGCCCCCCTGATGATTGATATATGCCACTGCTGTGGCATTGTCTGATTGAATTCTGACAGGGGACCCTTGGAGTTTGGATGTCCATGCTACTAGGGCATACCGGGCTGCTCGTATCTCTAAGAGATTGATGGGCAGGGCCTTTTCTGCATCCGACCATCTGCCCTGGAGAGACTATTGCTCCAGTACTGCTCCCCAGCCTATAAGGCTGGCATCTGTAGTGACCACCTTCCAAGAAATCGGACTGAAGGATTTCCTTTTTTCCAGATTCTGGGGAACCAACCACCAACGGAGGCTCTTGCGAACGGAAGGGGACAAGGACATTGTAAGTCTAGGGCCTGAATTTTTTTGTTCCAGGCTGACAGTATGGCCCCTTGCAAATTCCTTGAATGGAATTGACCGTAGGGTACTGCTTCGAATGATGCCACCATTTTTCCCAGCAGCCTCATATACAGGCGTATGGACGGCTGTCTTTTTTGTACCCACTAAGTGGATCAAATCTTTCAAAGACAACACCTTTCCTCGAGGCAAGAATATTTTTCTCTGGCCTGAATCCAACCTTAGCCCCAAGTATTCCAGACTTTTGACTGGTTTTTAGGGCTGACTTGTCTCGGTTGATAATCCAACCGTGAGATTCCAGATACTTGATCGTCTTGTGAACGACCACGTCTAGTTTTTTCACTGAGTGGTCTATCAGCAACAAGTCATCCAGATATGCCATTATCATTACACCTTGTGTTCTTAGATTGGCCAATAAAGGGCCAGAATTTTTGTAAACACTCGTGGTGCTGTGGCCAAACCGAAGGGTAAGGCTCTGAACTGAAAATGGCGCCCTTCTACTGCAAAGCGTAGAAATTTTTGGTGGACTGGAAAGATGGGAATGTGCAAATAAGCATCTTTGATGTCGATCGCGGCTAACCAATCCTCCCCTTATAGGGCAGTGGCCACCGATCGGATCGACTCCATCGGAAAGTCCTGATATACAGGAATTTGTATAGCCCTTTTAGAATTAATATGGGCCTCCCGTCCGCGTTTGCTTCGGGACTGTAAAGAGGTTTGAGTAAAACCCGAACCCTCATTCTTCCAGGGGAACCTCCATAATTACTCCTTGGAGCAATAGTTGTTCTAGTGCCAACAGGAGGGACTCTCTCTTCCGGGGATCCCTTGGCACGTTTGACCTCAAAAATGGGAAGGAGGAGAGTCTTTTAACTCCAAACTGTATCCCAAACCTACTGCGGAGAGCACCTATCTGTCTTAATCGTGTCCCGCCAGGTCTCTTGCGAACAACTGGAGTTCTCCCCCCACCCGACTGAGTGGGGGCTTCAATGAATTTAACTTTGGGGGAGGTTTTGTACCTCCCCTGACCCAGGGTTTCTCATTACCCTGCTACTGTCCCTGTTTTTTACCCCCGGGATTTGACCGAGGAGGCCGTCGGAACTGGAGAAGCAGGCCTCTTAAAGAGGGACCTCTAACTCTGCTTTTAACCGGCAAGAGCGTATTTTTACCGCTGGAAATTTTCTGGATATATTTGTCCAGGTTTTCCCTGAATAAGCGTTCACCATGAAATGGGACGCTAACCAGCCATTCTTTACAGGGAGCTTCAGCAGACCAGTTTTTGAGCCATAGGAGCCTACGCATATGTACTATAGACAGCGTAAGGCGGGAGGCCTGATGGACTGAATCCTTTATGGCGTCCACCGCAAAGCATAAGGCTCTAGGTAGATCAGCTAGGGCAAAGCCTGCTGATCTGTCAAGTCCCTCAAGACCTGTTTCAACTGATCCTTCACTGCTTAGCAGACCCCAATAGCTGCTACTGCTGGTTGTGTCACCAAGCAGATTTTCATAAGGACTCCAATCTTTTATCTATTGGGTTCTTGAACATTTGGACATTATCCACTGGACATGTCAGTGATTTATACATACAAGAGATGGCTGCGTCCACTGTAGGGACCTTCCATTTTTTTTTTTTTTTTGATGAACTTATCCTCCATGGGATAGACCACCGGAAATCTCTTGGGGGAATGAATATTTTCTCAGGACGTTCCCAATCCTGGTAAATGAGCCCTTTCAGTAAAGGGTGAAGTGGAAAAGAACAAACAGTCTGGGGGCTTCTAGCGACCCCAACGAGGATACAGTAGTGGTTGATGGTTCCGCAAGGTGCATTTTTAAATGCTGATCGGACCATGTTAGTCAGAGACTGAACCCATAATCTTTCAGCTTGAGATGCTGAGAAAAGGTTCCCCCACTGTTGACTCCTCTATAACAGAATCAACCTCATCCTGATCCCCTTCAGGCAGGTCGATCCCTGTATGGGACTGTTGCTCTGCTAACAGGCACTCTGAAGGAGGAGACGGAGATCGGGCGTGCTTTCCCTGACAGGGAGGCAGCGATAAATGTTGACAATCTCTCTCTAATCCTCCCAGAGCTGAGGAAAAAACCTCCTCTGTTACATACACAGGAGCAGGTGACTGAGGACAGCCACAGTACCAAGTACCCCTGCAGGGTCTCTACGGTCACTTACCTCTGAACTTCAGGGGAGACTGGTGCAGCAGGAGTATGCCCAAGATCCTCCGAGCCCGATGAGACCCCCTTCGCTTCCTGGAAGATTCAGTTCCGGAGCTTCTGGACGGCATATTCCTAAGCCTAAAGCTGAGGTATTCCAGCCGTAATACACCACTTTTACTGAGAATAGTCTAGCACAATTGCTGCTATATCACAGTTGGTGTCTACTAATGTGCCTTTCTAGGGGATGCCTGTATCAACCGCTTGCTGTATGCCTTTAAATGTTGCCAGCTCTGTCTCTGTACTTCATAGCCAGCTCACTACAATATTGTGTTTTTTTTTTTTTTTTTTTTTAACTGCTGGGACGCCCGCACATGCGCAGAAGCGCTGCGGCGCGCACAGAGCATCATCCCCCAGGCTCCGCCCCCTTTCCCGACTCACCTCTATATATAGAGGCGCGTGCACGCGCACGCACGCGGGCACGTGCGCCTTCGGCGCTAATTTCAAATATGGTAACAAGGGACAGGAGCCAGGGCCCCTCTTTGCCGCAGGCCGGGGGATGGACGAGCACTGCAACATGGCAGAGGAAGCAGTTTCCTATAAGAGAACTCACCATCTGCCTGGACTTTGCTCTGCTGAGAAGAAGCTAGTCCACATGACAAGAAAACATTCCACAGCGGCCTCTAGTGGACAAACACAGGTACCGCAGTCTAATATATTAAATATATATATAAAAATTTTTTTTTTTTTTCTTGACCACCATTAAAAATTATTACATTTTTTTAGTAGTTACAGGCATGCACAGAATTTTGCGGGAATACCATTAGGTAACAGACAGAAAGACAAATTAGGCTTGGGGGTCCCCCAATAGAACCAAGTTCCTGGGGGCCCCCACATACCTGTTCCCCGCCGCAGGACTTTGTTTGGCCCACAAAAGCCCAAACTTCACCTATCACGGCAGGCATTGTAATCAAACCTTCAGGGACCGGGTTCCCAAGGATTCCACTCCCCTGGACCTGTATAGCACCCTGCACAGAAAACATCTTGGTCGTGGGTATGACCAGAGCTCTGGATCCCAGGGTCCAGCTCTCCTAAGAGAAGCATTACAGGCAGAACCTTGCTCTTCTCTGCAAGGCCCGGGTACCGACCGTTTAGCTATGAAGCTTTTTTGGTCGGATCCGGAATAGCTTACTGAGGCCCAAAAGAACCTGTACGCAAGCTCAGTGAAAAACACATGTTTCTTCTTGGCCAACACCTTAGACACTGGCAAAAAACTGAGGTGCTCCCGGATGGGAGGGGCTTATATAGGGGAGGGTACTTCCGGTTTTGGAAGTTGCCAGTGCCAGCACCTGACGGTATCTATATAACCCATTAGTAATGACTATGTCGCTCTGTGTCCCGTGATGTACGAGAAAGAAAGTGCACTTGAAGCAAACGGCCATCTCTTGTTAACATCTCTTGCTTTCCGCGTGTCCTTGTATGAAATCCAGTGGTGGTGCGTCCATAAAGGGCGCAGGAGCGCCGCCCCTCTCTCCTGTCACCGCTCCATCACCATAAATAGAGTCATGCAATGCATGACTCTATCTACGGTTGCAACTGCCGCCCCCTATTCAGATGTCCGGCACCCTTGTTGGGCGCCGGGATCCTGAATTACAGGCAGCAGCATTTTTTTTTTTGGAAGCGCCTGATTAGAGCTGTAGGCTCTAATAGGCTTCCAAATTGGTAAACAGGGGGCGCAATGCTGTGCGTTCGCTGTTTACTCAGTGTTGTGTTAGGGAAGCAAATAAATCGCTTTCCTAACACTGACCCGCCTCTCAGCCAAACAGGTGCTCGGGTCTGGTTACATGCCACCTGATTGGCTGAAGCGACAGGCGCTGTGATTGGACGCCGCCTATCAGGCGTCCAATCATAGCAGAGGACAGGAGAAGACATCGAGGACTCGGAGCGTCGAGGACAGCGCCGAGACGGGTAAGTGCCAGGCGGGGGATGCACACAGGCAGCATTTGATGGGGCACAGTAGCGGAAATTGATGGGGCACAGTAGCGTCAATTGATGGGGCACAGTGGCAGCAATTGATGGGGCACAGTGGCAGCAATTGATGGGACACAGTAGCGCCAATTGATGGGCACAGTAGCGCCAATTGATGGGCACAGTAGCACCAATTGATGGGGTACAGTAGTGCCAATTGATGGGCACAGTGGCAGAAATTGATGGGCACAGTGGCAGCAATTGATGGGTACAGTAGCTGCGTTTGATGGCACAGTGACGGCAATTTATGGGTACAGTGGCTGCGTTTGATGGCACAGTGGCTGCATTTGACGGGCACAGTGGCTTTGTTTGACGGACACAGTGGCTGCGTTTGATGGGCACAGTGGCTGCGTTTGATGGGCACAGTGGCTGCGTTTGATGGGCACAGTGGCTGCGCTTGATGGGCACAGTGGCAGCGTTTGATGGGCACAGTGGCTGCGTTTGATGGGCACAGTGGCTGCGCTTGATGGGCACAGTGGCTGCGTTTGATGGGCACAGTGGCTTCGCTTGATGGGCACAGTGGCTGCGCTTGATGGGCACAGTGGCTGCGTTTGATGGGCACAGTGGCTGCGTTTGATGGGCACAGTGGCTGCGCTTGATGGGCACAGTGGCTGCGTTTGATGGGCACAGTGGCTGCGCTTGATGGGCACAGTGGCTGCGTTTGATGGGCACAGTGGCTTCGCTTGATGGGCACAGTGGCTGCGTTTGATGGGCACAGTGGCTGCGTTTGATGGGCACAGTGGCTGCGCTTGATGGGCACAGTGGCTTCTCTTGATGGGCACAGTGGCTGCGCTTGATGGGCACAGTGGCTGCGTTTGATGGGCACAGTGGCTGCAACTGATGTTTGTTTTTTTCAGTTTGTTTGCGCCCCCCCAAAAATTTTGAGCACCAGCCGCCACTGATTAAATCAAAACTTTGCACTTTTAACATCTGTTTTTGTTCTTTCCTTCCAACGCATTGGAAATGATGAAGGAAATGATACCAGGTGACTCGGCTTTGCGAATCGCTGTACCAGTATGGCGATTCGTGCACTAGCTTCTGTGGGCGCACGCGCCAATTGGCCAGCGGGGGGGAGCAAATCAGCAGGTCCAGCGGACTCGATGTCCACCGGCCACTCTGCGACCGTTCCCCGCAGAGACAGAACTGGGATCTGCCAAAGTAAACAAGGCAGATCTCCGTTCTGACAGTGGATTGCACTGAGATCTTGTCTTTCTTGCTATACAGGAAGATGGATCTCTGTGTTATCCCAGGCAGCCCATCCCCCATACACACCCAGGGAACACAGTTAACCCCTTTGATCTCCCCTGATATTAACCCCTTCCCTGCCAGTGACATTAGTACAATCTCAGTGCATATTTTTAGCACTGGTCACTGGTTCCCAAAAAAGTGTGTTAGGTGTCTGATTTGTCTGTCGCAATGTCGCAGTCCTACTAAAAATTTCTGATCGCTGCCATTACTAGTAAAAATAAAAATTCCATACTATTAATCTTTTCCCTATTTTGTAGATGCGATAACTTTTGCGCAAACCAATCAATATACGCTTATTGTTTTTCTTTTACCATAAATATGTAGCAGAATACAAATTGGCCTAAACTGATGAAGAAATTTGATCATGAAATGTTTTTTATTGGGTATGTTTTATAGCAGAAAATAAAAAACATTGTTTTGTTTTTTTTCAGAATGGATGGTCTTTTGTTTATAGCGCAAAAAAAATAAAAACCGCAGAGGTGATCAAATGCCACCAAAAGAAATCTCTATTTCCTGACAGACTCCATGGCAGACTACGTGTGGGTTAACCCCGCCTCCTCTCCACAGCTATAGGACCCCTTACCCATAAATTTGAGCTCACCTCCACAGACAGGTGTTCCTTTTTTATCCTCCTCACATGGACCCTTCATTATGCAATTCAGTGCGATGTCCAGGATGTGGATTGCTCGGATGGATCGGTACTGCTTGCGGTGCACCCAGGGCCCAGCTATGAGCGGGCGAGTGGTTTCAGGGCTGGAAAATACCCCTATGGTGGAAGGGATGTGGCCCCAGAGTACCGGATTGGATATCGCAGGATTCCTCGGCTGGCAAGGTCTGAAGATTTTGTTTTTTCATATCTTCTTCATGGCAGACAAGTTTATGTTTGTTGTCCTGTTTTCCCTGTCTTTTCCTCCTGTGTTGCGGCATGTGGAACGCTTTTTGCGTCCCAGGACGCCATTACTTCCTGGTTCCCGGTCCGCCGCTCTTCTGCGCATGCGCGAACTGCGGTGAAACCGAGGCTTGGTTTCCGCGCATGCGCAATGCGGCGGAGGGGTCAGGGGCCGCGCAGGCGCAGTGGGTATGGTTTCTTCGGCGCATGCGCGCAGCGGGACCAGCCGTAACGTCATTTTGGCGGTTTATTCAAACCGCTGAAGAGCCCTATACAGGTGGGATAACCTGTGGGCATAGAGCGACAGCCTCCCGGAGCCTCATTACTGCTAGGACGGGGTAAGCACTTCATTTTGCAATGTATGCTTGTTATGCTTAGTGTCTCTTAAAGGGACAGTTTAAAAAAAAAACTTTTTTCTTTTCTCATTCTTCTTTGCATTGATTTGCTTATCCTTAGTCTAGGCAGTGTAGTACGGATTCCTGTCTCCCTCGTTATGGACTCATCCTCACCGCCATGTGGCCAGCCCTCCCACACAAGGTATGTGCGGAGTGGGTAGGGGGTTGGTGTCTTTTGTGCCTATCTGGTGGTTGCTAACGGTTACATCCTGCCCACCTCCCCCCCCCTCCCTCTGTCTGTATTATCTCTTACAGCCCGGCAACTTCAGTTCATCGGTCACAAGAAAGGGACCTTGCCAGGCCGCATCATCACGCATCATCCAGGTCTAGACGCGACACTACGTCTAGGACCCATCGTCATAGGGGACGTTCACATACCCCCTCTAGACATAGGAGATGTTCCCATTCCTCCTCTAGTCACCGCCACCACCACCGCGATGATCGCTCTGACCACAGAGCCTATTGGGGATGCAAGACCAGAATCCTGGAGGGCAAATCGCTATGCGACCCATGTTATGCCCGAGCGGTTGGTGGGAAAGAGACCGAAAATCAAAACCTTGAGTCTCTTGTGAAACGTGTGGTACAGCAATCTATGAAAGAAATAGTTGCCCCCCCACACAAGGAGCCAGTCCACCACCTTGTCTGGCTCCTTGGCTGACGAGGCCCAGGAGGATCCCGGCCAATTCCAGCCCCATGATTCCTCCCATTATTCCTCGCAAGACGAGATGGAGGGAGATGATTCTACGGTGGGATTCGACTACGCTTTAGTCTCTCCGCTGATCAAGGCAGTGAAGGAAACTTTGAAGTTGGAGGATACCACTGCCCCCCCAGAAAAACAAAGAAAACTGTTTAAACAACTGGGGAAAGAACGCTCCAATTTCCCACTTCCCTCTGAGCTGAAAGGAGTGTTTGAGGAAGAATGGAGCAAGGGAGATAAGGTTTCCATGCTAAGCAAAACCTCTAGACTTTATCCCTTTAAATCGGAGGATGTCAAGCATCTGGAGAATGCTCCCCTCGTAGATGTAGCAGTAATGCGCCTAGCGAAGCATGTCACCCTCCCGCTAGATGACACCGTATCATTTAAAGATGGTCTGGATCGGAAGATCGACCAGGACCTCAAAAGAATATATAGCCTGGCCGGAACGGCATGCAAACCAGCTTTTGCCCTTGCAGTAACCTCCAAAGCAATGGAGGCCTGGGTGGAAAATGTTGACTCCGATCTGAAAGGTGTCTCGGAGGAATTGGCACAAAGTTCAGCAGTGCAAGAACTTAAACTGGCTATTGCCTTTTTGGGAGAAGCTTCAATTGATCTCATCCGCTTGATGGCTAGATCCATGCTATCTTCGGTCACAGCCAAACGAACACTATGGTTGCGCCCCTGGCTTGTTGATCCTGCCTCAAAGCAGGCATGGTGCAAAATTCCTTTTGAAGGAGCTTCCTTGTTTGGAAATAAGCTAGATAACGCTATTTCAAAGGCTACAGGCGGAAAGTCGGGATTCCTCCCTCAGGACAAACGTCCGTTTAACCAAAGAAGGCCTCAGCGGAAACGCAGCACAGAGCGTTCAAGAGAGGCACTGGAACTGGAATAGGCAGATATCTTTCCAAAAAATCTGGCAAGAAACAGACGCCCGGTGGGCGCGAGCCAACCAAGTCCTTTTGAGATTGGGCCCGCCCAAGCGGGTCGGGTAGGGGGCTCGCCTACGTTTCTGCCGGCACGTCTGGGTGACCTTGATCTCAGATTATTGGACCATCAAAACGGTCTCAACAGGTCACGCATGGTCCTTCACCAAGGTCCCTCCATGCAGACCAGTGTAATCTTCACTGCCTCAATCAGAAGAAAAACAACAAGTTCTTCTTTCATAAGTGAATGCCCTGAAAGATCAAGGAGCAGTGGTACCCGTCCCAAAGGACGAGGAATTCCAGGGGGTATACTTCCCCCTCTTCCTAGTACAAAAGAAGAACGGCTCTTGGCGTCCAGTTATAGATCTCACTTTCCTGAACAGGTACATAAAGCACGAGAAATTCAAGATGGAATCACTCTCATCCATCCAAAAAGTCGTTCAACCAGGCGACTGGTTGATCTCAATAGATGTTAAGGACGCGTATTTTCATGTTCCCGTGGCAGAAGAATTCCACAAATACCTTCGATTTCAGGTCGAACGAGAGCACTTACAATTTATTTGTCTTCCATTCGGACTAACGACCTCTCCAGGGGTCTTTTCCAAGGTACTGTTGGTAATTGTGTCTCTTATCAGAATACAGGGTGTGCGTCTGTATCATTACCTGAACGTTCTGCTACTACTGTCCCAAGACAAGCAGCAGCTGCTGATCCACAAAGATCAAGTGATCTCTACATTGATAGAGTTCAGATGGCTCCTAAACCGAGAGAAAAGTCAGCCAGACCCGTCCCAACGCCTAACCTACCTAGGAGCTCAATTCGACACAGTAGAGAATACCATCTCTCTTCCGGAAGAAAAAATCCCGGTCATTCGGGTAAGAATATCTTTAGCCCTAGACTACTCTAACCTAAGGGCGTCACAGTGCCTGAAGATAATCGGCACGATGGTGGCCACGTTCCCCATGGTCAAATGGGCAATGTGGAGGCTTCGGCCTTTTCAATCAGGATTCCTTCAGCAATGGAAGACAGACGATCGCAATCAGCTGATCAGGACTACTCAGTCAATGAGGAACAGTCTTCTCTGGTGGCTTCAACACAAAAACTTGTTAACATGCCACTCCCTTGCTCCCATCCAATGGATGATTGTTTCATCCGATGCCAGCAATGCGGGCTGGGGAGCACATTGTGGGGCAGAACTGGCTCAGGGCAAATGGGATGCCCATCTCCACATTCCAGGGTCAAACGTTCTGGAATTGCGTGCGGCATGGTGCGCCCTTCAAGCCTTCTCCCACCTTCTGAAAGGGAAGTCGGTCCTACTCAAAATGGACAATACCACCGCCGTGGCATATGTGAAGAGACAAGGGGGCACTCGGAGCCCAACCCTTCTCCAAGAGGTCAAACCTATCATGACCTGGGCTCAGAGGAATCTACAAACTTAACAGCAGTCTTCATTCCAGGGGAACAGAACATTCAAGCGTACTTCCTGTCACGCAGCAACCTAGACAACAACGAATGGTCACTGCATCCACAAACCTTCAAGTGGATCCTATCGTTGGATTTCGATCCAGAAGTGGATCTGTTTGCATCCCCCTGCAATCACAAAGTAGACAGATACTACACTCGAGGTCGGTGCAGTCAAGCCTTCGGAGTAGATGCATTAACAAGCCAATGGAAATTCAACAAGGCATATGCCTTCCCTCCACCTCCAATCATGCAAAAATTCCTGCAGCGGCTCCAGTTGGAGAAAGGCGAAGTGATAACAATAGCACCATACTGGCCAAACAGGCCATGGTTTCCTCTCCTGAATCTGATGAGCTTCAGGGACCCGCTAGAGTCTCTTGGGTGTGCTTTAGGGGTAATCTCTACCCTTATGAGCTCCAGAAAGCCTAACATGAACAAAACCTACAACAGAATCTGGACCAGGTTTGTCAGCTTCATGACTTCTGCTGGAAAATCTTTCAGAAATCCTGGAGTTCAAGACGTTTTGGGTTTTCTACAATCAGGCTTGGATCTTCCTTTGTACTCTGAGGGAACTGATTGACAAGTTTCAGCCTTATCGGCATTTTCAGGAACATCATGGGCAACTCATCCCCTGGTTCAACAATCCTTTCAGGGGGCTTCGAGAATCAGGCCTCAGAGGAAACCTAGATTCCCCAAATGGGATCTTCTGCTCGTCCTTGATGCTCTTTCAGCACTCAACAACAAGGATCTTTCTATTAAGGACTTATCAATCAAACTGGCCTTACTAGTGGCCATTACTTCAGCCAAAAGGGTTTCAGAAATAAGCTTCCTGGGTTGTCAAGAACCCTTTTTGACTTTCTTCCCGGACCGAGTGGTCCTTATTCCCATGCTTGGGTCTAAACCAAAAGTCAAGTCAGTTTTTCATGAGAATCAGGAAATAGTCCTTCCTACTTTCAATTCTCCAGAATCAGCAGATGTTCATCCCTTGGATGTAGGTGAGACTCTGAAAGAATATTTGTGAGTCACTTCATCTTTAAGAAGCTTGAACTACCTGTTCTTGTTACACACTGGTAGCAACAAAGGGAAGAGGGCTTCCTCCAGAACAATAGCAGCCTGGATCGTCCAATCTATTCAACAGGCTTACAGGGCAAAGGGCTTAGCTCCTCCAGAGGCGTGACGGCTCATTCCACCAGAGGCATGGCAGCCTCATGGGCAGCAGCTCGACACGTGGCTCCTGAAGTGATATGCAGGGCAGCCTCGTGGTCTTCTATTCATACATTTATGTCTCATTATTGTATTGAGCCTGCTTCCCTTTCCTCTGTTAATTTTGGTCGAAAAATCCTGTCAGTTGACGGGAAAGATTAAAATATTTTTTTTGAGCAAGCATACCCTCCCGTGTGGATTGGCTAGTTATTTCCCACACGTAGTCTGCCATGGAGTCTGTCAGGAAAACGGAAAATTTATTACCAAATACTTACCGTAATTTTCCTTTCCTGATAGACTCCATGGCAGACAGAGCTCCCACCCATGAATTAAAAATATGAGAGTTGAAATTTGAGTCGGCTAGTTACGGAACACCTGTCTGTGGAGGTGAGCTCAAATTTATGGGTAAGGGGTCCTATAGCTGTGGAGAGGAGGCGGGGTTAACCCACACGTAGTCTGCCATGGAGTCTATCAGGAAAGGAAAATTACGGTAAGTATTTGGTAATAAATTTTCCGTTTTGTGGGGGAGAAAAAAGGATATAAATTTTATTTGGGTACAGCGTCGCACGACCGCACAATTGTCAGTTAAAGCGACGCAGTGCCGTATTGCAAAAAAATGGCCGGGTCATTAAGGGGGAAAATCCTTCTGGTCCTTAAGTGGTTAATCACCACTGGGGTTTTTATTTTTTTGCTAAACAAATGAAAATGACCGAAATGTTTTATTTCTTTTTTGTTTCTGTTATATAACTTTGCAAGTAATTTTTCTTCTTCACAATGTGCGCTGATAAGGCGGATAGCAGTCCTTATGTTCACCTTCTAAAACCCAACATGTTCAGATGGTGCAGGTTTTAAAAAAAAAGGACTTGTCACCTACATGCAGAGAAATCATAACTATCTTCAAAGAATTGTGCTGGGGGGGGGGGGGGTATTTGTGCTGGAAGGGGTGAGTGTGCAGATTAGTGTTGGAACCTTAGGAGGGGGTGATGGGTTTTTTTTTTCTAAAAGGGAAAAATGGGGGAGAGTATTGTCTGTGGGTTGGATTTTGAACTCTGCTGACCCCTACACTGTGCCTTACACCTCCCCCGTCCCCTACACTGTGCGTTACACCCCCCCTGACCCCTGCACTGTGCCTTGCACCTCCCCCGACCCCTACACTGTGCGTTACACCCCCTGACCCCTTCATTGTGCGTTACACCCCCCCTGACCCCTACACTGTGCGTTACACCCCCCCTGACCCCTACACTGTGCGTTACACCTCCCCCGACCCCTACACTGTGCGTTACACCTCCCCCGACCCCTACACTGTGCGTTACACCCCCTGACCCCTGCACGGTGCATTACACCCCCCTGACCCCTACACTGTGCCTTACACCTCCCCCGACCCCTACACTGTGCATTACACCCCCCTGACCCCTGCACTGTGCATTACACCCCCCTGACCCCTGCACTGTGCATTACACCCCCCTGACCCCTACACTGTGCCTTACACCCCCCTGACCCCTACACTGTGCCTTACACCTCCCCGACCCCTACACTGTGCGTTACACCCCCTGACCCCTTCATTGTGCGTTACACCTCCCCCGACCCCTACACTGTGCGTTACACCCCCTGACCCCTTCCTTGTGCGTTACACCCCCCCTGACCCCTACACTGTACCTTACACCCCCCTGACCCCTACACTGTGCCTTACACCCCCTGACCCCTGCACTGTGCATTACACCCCCCTGACCCCTACACTGTGCGTTACACCCCCCTGACCCCTACACTGTGCGTTACACCCCCTGACCCCTACACTGTGCCTTACACCCCCCTGACCCCTACACTGTGCCTTACACCCCCCTAACCCCTACACTGTACGTTACACCCCCCTGACCCCTAAACTGTGCGTTACACCCCCCTGACCCCTACACTGTGCATTACACCCCCCTGACCCCTACACTGTACGTTACACCCCCCTGACCCCTAAACTGTGCGTTACACCCCCCTGACCCCTACACTGTGCATTACACCCCCCTGACCTCTACACTTTACGTTACACCCCCCTGACCCCTTCACTGTTTTCATTTTGTAATTCCCCTACTCTGCACTACACACACCGCCCCCCTGCATTCTGTGCATTATTGATTATTGACCTCTGCATTATGTATTCCTAAACTCAACACTGACTGCAACACTCTGATGCCTCGTACACACGACCGGTTTTCCTGATGAGAAAACTGCCATTTTTTAGATTGGTCGTGAAAACCGCTCGTGTGTGGGCTCCATGGCAGTTTTCCCGACAAGAAAACTGCCCGCAAAAAATTTAGAACCTGCTCTATTTTTTCCCGTCGTGTTTCCCGTCAGTCTTTTTCTCGTTGCGAAAACCGGTCGTGTGTATGCTTTTCCGAGGGGGAAAAAAACACGCATGCTCAGAAACAAGTGATAAGACGTCACGCTGTAACAGACTGAATAGCACAAGGCTGAAAAGTGCGAATCGTCTCTCACCAAACTTTACTAACACGAGGATCAGCAAAAGCAGCCCAAAGAGTGGCGCCATCCAAATGGAACTTCCCCTTTATAGTGCCGTCCTACGTGTTGGACGTCACCGCGCTTTGGTCGAGCGTTTTTTTTAATGAACGTGTGTATGCAAGGCAGGCTTGTGAGGAATCACGTCGGGAAAAACGTTGGGTTTTGGCATGTCAGGAAAACTGGTCGTGTGTACGAGGCACGAGTACCCCTGACCCTTGCACTATATGCACAATATTCTACTTACACACCTTTGACCAAAATGTTTATTGTCTCAGCAGGTACTGGTAGCTAAAATGGTGGGTTTTTCAATTTTTTTATGTCATGTTTTTTATCTTGCGCAGCAGTTTTTCAACCGCAATTTTTGGTGGAAAGATTACACTTTTTATAATTCTAATGCAAAAAAAAAAAACACAGTACATAACCCATGTTTTTTGTAAACTATAAAAGATGTCACGCCGAGTAAATAGATACCAAACATGTCACGCTGTAAACTTGCACACGCCCGCGCAGCGGGCAACTACAAAAATTTTACTATCCATAGGCGGCGCTTTAAAAGCCTTTACAGGTTACCATTTTATATCTGCAGAGGAGGTCTAATGCTAGAATCGCTGGCCATGATCTGACATTCGCGGCGATACCTCACATGTGTAGGACAATCGCTGAAAAAAATGTCATACCGGCCCCACAGCATTATTATACCGGCCCCACAGCATTATTATACCGGCCCCACAGCATTATTATACCGGCCCAACAGCATTATTATACCGGCCCAACAGCAAACGTCATTATTTTCTTGTTCATAAAAGGGAAAACCATCCATTTTAAAGCACATTTGAAGGGCGTATTATATATAGATAGACAGATATGAAAGCACATAGGGCTAGGGATATATATATATAAAAACGCAAAGTGCTAAAAGTGGTCAATAATTAAGGGGGACCCCAGGAACTCTGGGAAGGTGTGGGGGGGACTCTTTTGACCAGAGACCACCTTCCGCAGAAAGAATACACTAAGGTGGGGGGGTGTTACTAATATAGGGGGAACCTTATCAGTACCCCCTTACATTGTTGTATTCACTCCCCCTTACATCAGTGACCCCCCCTCCCCCTCAGACTGGCCTTGCGGCGCTGTCACTGACCTCCTCTCAGGTGCACTGTGCAGGGATCAGTTAGTCGGCTCCAGCTTGGTGGCTCTGGTTTTCCTATAATCTCCTCTCCACAGTCTGCACAAGTCTGACTTCTCCCATGACCCCCATCCCGGCAGCACTCCCTCTCTCGACTCCTCTCCAGACTCTCTCAGAGACTGCAGACATGATATAAGACAAGAGATGGTCAGAGACTGCAGACATGGTACAAGAGATGGTTAGAGGTTGTCGACATGATAAAAGAGATGATCAGAGACTGGAGACATGGTACAGGAGATGATCAGAGACTGGAGACATGGTACAGGAGATGATCAGAGACTGGAGACATGGTACAGGAGATGGTCAGAGACTGCAGACATGGTACAAGAGATGGTCAGAGACTGCAGACATGGTACAAGAGATGGTCAGAGACTGCAGACATGGTACAAGAGATGGTCAGAGACTGCAGACATGGTACAAGAGATGGTCAGAGACTGCAGACATGGTACAAGAGATGGTCAGAGACTGCAGACATGGTACAAGAGATGGTCAGAGACTGCAGACATGGTACAAGAGATGGTCAGAGACTGCAGACATGGTACAGGAGATGGTCAGAGACTGGAGACACGGTGTGTGGGAGCTGGCTGGGTCTGTGTTCGGCTGTGCTGTAGCAAGGTCCCGCCCCTCTAGACCAACTCGTGTGATAGGCGAAACACTGATTGAATCAGTGTTCCATCTACTATCACACAAGCCTGTCTATGGGGGCCCGACCTTGCTATAGCACAGCCGAACACAGACCCAGCCAGCTCTCACACACACCGCGGGAGATGCCTGCTGTGTTTGTGACACATGGGAGAGAGAGAGAGCGAGGGAGGGAGGTGAGCGCTGCATTGAGCCACAGCTCAAAGCGGCCCCAGAGCAGGGGGGATGCCGGGAAATTTCTCGGTATCCCGGTAGGCCAGTCTGGCCCTGGACCCGATCAAAGCCATTTCTGGACATGCTGGCTGGTAGCTTGGGTCTCCTGGTGGGACGGGAAAGCCAAAGAGAGCCGCAAAAGGCGGCAGGGGGGGGGGATCCCCTCCTGCTGCTTGTAATAGCAACCAAGTGGCTAGTTAGCCGCTCTGATTGCTATTACAAGAGAGCCGACCACATGCTGCAGGCATCATCTCAGTATCAAGTCAAATGACGTACCAGGTACGTGATTTGGCGGCAAGTGGTTAATGTTCTTCTTGAAGGTAGGATAGTGTTAGCTCTCTGTCTATATTCTGTGTGTGCAAAACCATACGTAATGGAATTTTTTTATTTTTTTAAGTATTGTGCTGAGGTTTATATGTGTCTGTGAAACTCTTGCTTGTGCCACAGCAATTACAGAAAACTTTATAGATACAAGGAAGCCCAGGTTTTGTTTCGCCATGCCCCTCAATCTCCTCTCACTGTTAACTGTTTGGAAACACCCACTGCTTGCCGCCGCATGGTGTGCATGCTGTAATACTGTTCTCCCTGGAGTGTCCAATGGTGCCTCAGTTTGTTTTCCAATCCAAGCAAAGCCAATAGTGGTGAGGAAGATTTTCCCCTCCTGCTTTCCAAAATGTAATCACACCAATTTGTTTTGTGATGGCATGCTACATGCACCGCAGGTCACTCTCCCTGAAGTGTCCCTCATTCTCAAGTTCTAATGTTTGGAGGTATGGGGACACTACCTTGCCTGTAGGGATGAGCTTCGAGTTCGACTTGAACATTGCCTGTTTGCCCGTTCACCGAACAACGAACAATTTGGGGTGTTCGCGGCAAATTCGGAAAGTCTATGGAAGAAATCTAAAGTGCTAATTATAAAGGCTTATATGCAAGTTATTGTCCTAAAAAGTGTTTGGGGACCCGGGTCCTGCCCCAGGGGAGTGTTTGGGGACCCGGGTCCTGCCCCAGGGGACATGTATCAATGCAAAAATAAGTTTTAAAAACGGCCGCTTTTTCGGGAGCAGTGATTTTAATAATGCTTAAAATGAAACAATAAAAGTGAAATATTCCTTTAAATTTCATACCTGGGGGGTGTATATGATATGCATGTGAAGTGGCGCATGTTTCCCGTGCTTAGAACTGTCCCTGCAAAAAGTGTCATTTCTGAAGGAAAAAAAGTCATTTAAAACTCACTCAGGGCTATTAATGAATTGTCGGCTTTTATCAATACATAGAAAAGTCATTGATAAAAAATAAAAATAAAGCGTGGGGGTTCCCCCAAATTCAACTACCAGGCCCTTTAGGTCTGGAATGGATATTAAGGGGAACCCCGCCGCAAATTTTAAAAAAAAATGGCGTGGGGTTCCCTAAATATCCATACCAGGCCCTTGAGATCTGGCATGGATTTTAAGGGGAACTCCACCCCAAATTTTAAAAAAAATGGCGTGGAGTCCCCCCAAAAATCCATACCAGACCCTTATCCGAGCACGCAACCTGGCCGGCCGCAGGGGAAGAGGGGAGGACGAGAGAGCGGCCCCCCCTCCCTCCTGAACCGTACCAGGCCACATGCCCTCAACATGGGGAGGATGTCCCCATGTTGATGGGGACAAGGGCCTCATCCCCACAATCCTTGCCCGGTGGTTGTGGGGGTCTGCGGGCGGGGGGCGTATCGGAATCTGGATGACCCCTTTAACAAAGGGGACCCCCAAATCCCGCCCCCCCTATGTGAATTGGTAAGGGGTACATTGTACCCCTAGTATTTCACGAAGAAAGCGTAAAAAAAATGTAAAAAAAAAACACACAAACACCTTGAAAAAGTCCTTTATTTAAAAAATAAAAAAATAATAAAAAAATAAAAACATTCCAGCGATGAAATCCAGTGTCCCGCGGCTATCCGATGTCCAGCGCTGTCCGTCATTGGTTGTGCCTGAGCGGACCTGATGGGGAACTTTCTCCGCAGTGTTTTAAATGTATAGACCCGCCCCTTCTAAAGTTCCCCATCAGGTCCGCTCAGCGGACCAGATGCGGAACATGAGAAGGGGCGGGTCTATACATGTATTACACAGCGAACAAAGGGTTTAATTTAAATTTACACAGTGAAGGAAGTTTCCCGCTCAGGCCAATGACGTAGGCGGGGTCCGACATACCGTGGGGGCGGACCTGATGGGGAACTTTGTTCGCTGTGTAATACATGAATAGACCCGCCCCTTCTCTCGTGAAATGGTAGGGGTACAATGTACCCCTTACCAATTCACATAGGGGGGGCCGGGATCTGGGGGTCCCCTTTGTTAAAGGGGTCTTCCAGATTCCGATAAGCCCCCCGCCCGCAGACCCCCACAACCACCGGGCAAGGGTTGTGGGGATGAGGCCCTTGTCCCCATCAACATGGGGACATCCTCCCCATGTTGAGGGCATGTGGCCTGGTACGGTTCAGGAGGGAGGGGGGCCGCTCTCTCGTCCCCCCCTCTTCCCCTGCGGCCGGCCAGGTTGCGTGCTCAGATAAGGGTCTGGTATGGATTTTTGGGGGGACTCCACGCTTTTTTTTTTTAATTTGGGGTGGAGTTCCCCTTAAAATCCATGCCAGATCTCAAGGGCCCCACGCCATTTTTTTTTTAATTTGGGGTTCCCCTTAATATCCATTCCAGACCTAAAGGGCCTGGTAATTGAATTTGGGGGAACCCCCACGCTTTTTTTTTTTTTTTTATCAATGACTTTTCTATGTATTGATAAAAGCCGACAATTCATTAATAGCCGCGAGTGAGTTTTAAATGACTTTTTTTCCTTCAGAAATGACATTTTTTGCAGGGACAGTTCTAAGCACAGGAAACATGCGCCACTTCACAGGCATATTATACACACCCCCCAGGTATGAAATTTAAAGGAAAATTTCACTTTTATTTTTTCACTTTAGGCATTATTAAAATCACTGCTCCCGTAAAAACGTCCATTTTTTTAACTTCTTTTTGCATTGATACATGTCCCCTGGGGCAGGACCCGGGTCCCCAAACACTTTTTAGGACAATAAATTGCATATAAGCCTTTATAATTAGCACTTTAGATTTCGAACGTTCGAGTCCATTGTATTTAATAGGGTTCTAAAGTTCACGCGAATATTCTGTCTGTTCGCAGGTTCTGGTGCGAACCGAACCGGGGGGGGGGGGTGTTCGGCTCATCCCTGCTTGCTTGTGTGCCTTCATCACCACATTACCTGCTTGGTCTGGCTTGGAGCTTACACACGGCTATGAACCCTCTCCCTTTGCAGGCAAACAAGGAGACATAGGAGCACAGGAAATGTAAGAAGGTGGCCTTTGAGGATATTTCCATAAAGTTTTTGATGTGAAGAGATCAGTTTTAATCCTCACTATACCCAAAATTCATACATTGTTTATTGATTTCTAGAAAGTAGATCTACTGTAAGTGATGAAATCACCCACATAAGTCACATGTAGTCATCTCCAGTTAGGGTTGCCACCTGTGCGGGATTTACCCGGACAGTTCAGGTTTGGAATCATGCGTCCGGGTTTCAGACTGCCTCAAACCCGTACACATTATTTAGACCAGACTATGGCTTCCCAGCAGGGTTGCTGGCTGCAGTTGCCTAAGCCAAGAGTATCTGTTACATTCTCTCTCACACTGCCCAAAGTTAGCACTAACCTGGCATTTACCCCACACCCACAAACAGACAGGAGAGGAGAGAGGGCTCAATCTGCTCCTCTTCCTCCTGCCCCTACCCCTCAGTGTCTGCCCACACTTCAATCTCTTCAAGTGTTCCCCCTTAAATCAGGGTTCCCAGAGCATCCCTTATGTTAGTGTCCCCACAGTTCTCCCTTACATCAGAGTCTGCAGAGTCCCCCCTCTGCGAGTTCAGATGTAAAAGGGGAACTCTTTGGACTCTGATGTTAAGGGGGACTCTTGTTATTAACTTCATATGATTAGAAATGTTATTTAACCACTTAAGGACCACCGCACGAACTTATACGTCGACAGAATGGCACGGACAAGCAGATGGGCGTATATATACATCCCCTGTAATTTGCCGCCGTGTGGTCGCGCTTGTGACCCTGCCGCGAGCTCCGTGACCGTGCCCGCGGGACTCAATGTCCGCCGGTGTCCCGTGATCGTGTCACAGAGCTGAAGAACGGGGAGATGTCAGTGTAAACACAACATCTCCCTGTTCTTTCTAGTGACATGTCACTGATCGTCTGTTCCCTCTCATCAGGAGCAGCGATCAGTGACGTGTCACTCGTAGCCACGCCCCCTAACAGTTAGAATCACTCCCTAGGACACACTTAACCCCTTCCTAGCCACCTAGAGGTTAACCCCTTCACTGCCAGTGTCATATTCACAGTAATCAGTGCATTTTTATAGCACTGATCGCGGTAAAAATAACTGGTCCCAAAAATATGTCAAGTGTCCGATGTGTCCGTCATAATGTCGCAGTCACGATAAAAATCGCTGATCGCCGCCATTACTATTAAAAAATATATATTAATAAAAATGCCATAAAACTATCCCCTATTTTGTAGACGCTATAACTTTTGCGCAAACCAATCAATAAACGCTTATTGCGATTTTTTTTTTTTTTTTTTTACCAAAAATATGTAGAAGAATACATATCGGTCTAAACTGAGGAAAAAAAATGTTTTTTTATATATTTTTGGGGATATTTATTATAGCAAAAAGTAAAAAATATTGCATTTTTTTCAAAATTGTCGCTGTATATTTGTTTATAGCGCAAAAAAAAAAAATCCGCAGAGGTGATCAAATACCACCAAAAGAAAGCTCTATTTGTGGGAAAAAAAGGACGTCAATTTTGTTTGGGAGCCACGTCGCACGACCGCGCAATTGTCAGTTAAAGTGACGCAGTGCCGAATCGCAGATAGTAGCCCGGTCATTTGGCAGCCAAATGGTCCGGGACTGAAGTGGTTAAACTATAAAAAAAAAAAAAATGCTGTGTACCGCTAAAGTGTTTGGGTTTGACTTGAAGAAAAAGGTGGCACCCCTATCTTCATCAATATTCAGTATGGCAGTCCTCTGTACAGGTCTGCAGAAATGTATCTTTTCTTTTCTTTGTTACTTATGTTAAAATAAATACATTGTAATTGCAGAAGGAGGGGAAACTTTCAATATAATCCCCTGAAGGTCATCAGGTGACACACCTTAGAAATTCTTGGTTTGGTGATTATGGGGACAGTAAATAGCATTTCTAAAAAAAAAAAACAAATGTGAAGGAAAAAGAAAAACAGGTCAGTCTTGTTATCTCCAGAGAGGAGTCACCAGACTCAGCTGGTATAAAATATTCTTCTAGGAGGTGGAGGAACCAGTCACTGCTCCGGAGAGGGATCACCATGAGGAACCTTCTGATAAGTGGCGCGGTGCTGCTCTGCGTAGCCCGGCTGGGTAAGACCTTGGCAAGGGGGAGGGGGCTGAGAAGAGGGTCTATTTCTTAAAGGTGGAAAAATAGAAATGCAAAAACATGTTGGAATGAAGATGGAAATCTTGAACCAAAATCTATTTCATAGATTCAGATAATTTATACAAAATTTGCCACCGTGGTCTTTACAGATATTTTAGTCTTAACTGACCCCACCTGAAACCTAAGAGCCGCTTCACTCAGGTGGCGACTCCTCAGGCGACTTAGCAAGTCACGTCCCGCTCTGTTCAATAGAACCGCTCTAATAGGAGCGACGCTCCGACTTAGAAAAAGGTTCTTGTACGACTTTGGGGGCGACTCGGGGCGACTTGCATTGACTTCTATACAGAAGTCATTTTGCAAGTCGCCTCTGAAGTCGTCTTCAGATCGTCTTGCCGATACAAAGTCGTGCCGCCCCTGTGGGTGAACCGGCTCTAACAGTATCTGCTATTTCCAGAGAAGGGAAATAGGGAAATGTATTGTTTTCACCAATCCGTCTTATTTTCCTATTACCGTATATACTGGAGTATAAGCCGACCGGAATATAAGCCGAGGCACCTAATTTTACCACAAAAAACTGGGAAAACGTATTGACTCGAGTATAAGCCTAGAGTGTCCATCTGCATGCCTCACTGTGCCTCACTGTGCCCATGTCCATGCCTCACTGTGCCCATGTCCATGCCTCACTGTCACTGTGTCCATTCCTCACTGTGCCCAATCACTCTACCTGATCTCCGGCGCTGTGTGACTAGACTGACGTTTAACATGGGAGTCTATTGAAGGGGTGCCCGGCTTTGAAAAATCGGTGCTCCCCGGCCGTAGGTCCTCTGGACAAAAAACTTTGCACACTTGTAGCTGAAGAGTTTGGCTACATGTGTGCCAAGTACGGCTGGCCAGGATTAGGCGCACAAAGGTGAAGATGGATACTCGAGTATAAGCCGAGGGGGGCATTTTCACCACACAAAAAATGTGCTGAAAAACTCGGCTTATGCCAGGTACACACGTCTCGTCGGGAAAAATGAAATTTTTTCTCTTTGACGAGAAAAACGACCGTGTGTGGGGCTTTTGGTCATTTTTCCCGACGAGAAAAACGGCATTAATCGCGACGAGAAAAATTAGAACATGCTCTAATTTTTCTCGCCGAGATTCACTGAATTTTTTCCCGCGGCAGTTTTCCCATAGGGAAACACTGCCGGGAAGCCCACACACGGTCGTTTTTCTCAACCAAGAGAAAAAATGTCATGAAAACCGACCGTGTGTAGGGGGAACAAGCCGTTCCTCGTTTTTCCCGTCGATTTTCTCGACAGTGTTTTCACCGTCGAGAAAATCGATCGTGTGTACGCGGCATTGTACTCGAGTATATACGGTATTTGAATCTTCATTTCCACACTACAACTCTTTATATGTAATATTTGTAAATTGTTGAAAAAGCAGTGGACAATTTTGTAGAGTTCCCCCACACACCAACTGCCACTGTAGTGCCGCGTACACACAACCGTTTTTAATGATGAGAAATATGCAATTTTTTAAAATGGTCATTAAAAACGATGGTGTGTGGGCTTCAGAGCATTTTTCACGACGTGAAATACGGCCATAAAAAAATTGGAACATGCTCTAATTTTTCTCGTCGTCATTTTTCTCGTCATGAAAAACGACTGTGTGTAGGCTTTAACGACATGAAAAAAAAATGTGCATGCTTAGAATCAAGTATGATGCCGTGTACACGCGATCGAGTTTCACGGCGGTGAAAACACCGCCGTGAAACCTGACGGGAAAAACGAGGACCGGCTTGTTTCCCTACACACGGCCATTTTTCATGACATTTTTTCTCTTTGACGAGAAAACCGGCCGTGTGTGGGCTCCCTAGCAGTGTTTCCCTATGGGGAAAACTGCTGCGGAAAAAAATGCCGCGATTCGCAACGAGAAAAATTAGAGTATGTTCTAATTTTTCTCATCGTGATTCTTGTCATTTTTCTCGTCGGGAAAAATGCTGGAAAGCCCACACACGGACGTTTTTCTCGTCCAAGAGAAATAATTTAATTTTTCCCGACGAGAAAAGTGATCGTGTGTTTCCGACAACAAAACCGTGGATTTTTTTTCCGACGGATGTTGGCTCAAACTTGCGTTGCATACACGCAGTCACACAAATGTTCCTCAGAAATTCCGAACGTCAAGAACGCGGTGACGTACAACACTGCGACAAGCCGAGAAAAATGAAGTTCCATGATTCCGAGCATGCGTCGAATTGATTCTGAGCATGTGTAGAATTTTTGTGCGTCGGAAATTGGCTACACGCGGTCGGATTTTCCGACAAAAAGCTCCCATCGAACATTTGTTGTCGGTAATTCCGACCGTGTGTACGCGGCATTAGAATTGTCATCACTTCATTGTCCCTTGCAAACAATATAATATTTATTATTGCTATACAGTAAACCCACGCTCTATCGCGGTTCAGTTTTTGCGGTCCCGGTATGTTGCGCTATTTTATTTAGGACCTATTAATTCTGATATTGCGGTAATATTTCGCCATTTCGCGGTTATGTAGCGGTGAATCAGTACTGTACAGTATACTGTTAGCACAATATTTTTGTGTTTTACAATGCTCTTGCTCTCTCTCTACCTTTTATGTGTTTCTATTGCTTAAAAGTGTGTTTAAAGACCTTTAAATGCTATTAAAAAGTTAACAAAACATGGCTAGGGTGTATTTAAATAGGGTCTTTCTATTTAGTGGATTTTCACTTTTCGCGGGTGGGTCCGGAACATAACCCCCGTGATGGAGGGGGGTTTACTGTATAATTATATATATATATATGCAAAATAATAATACTACTAATAACTATAATAATAATCTGTATTATATTATAATAAGAGATTACATAATCTATAAATAGTTATATCAATATAAAGATATTTTATTATATAATAAAATGTACTAATATAATAATAGTGCAAAATAATATAAACTGTTTATTTCTGGAATCGCCCATCAAAAATCCTATGCACATGTCATTTTACATTTATTTGCAAGAAGGTTTGTCATAATGTGAATCATCTTTTATTTACAGCTCATTTAGAATATAAAACAAATAAATAACTTGTTACTTAATCTAGTAAAAATTGTCCAATACCTAAAAAAAAAAAACAAATTCCACTTTATACCTTTGTTGTTTTCAAAGAAAGGAAAATGTGATTCTTCTAATCCACTCTGACAATACACTACAAGCACAATAGTAAGACACAAATGGCCGCACCACCAATATAAATTAAATAAAACAATATTTTGTTATATTATAATGGAGTACAAAGCATCC
The DNA here is from genome assembly GCA_029206835.1 of Rana muscosa. Lineage (NCBI taxonomy): Eukaryota > Metazoa > Chordata > Amphibia > Anura > Ranidae > Rana > Rana muscosa. The sequence goes on from CM055122.1 coordinate 346,890,177, forward strand.
CACATATGTAAAAAAAAATATATATTGTGGCAGAGCGAGGCTCTGTCCCAATGAAAAAAAGGGTGAAAGTGGACACAGAGTCTGCATATCGGCTGAGTGCAGAGCTACAGAGCGTAAATTTAAAAACAGAGAAAACTGCTCTGGCAGTTTTCTCAGATTTTGCTATTTCTACATGGGGCTTCTATGGCTTGGAGATCCTTCAGAGTCTTGGGTGGGATGGGATCTCCAACCCTGTGTCCGGGTCTTGTGGACAGCCAGCATGGTGTGTGCTCAGGTGCACACAACCTATATAATGAGGGGCTGGTGAGAGTAGGGGATGGTGAAGGATGGTGAGCAGCTTGCTAACTGCAGTGGCTGCTAGTGAGTGTCTCTGTGTGAGGACAAACGCTGTGTGCATTGAAGGGCTTTAAGATGTGTGCGTCCAAGGAGCCAGAAGCTGTGTGCATTAAGGGACTTCAAGCTGTGTGCGTTTAAGAAGCCCAAAGCTGTGTGCGTCCAAGACTGTGAGACTGGAAGATCTAGTGGTTTAAAGGTATCAGTACCTAAAGCAAGCAGAGGAACTGCTAACAAGAGAGCCAGGAGGCTTGGTATGTTTTTCTTATTTTTGGACTGCTAAATTAAGTTAAACCCCTGCGTGGGAATCCTGAATGGACATTTTGCTTTTGTTTTTCTGTTTAAATAAACGTGGGCTACCAGGCCCTTAACTAGAATGCCTGTCTGATATGGACTCACTGCATAAAAATGCATCTATCCACTTGAGCTAAAACACCCCAATATCACAATACACACACACACACACACACACACACACACACACACACACACACACACACACACACACACACACATACACACACACACATATATATACACACACACACACACACACACACACACACACACACACACACACACACATATATATATATATATATATATATATATATATATATATATATATATATATATATATATATATATATAATACACACACACACCGGTATATATATATATATACACACACACACACACACAAACTAGGGTCAGTTTTAGACAGGATCCAATTAACCTACCAGCATGTCTTTGGAGTGCGGGAGGAAACCCACACAGGCACAGGGAGGACATGTAAACTCCAGGCAGGTAGTGTCGTGGTTGGGTTTTCAACCAGTGACCCTTTTGCTGCTAGGTGAAAGTGCTAACCACTACACCACTGTGCTGCCCATGGCTTACTGTGCAAAAGATTCACTGGAGACTATTTGCAAAGTGGAAACATATTCATTTCTATGTACAATATTTTACATTGTCATGTTGAACCTGCCTCTATGACCACAATATGTTTAGCAAGAGAGTGCAGGTAATGGTAACTATTTGCCATAGGAACGCTGCCAAGAGATAGTCAGAAAAATGGAAAATTGTCTTCAAATATTTACCGTAATTTTCATATCTTGCTTTATCTCCATGGCAGCATACCTCCTGCCCCAGAAAATGTAAGGACTAGTTTGATGAAAGGGGCTAGCTGGGTGGGACTTCAGTTTATTGGTATGGGGTCATATGGGTGCTCAGGAGAGGTTAGGCCCTGGCCCTAAAGCTCCCATAGGACCCCATACTAGTGATGAGCCGAACACCCCCGGGTTCGGTTCGCACCAGAACCCGCGAACAGACCGAAAGTTCGTACGAACATTAGAACCCTATTAAATACAATGGATGCGAACGTTCGAATTCTAAAGTGCTAATTATAACGACTATTATGCATGTTATTGTCCTAAAAAGGGTTTGGGAACCCGGGTTCTGCACCAGGGGACATGTATCAATGCAAAAAGAAGTTTTAAAAACGGTCGTTTTTCGGGAGCAGTCATTTTAATGATGCATAAAGTGAAAAAAAAAAAAGTCAAATATTCCTTTAAATATCGTACCTGGGGGGTGTCTAAAGTATGCCTGTGAAGTGCCACGTGTTTCCCGTGTTTAGAACTGTCCCTGCACAAAATGACACTTCTAAAGGAAAAAAAAGCCATTTAAAACTGCTTGCGGCTTTAATGTAATGTCTGGTCCCGGTAATATGGATGAAAATCTTTAAGAAAAATGGCATAGCTACCCCATGAGCCCCCCCCCTACCCCAGCCCATTACCAGCCCCTTTGGGTCTTGTATGGATATTAAGGGGAACCCCGCACACAAAATAAAAAAGCCCTATATACTCTGAACAGCCGTATACAGGCGGTGCATACAAGACAGGGACTGTAGGTTTGTTCTTATGTAGAATGTGTTTGTAATTTTGAACAGGTACATTGTTGAACTGTAGCTCCAGCCCAAAAATCTATTTTTAAACTTTTTGGAAAACATAGGGAAGGGTTATCACCCCTGTAACATTTGTTTTGCTGTCTGTGCCCCTGTTCAGAACATTTCACCTCACTTTCCGTCCCAATGACAAATGTTTTTGAAATGTGGTGTTTTTCTTGAAACAAGGATTGCTGATAAAGCATCAGTACAGAGGAGACACCTTTCTCCCATATTAATTCTTACAGGAGAGAATTTTCCTTCCAAGGGGTAGATTTCCTCTCACTTCCTGTTGTCTTCTTCCGTTTGCAAGTAGGAGTCGTTTGTAAGTTGGATGTTTGAAAGTAGGGACCTGCCGTATATACTCTGCAGAAATAGGCCCCTTAGTTGTTGGTGTTGGCACAACACTGTAAGCACTCACAGTTACTCTTGGTGGGTGCTGGAACTCCCTGCTGTCAACTATTATATCAGGAATTTTAATTACATATAATTGTTGAACAGTGGTAGTAAAAATTGGGGCTTTGATGGTGGTGCTGGTGCCACAACACTGTAAGCCCTGACAGTTACTCTTGGTGGGTGCAGCAATGGGCCCTGCTGTGAATTATTAGATCAAGAATTGTAATTGCATGCCCCTGTTGAACAGTGGCTGAAAAATTGGGCCTTTCGTGGTGGTGGTGGCGTTGCCACAACACTGTAAGCCCTCAGACTTACTCTTGGTGGGTGCAGCAATGGGCCCTGCTGTGAATTATTAGATCAAGAATTGTAATTGCATGCCCCTGTTGAACAGGGGCTGAAAAATTGGGCCTTAGGCACTGGTGGCACAACACTACAACCCCTCACAGATACTGTACTTGGAGCACAGCAATGAGCCCTATGGCAAATTATTGCTAAAAAAATTGTAAGTACACGCCCCTGTAAAACAGGGGCTGAAAAATTGGGCCTTAGCCACTGGTGGCGGCACCCATAAACAAAAATGATCTTCCAAGCTATCATCATCAATCGTATCATTGAGGACTCGGAGGAGGAGGATAGCCAGTCAACATAACAGCACAGGCACTCAGCATCAGCATCAGTCTTGAAGGGACGTGACATGTTAAAATCAATTAGTCTGTTATATCAGCATCAGGTGTGTGGTAGCTGGTGGTGATCCAAGACTGGTTCATCTTGATGAAAGTCAGTCGATCAACCGAGTCGGTGGACAGGCGCACCCTGTGATCCGTGACAAATCCTCCAGCAGCACTGAATGTGCGTTCTGAAAGAACGCTGGATGCAGGACAGGCCAGTAGCTCAATTGCATACTGTGCAAGCTCTGGCCAGTGATCCATCCTCAAGACCCAGTAAGCCAGAGGATTTTCGGTGGGGAAGGTGTCCAAGTCTGACCTTGCCCCTAGATATTCCTGCACCATGTTTATCAGACGCTGGCGATGGTTGCTGGAACCAATCATACTTTGGGGCTGCGGACTAAAGAATTGTCTGAACGCATCGGTCAGACGGCCACCTTCCCCACCGCTCCTTCTTTGACTGGCCGAAGCCTCAGCAACTCGTTGTCCTGGACCAGGAGTTTGTAACCTCCCAGTCTCTGGGAACGCGTTGCACAGACCTTTCTGCAAGGCCTCCCGGAGTTGTCTCATCCTCTGCTCCCTCTGCGACGGTAACATAAGGTCCGCAACCTTACCCTTGTACCGTGGATCAAGGAGAGTGGCCAGCCAGTAATGGTCCCTCTCCTTGATCCGAAGAATACGAGGATCCTTCCGCAGACTTTGCAGGATCAGGGAGGCCATGCAGCGTAGGTTTGCTGAGGCATTCGCTCCGGAGTCCTCTGGGTCACTAAGGACGACATGATCCGCAGTCACCTCCTCCCAGCCACGTACAAGTCCACTGGTTTCTTGGGACTGTAAATCATCCCTAAAAGACTGCTGCTGATGATGCTGAGTGCCAGCCTCCACGCTGACACAATCCTCCTCCCTCCTCCCTCCTCCCTCCCTCCTCCCTCCTCCCTCCTCCCTCCTCCCTCCTCCCTCCTCCTCTGCGATGGGTGGGACAGAAGGAACACTGTCTGGGTAAAGGGGGCCTTGAGAGGCAAGGAAGTCCTCCTCTTCCTGCCTCAAGTGCCCTGTCCATTATTCCACGCAGCGTGTGCTCCAACAGGTGGACAAGAGGTACAGTGTCACTGCTCACCATCCTCGTGGCCTCCTCAAATGGTGCCAGGACAGTGCATGCATCCCTGATCATGCCCCACTGGCGTGGAGAAAAAAAACCAAGCTCCCCTGACCCTGTCCTGGTGCCGTAGTCGCACAGGTACTCATTGATGGCCCTCTGCTGCGTGTGCAGCCGCTGCAGCATGGCCAACGTTGAGTTCCACCTGGTGGGCATGTCACATATAAGGCGGTTCTTGGGCAGGTTCAACTCCTTTTGCAGCTCAGCCAGGCGAGCACTGGCATTATAAGATCTGCGGAAATGCACACAGACTTTCCTGGCCTGCCTCAGGACATCCTGTAAGCCCGGGTACCTGCCCAAGAACCGCTGCACCACCAGGTTAAGGACGTGAGCCACACAGGGCACATGGGTCAGTTGTCCCTGTCGGAGGGCGGAGAGGAGGTTGGTGCCATTGTCGCAAACCACCATTCCTGGCTTAAGCTGGCGTGGCGTCAACCACCTCTCGGCCTGGCCCTGCAGAGCAGACAGGACCTCTGCCCCAGTGTGGCTTCTGTCCCCCAAACACACCAGCGCAAGCACGGCATGGCATCTTTTTGCCTGCGTACTTGCGTAGCCCCGTGAACGGCTACGGAGCACCGCTGGTTCATAGGACAAACCACAGGAAGAGGCCATGGAGGAAGAAGAAGAGGAGGGGGTGGAGGAGAGAGGTGTGTCACAACCAGTAGTAGCATTTTGGAGGCGTGGCGGTGGGACAACCTCCAACACTACTGCACCTTGTCCTGCATCCTTCCCAGCTGCCAAAAGAGTGACCCAATGGGCCGTGAAAGAAAGGTAACGTCCCTGTCCATGCCTGCTGGACCATGAGTCAGCGGTAATATGCACCTGACCGCCCTGTCCAGCGAGGCCAAGACATTGCCTTCCACATGCCGGTAGAGAGCCGGAATAGCCTTCCGTGAGAAAAAGTGGCGTTTGGGAACCTGCCACTGAGGAACCGCACATTGCACAAACTCACGGAAGGGGGCCGAGTCTACCAACTGAAAAGGCAGCAGTTGAAGCGCTAGCAATTTAGCCAAGCTAGCATTCAACCGCTGGGCATGTGGATGGCTGGGAGTGAACTTCTTTCGACGGTCCAGCAGCTGGGGCAGGGAAATTTGCCTGCTAGAATCGGACGTCGGTGTACTGCTGGCAGAGTGCCCGCAAGTACTTGGCTGTGACACACCTAATTCTACACCTTCATTCCTCTCAGTGCATGTTTCAGAGAGGACTGAAGTTATAGTGGGGTTGGAGATCCCAGCTGATGCGGTGCAAGGAGAGGTCCGCTTTGTTCTTTGGTGTGGGTCTTTGAGGTAGGCTTGCCAACGAGCTGCATGGCAGGTCAACATATGTCTGGTCAGGCATGTGGTACCCAAGCGGCTGATGTTTTGGCCACGCGATATACGCTTGAGACATATGTTGCAAACAGCAGCTGTGCGATCTGATGCACTAGCCTCAAAAAAGGCCCACACCAAGGAACTTTTTGAATGACGGGCAGAGGCAGCGCCCTGCACAGGCGGAGCTCTGCGGTGTGATTCCGTCGGTGTACTGCCCTTACGCTGGCCACCAAAGGGCATCCTGTCTCGTTGGAGATGTGCCTCCTCCTCATCCTCCTCCTCCTCTCTCCTATTAGGCACCCACGTGGAGTCAGTGACCTCATCATCCCCTCCCTCCTCATCACTGGAGCCAATCTGGCAGTATGCTGCAGCTGCTGGAACATGACTGCCAGATTGGTGTCCTTCTTGAGCATCCCCTCTGTCTGCTCTCACCCTACTGCCTTCCTGTAGCTGGGTTTCATCATCAGACCCTTCGAAACGCTGGGCATCCTCCTGGAGCATGTACCCAACACTGTGCTCAAACAGTTCGGGGGACTCCTCAGGAGGAGGACATGGTGGGTCTAGGGAAGGAGTGACTGATGATGAGTCTGACATTGATACCAGGGAAGAGGACGCTGTGGCAGCTGCTTTGCCAGTACCCTGAGCCTGGGTGAGAGAGGATGAGGAGGAGGAGGAGGGCTTGGTCATCCACTCTACCAAGTCTTCGGCATGATGTGACTCAACATGTCCAGCTGCCGAAAAGGACAAGCGTGTCCCATGGCCATGTGCTGATGACAATGCACCGCGTCCACGACCAGCACTGTTGCCCCCAGACAGAGCCTGCTTGCCCTCTTTTATTGCCTCCTGACTGTCTGCCTCTCCTTGTTTGCCTTCCAGACATTCTAATAGATGGCCTGCAGGGAGATGGGGGAAAAAAGCAATAAGGGCTACCTTCAGGTGTCCTTCTCTGTCCCTTGAAACAAGGACTTGCACAGTGAAAGAAACTGACACTCTCCCTACCTACAGTTTTCTGTCCCTAGAAAAAATGTTTTTTTTAAGCACACTATAGCACAAGGAGAATTCACTCACTGTCCTTCCCAGTCCCTAGAAACAAGGACTTGCACAGTGAAAGAAACTGACACTCTCCCTACCTACAGTTTTCTGTCCCTAGAAAAAATGTTTTTTTTAAGCACACTATAGCACAAGCACAAAACACACTGAGACTCTCTCTACCTATCCTTCTCTTTCCCTAAACTAAAGGAATCCAGGTTAAGCAAGAAAGAAATAAAAGTCACTGTCCCTGCCTATGCTTCTCTTTCCCTGCTCCGGAACACACTACACTAGGCCGCCGTGCTGGCGGCCTTTTATAGTGTGGGGCGTGTACTAAACACCCTCAGCAATAATTGGCCACAGGCATCCTGCCTGTGGCCAATCATTGCTCTCCTCGCTGCCGGCGCTGTGAGTGGCCAAGCATGCGGGGTCACAGTGCATGCTTGGCCAATCACAGCGCCTGGATGACACTGCGATGGCGTAGTGCATTGTGGGCCGTTCGCGTCACTCGAATTTGGCGCGAACGGCCCAAATCGTTCTATCTTCGTCGAACGATCGAACAGCCGATGTTCGAGTCGAACGTACGTTCGACTCGAACACGAAGCTCATCCCTACCCCATACCAATAAACTGAAGTCCCACCCAGCTGGCTCCATCCTTCAAACTAGTTCCTAAATTTTCTGGGGCAGGAGGTATGCTGCCATGGAGATAAAGCAAGATAGGAAAATTATGGTAAATATTTAAAGACAATTTTCAATTTTTCTGACTATTCATTGGCAGCGTTCCTATGGCAAACTGGGTGGGTTACCAGACAGAAATAGTTACCATTACGTGCACTCTCTTGCTAAACATATTGTGGTCATAGAGGCAGGTTCAACATGACAATGTAAAATATTGTACATAGAAATGAATATGTTTCCACTTTGCAAATAGTCTCCAGTGAATCTTTTGCACAGTAAGCCATGGGCAGCACAGTGGTGTAGTGGTTAGCACTTTCACCTAGCAGCAAAAGGGTCACTGGTTGAAAACCCAACCACGACACTACCTGCCTGGAGTTTACATGTCCTCCCTGTGCCTGTGTGGGCTGCCATTCATTTGAATTTGTAAACACTGTCTGTGGGTACAACACCTGCTAAAAGCAACAGGCGGTGTAATTGCGGTTTTAAATTTTATGTAGCGCCAATCCATAATTTGTTAATTGAAAGATTAGAGAGCTTGACTTGTAGTTTTGTTAGCCGTTTTTTTTGTTAAGGTTATCTGAAAGATGGGTTTCCAATGTTGTGACGGGGCGCAGTTTCAGTGCTTGCCATAGGCGCCATTTTCACAAGATACGCCTCTGACTAGCGCAAAAAATTAATGGGCTACCAGGAAGAAATAGCTGGCCCCATTCTTCAAACTAGTCCTTACATTTTCTGGGGCAGGAGGTATGCTGCCATGGAGATAGATCAAGATAGGAAAATTTTGGAAAATATCTGAAGACAATTTTTCAATTTTTCCGACTATGGCCTCGTACACACGACCGGTTTTCTCGGCAAGAAACCATCAAGAAAACTGTTGGGAGAGTTTTTTGCAGAGAAAACCGGTCGTGTGTATGGTTTCTCGTCGGGAAAACTGCCGGGAATCTCGACGAGAAAAATAGAGAACCTGCTCTCTATTTTCTCGTCGGGATTCTCGTCGGCCTGTTTCCCGACGAGAAAACTGTGTGTGTGTGTGTGTGTGTGTGTGTGTGTGTGTGTGTGTGTGTGTGTGTGTGTGTGTGTGTGTGTGTGTGTGTGTGTGTATGCGGCTACAAGCTTACCTGTCCTCCGGTAAGCCCGCGCATGCTCGATGAGACTTTGACGCATGCGGGGTAGCTTACAAGGGTAGTGTAGGGTGAAGCAAAATGGCAGCGACTGCATCGAATGTGACGAGCGCATGCTTGTCGTAGTCGATGACGTCACCGCGTTCTTGCCATTCAAAAGAACGGCGGTTCTTTTGAATGGCTATCTGTATGCTTGGCTTGGCAAGAAAAGCTTGCCAGGAATCTCGTCAGGAAAAACAACGTTTTTTTTCCTGACGGGATTCTCGGCCGTGTGTACAGGGCTTATCTCTTGGCAGCGTTCCTATGGGAAATAAGCCACAAAACTTCATGAGTTGCCAATGAGAAATAGCTGGCCCTGTTCTTCAACTAGTCCTTACATTATCTGGTGCCGAAGGTATGCTGCCATCAAGATAAATAAAGATAGCAAAATTACGATAAATATTTCAAAATGTTCTCTTTTACTGACTATTTGAGGGCAGCATACACATGGGAAATAACTAGCCAAAAACCTTGGTGGGTTATCAGGAAGAAAAAAATGGCCCCATTCTTTAAACAAATTTTTACATTTTTTCAGGCAGGAGGTTTGCTGACATGAAGATAAATAAAGATAGGAAAATTACGGTAAATATTTGAAGACAATTTTCCTTTTTTCTGACTGTGTTCCTATGGGAAATAACTAGTCAAAAACCTTGGTGGATTGCCAGAAAGAAATAGTTGGCCCCATTCTTCCAACTTGTCCTTACATTTTCTGGGGCAGGAGGTATGCTGCCATGGAGATTAATCAAGATAGGAAAAATACGGTAAATATTTAAAGAGAATTTTCAATTTTTCTGACTATCTCTTGGCAGCATTCCTATGGGAAATACCTAGCTAACCAATCTTGGTGGGTTGCCAGAATAAAATAGTCCTTACATTTTCTGGTGCAGTAGGTAGGGTGCCATGGAAATAGATCATGAAAGAAAAATTACGGTAAGTATTTGAAACAATTTTCTCTTTTACTGACTATCTCAGGGCAGCACACATATGAAATAACTAGCCGAAAAACTGGGTGGGTTGCCAGAAAGAAAAAGTTACCATTATCTGCTTCTCATCAAGCTCTACTGTGGTCATAGAGGAAGGTTTAACAGGAAAACGTGTCATAGAAATCATCATGTTGCCACTTTCCTAATTGTCTCCAGTGAAGTCCTTGCACAATAAGCCATGTGCATACTGCCATGAGATAGGACAGGGGTATTACGGTATTTGATAACAATTTTTCATTCATTTTGGTGTTGAGGACTTTTGTTTAGAACAGGGGTCTCCAAACTCTCCAAACAAATGGCAAGTTTACTGTCCTTCAGACTTTAGGGTGGCTGGACGGTGGCCATTGGAAGTCAAAAATGTCCTGGCATCAGTGGGAGTAAACAAGGCCCGATCTTGGGTGTCACTGAGAGGAATTGTGCCCCATCGTTAGTGTAATTTGGTGGGAAAAATCATGTCCCATCATTGGTGTCACTGGGAGGAACTGTGCCCCATTGTTGGTGTCACTGGGAGGAATTTTGCCCCATCGTTGATGTCATTGGAAGGTACTGTGCCCCTTCGTTGGTGTCAGTGGGGGGAATTACTGTATGCCCCGATGTTGGTGTCCGAAAAGGAAATATTGCCCTAGGGGCCAGATAAAAGCAAGCAAAGGGCCACATCCAGCCCCCCGGGCCACAGTTTGGAGACCACTGGTTTAGGGGGTTCCCTACTTTTTATGTGTTCAGTTTTTACTACTGCCTGCACCCCCACTGGGAAGCGTAACCCCTCTATTTGTCATGGTGACCACTGTTGCTGAAACAAATGTAATGGGAAATCTTAAAGTTTAGCGTTGTCATTTAATTAGGAATAGGGGAAAATCTTCCAATAGGGGTACCTTTTTATAGTGACTGTGATGGAATAGTCCAGCACTCAGCTTGGGTGCTTCTGTCAAGATATAGCTTTCTCTAGTCTGGACCCAGGAACCAGGTATTATAGCTGAGCAGCCAAGACTAGGCGACACTAGCTTAGATGCAAACTGGAACTCTCTTTATTAAAACTCAGAAACATACTTTATACCCCCCCCCCCCCCCCAAGGAGGACATTCCCCTCTTGAGGATTTTAGCATGACAATGCAAACTGTAAACGGTAATGAACAGCCAACATAAACATAAACAATTAAACCATAAGCGAATCAACATAAACACATAACATCCCATAATTGTTTGATAACAAATTAAATTGGTCACAATATTACTCACATCTCCAAGAGATAATCAGACAGACAAACAATAGGTGACTCAATTAACAATGGCAATTCACACCTAGGAGGCACACAATGGGAGAGACATAATGAACGGTGTTCTCACCCCACCTCAGACTGTCCGGCACCAGTCTACAACAGTCTATGAGACAATGGTCCAGCAGTCTGAAAGGTGGAATTAATTTATCTTCATAGATCTCTTGAGGGATATTGTCGATAAATATTTCTGTCCCAAGTGAAGGAGCCTCTCCAGTCTGCAGGAAGACCACCATATTCACTCTCACCATTAACCTGTGCAAGATATTTATCACACCTTTCCATCCACTCCAGAAGGGAAGCTTTATTGTCCTTATTCAGAAAATGAATCCAAGTCTCATCATGGGGTTGTCCATCATTAGAGAATGATCTTCTCTTTCCATGGGCCATAATCAGTGGGTAGGAGGCTTGCCCCTAGTCCCCTCCAAAAGCCCTCATCCCAGTAAGGGCCGTCACAGTGACAACTATCTAAAAGGGGAGCACCTGTTTGTACAGAGATTGTACGGTCAGATTTTAAGTCTAAGTGGCATTCAGAGGGAGTGGCAGGAAAGTTCTACAAATTCCACACATCTTTTTTTGTGCCTAACTCTGTAACAATCTACACTGTATTACCAAAAGTATTGGGATGCCTGCCTTTACACGCACATGAACTTTAATGGCACCCCAGTCTTAGTCCGTAGGGTTCAATATTGAGTTGGCCCCGCCCTTTGCAGGTATAACAGCTTCACCTCTTCTTGGAAGGCCGTCCACAAGGTTTAGGAGAGTCTATGGGAATGTTTGACCATTCTTCCAGAAGTGCATGTGTGAGGTCAGGCACTGTGGACTAGAAGGCCTGGCTTGCAGTCTCCACTCTAATTCAACCCAACGGTGTTCTATCGGGTTGGAGTCAGGACTCTGTGCAGGCCAGTCACGTTCCTTCACCCCAAACTCACTCATCCTTGCTTTCTGCAACTTGTGCAGTCATGTTGGAACAGGAAGGGGCCATCCCCAAACTGTTCCCACAAAATTGTGAGCATGAAATTGTCCAAAATGTCTTGGTATGCTGACGCTCCCTTTACTGGAAATAAGGGGGCCAAGCCCAACATCTGAAAAACAACCCCCCACCATAATCCCCCCTCCACTGAGCAAGTTTGGGGTGGAGGAACTTCATTGGCCTCAAAAGTATTGGACCACTGCTCTAAATCATTTGGTGGAGGGGGGATTATGGTGGGGGGGTTGTTTTTCAGGGGTTGGGCTTGGCCCCTTAGTTCCAGGGAAGGGAACTCTTAGCGTCAGCATACCAAAGGGGCCAAGCCCAACCCCTGAAAAACACTCCCACACCATAATCACCCCCCCAAACAAATGATTTGGACCAGTGCACAAAGCAAGGTCCATAAAGACATGGATGAGCGAATTTGGGGTGGAGGAACTTGACTGGCCTGCACAGAGTCCTGACCTCAACCTGATAGAACACCTTTGGGATGAATTAGAGCGGAAACTGCGAGCCAAGTCTTCTCATCCAACATCAATGCCTGACCTCACAAATGCTCTTCTGGAAGAATGGTCAAACATTCCCATAGACACCCTCCTAAACCTTGTGGACAGCCTTCCCAGAAGAGTTTGTAGCGACACGACCCCCTTTCCTGCTTTTGGCTCCTTAGCAGGAAAAGGGGCACACCGTGCTATGTGCCCGTACCCTCTTGTATGAAGAGGTTGAGCGGTGTAATGTACCTGGGTCTCTGTGATCAGGTTTCCCCAGAGAATGACTGTAACAAAGACAAGTCTCTATTCCTCAATAACTTTAAGGTCCACACCGATTGCAACTCCAACGTAGAGTTTATTTTCTCTGTTATGAACGATAACTGGACAGGAGAAGGTTGGAAGAAGAGCAGGACAGCAAAAGGTGTGGGAGTAGGTCCAGGCACAAACTAATTCTTATTCACTACCTATATCTTCAGGTAGATTCAGCTCATCCGGATAGTCTCCCAATGGAGTGGGCCCTAGCAGCCGGAATGATCGAACTAGATACCCACAGTCTCTGCCACAGACCTGGTGAACTGGGGTCTCTGCCACAGACCTGGTGAACTGGGGTCTCTGCCACAGACCTGGTGAACTGGGGTCTCTGCCACAGACCTGGTGAACTGGGGTCTCTGCCACAGACCTGGTGAACTGGGGTCTCTGCCACAGACCTGGTGAACTGGGGTCTCAACGTTAAGCCTCTTTCAGATGACATCCCTCCAGAGAGTTACTTCCTTCACTGTGAGTTCCTCACCAGTCCCTCGGAATGGTCCTCCCCCGGCCTCCTCATCTAAGATACGGGACTCCTCGCAAGGCAGCACCCTGGGATTCCTTGATCCTCTGTGGGCCCAGCCAAAGGTGCTGAGCCCAGGGCCCCCAGTTGCAGCCCCAGGGCTAAAGGTGCCTGGGACTGATCTGCCAGTGTACCGAACCAGGAACCCCACCCCAGAGCTAAAGGTACCTGGGGTGGCCACAAACAGAATCACACGCTCCCGGGGTTGGACCCCCGGGAACACACACACACACGCGCACACACACACCTGGGGTCGGACCCCCGGGAACTCACCCAGACAGGGTCTGCCCCTTTTATATCCCTTCCTGGGATGCACAGCAGGCCAACACGCCCACCATACCACCGCCGACAGGGGACTTCCAAGGCGCAGCACTGGACCAGTGGTTCAACCCTGGCCTCCGATGGCCACGGGGAACTACACACCAGTATCCCGTCTGCAGATAAAAATGGGTTTTCCTGAACCCTAGCAAATGTGTTTGAGCACAACTACCACTCAAACATCCCCCTAAATTTCAAAGCCCCGCTACAAGTTGAAGGTGTTATAGCTGCAAAGGGCAGGGCCAACTCCATATTGAACCCTCCGGACTAAGACTGGGATGTCATTAAAGTTCATGTGTGCGTGTAAAAGCAGGTGTCCCAATACTTTTGGTAATATAGTGTGTGTGTCTTCACATTTGACATTTCTGCAATTGTAGACGTAGGAACTTTCTCACTCCCCAGAAATTCCAGCGATTCAGTGAGAAGTTACAATGTATACAGTGTATGCTTTTCGATAGGAAGGATAATCTCTAAAAAAAGAAATACCTTGTTGTTTTTGGTGACCACACCTACTTATTCCTGTTCTACGGGGATTACGGTTGTCACACCACATTTTTGTTGTTTGTAATGTAAAGGAAACTATTCTTTTTAAAAAAACTTTTCCTGGAGAGTCATGTGACTCATCCATCATGGTTGCTGTCGACTCATTTTTCTCTACGTAATCTCGCAGTATAGAGAAGTCCTTTGGCCGCGCAATGCTGGAAGATGTTCAACACTCATCTGTTCATGAATATTTTCACCCAATCAGTGCCAACCTAATAGCATCATGGACCCCTGGGAAAAGTAATGCACTGGGGCCCCTACAGTGGCGGTGGGTCCAGGAGGGCCGCCCCCTCTCTCCTGCACCCGTCAATCTCCGATAGATTCATGCATTGCATGAATCTATCAATTGTCGCCGCTGCCGCCCACTATTCAGGTGTCCGGCCCCATGTTGAGCACCTGCCATCTGAATTACAGTGGTGGGGGTGTTTTGGAAGTGCCTGATTAGAGCCATAGGCTCTAATAGGCTTCCTGATTGGAGCCTGTGGGCTCTAATCGGGTTCCAAATGGTAAAACAGAGGGCGCACAGGCTGTGAGTTCCCTGTTTAAACAGTGCTGTGTTAGGGAATCGATTCCCTAACACTGACCCGCCTCTCAGCCAATCAGGTGCACCAGGTCTGGTTACCGGTCACCTGATTGGCTGAAGCCACAGGCGCTGTGGTCCAATCATAGCAGAGATGGCATTGAGGACTTGGAGGGAGCATGGAGGAGCGCTGACCCGAGAAAGGTAAGTGCCGGGACGGGGGGGGGGGGGGGGGGGGGGCAAACTGGCTGCATTTGATGGGGAAACTGGCGCTGCATTTGATGGGGAAACTGGGGCTGGGTAATTTTCCCCTAAAAAAAAAAAAAAAAAAATTATTATTTTTTATTTTTTTTTCATTATATTGAAGTGCATCAACAAACAAAATTGCAAAGGCAAACCATTTCTCTAACTGCAAAGTCAGTGTACAACAAAGATTGTTAAACATCCAAATTATTAATACTGTATTTGGATTTAGCTAATAAAACAACAAAAAATACTGAGGTTACTCTTGGTTGAATTGAACTGTGCCCGTGCTTCACTGTGCCCATGCTTCAATCACTGTGTCCGTGCTTCACTGTGTCCATGCTTCACTGTGCCCGTGCCTCACTGTGCCCGTGCTTCAATCACTGTGCCCGTGCCTCACTGTGCCCGTGCTTCAATCACTGTGCAAATGCTTCAATCACTGTGCCCGCGCCTCACTGTGCCCGTGCCTCACTGTGCCCGTGCCTCACTGTGCCCGTGCCTCACTGTGCCCGTGCCTCACTGTGCCCAATGCCTCACTGTGCCCGTGCTTCAATCAATGTGCCCATGCCTCACTGTGCCCGTGCCTCACTGTGCCCGTGCTTCAATCACTGTGCCCGTACCTGATGCAGATTTTTATGGGATACAGATTTTACTGCTACACCGGCTGCCATTCCAGTATTCAAAAGCCGCGCCTCCTCCTCGTCTTTGATAGGCGGAACACTCAATTTCCCAGCATTCAGTGTTCCGCCTATCATGGACATCCGCTCATCCTCATAACAGACGAGGATGAGTGGATGTCCGTGATAGGCTGAACACTGCCTGCTGTGAAATTGAGTCTTCCGCCTATCACAGACGAGGAGGCGTGGCTTTTGAACACTGCAATGGCCGCCGTCTGTCTGCATGACACGCTGATTAGGTAGGCAGACGGCGGCTTGTGGTTAGTGTTACATTACATCTACTTGCGGCAGCTGCGGCAAGTAGATGTAATTGGGGTAATGCCGCCCAGTGCCATTCTGGATACGCCCCCTGCAGCCCTGCTACGGAAACTCTGAAGGAAAAAATAAATAAAAAATAAAAAAATAATAAAAAAGAAAAAAATCGCTTCTCTGCCTTTTGGCTAAGATCAAGTGTAGTATCTGTTCTTATCAGTTGCCAGGAGGTGGCGCTGTGCTAACCGTCCCCAGTACACGGCGAGGTGGAAAGGGATGGCGGTGGCATATGCAAAACCTGCTGGTGTGGAGGTGAAAGCCTTCTGATGGGGATGGAGAATCACTTGGTCAAGGCGGAGGGCCGGGGGTTTTTATTCTGGCCTTCTGGCCGGGGTTGGTGTAGGCGCTGCTCCTATTGGCGTCCGGTGGAGGAGCATGCCCGGCCCTGTTTCGGGATCGGGGATGAGTCTTGCAAATCTGCCGGATTGTGGGAGTCTGGAAGGGTTAGTACCGGGGGGCCGCTTTTGCTGTCGGCGGCTCTCCCCGAGAAAACCCAGAAGGGCTCCCAATCTGGTGGGAGCAGAAGGCCGCACTGACCTGGTCAGGGGGTCGGATCAGAACCGAAAAGCCTATGGTGAATGTGCCCCTGGAGTGGCAGTTCCGGGGTGCCATAACTGCACAAGTGTTGTCCCGCAGCACTTTTGGGTTTTTGGCACCACGGTCACTTCACCATAACACACTTTTTGAGCACCTGCCTCTAGGGCCGAGCCTTTTGGCTAGGACCAGAGGAATTTTTTATTCCTGGCCGGAGGGCCGGCCATTGTACTGCACAATTGCCCCTTTCACTCTCCCACCTTCCTTCTCCCCACTTTCTTTTTATTTATCCCCGTGTGTGTCACTTTTTTGTATTTTTTTGTTTGGTGTATACACGTTTGTCACTGTGTTTAGTAGGGTGTAGGTCCTTGAGCCTGCCCTGAACGACTTGGGGGTAGGTGGACATGGTCTTCTGGCCTGGTTCGCCTGCTCTCATGGGGGTCTCCCTTCGGGGGAGCCCCACCTAGTACTTGGATGGGTCTGTTTCGGCAGACTCACCGAAGAATGGGGTCTGTCTGGTTTCGGCCAGTCAGACCATAAGTACCTCTGTCCCTGTCTGGAGCCTAACGCCCCGGGGGATCAGGGTAAGGTCCTTCCATGTGGAGGACAAGTGTTACACCCGTTGCACGTTTTGTGTTTAACTCTTTATGTGTGTGCACTTTTTTTGGCACCGGGTGGAGTTTTTGGGTGTGTTTCACACGCCATGGGCTTTTCAAAAAAACAATGCCGCCCAGTGCCATTCTGGATACGCCCCCTGCAGCCCTGCTACGGAAACTCTGAAGGAAAAAATAAATAAAAAATAAAAAAATAATAAAAAATAAAAAAATAATAAAAAATAAAAAAATCTTAAATCGATTTTCTTCAAATCTGAATCGATTTGAACTCAAAACTCGATTCAAGATTAAAATCGATTTTTTTTTCCCAGCCCTAGAGGAAACTGGCGCTGCATTTGATGGAGGAAACTGGCGCTGCATTTGATGGGGGGGGGGGAACTGGCGCTGCATTTGATGGGGGGGGGGAAACTGGCTGCATTTGATGGGGGGGAAACTGGCTGCATTTGGGGGGGGGGGGGAAACTGGCTGCATTTGGGGGGGGGGGGAAACTGGCTACATTTGATGGGGGGGAACTGGCTGCATTTGATGGGGGGGAACTGGCTGCATTTGATGGGGGGGAACTGGCTGCATTTGATGGGGGGGAACTGGCTGCATTTGATGGGGGGGAACTGGCTGCATTTGATGGGGGGGAACTGGCTGCATTTGATGGGGGGGGGGAAACTGGCTGCATTTGATGGGGGGGGGGAACTGGCGCTGCATTTGATGGGGGGGGGGAACTGGCTGCATTTGATGGGGGGGGGGAACTGGCTGCATTTGATGGGGGGGGGAACTGGCTGCATTTGATGGGGGGGGGGGAACTGGCTGCATTTGATGGGGGGGGGGGAACTGGCTGCATTTGATGGGGGGGGGGAACTGGCTGCATTTGATGGGGGGGGGGAACTGGCTGCATTTGATGGGGGGGGGGAAACTGGCGCTGCATTTGATGGGGGGGGGGGGAAACTGGCGCTGCATTTGATGGGGGGGGGGGAACTGGCGCTGCATTTGATGGGGGGGGGGAAACTGGCGCTGCATTTGATGGGGGGGGGGGAACTGGCGCTGCATTTGATGGGGGGGGGGGGGAACTGGCGCTGCATTTGATGGGGGGGGAAACTGGCTGCATTTGATGGGGGGGGGGGGGGGGAACTGGCGCTGCATTTGATGGGCACAGTGGCTGCGATTGTTGTTTTTTTTTTAGTTTGTTTGATTTTGAGCACCAGCCACCACTGGGCCCCTATAAGGGAGATTATGACCTATACGTGCTGAAGCAAACAGTGGGTGTGGCTAAATTATGCTACATATTGGGTGTGGCTTTTTAGTCTGATTAGAAATTTCAGCCACCGTTCACATCGGTGCGATTTAACAGGTCAAATCGCAGATCAAATAGCAGCCTTTTGCAGGTGTCCTTTCGAGAAATGCCCCCTGTCGAATAATGCCCGCCCGGTACTGCGCATGCGCAGCACTTGCACAGTATGGAGCAGCCGAAAGCCACCGAACATCGGAATTTATGATCAGCTGTAGACGGCACCTGCGTACAATAGCCGACATTGTGCCACACGCTCCCGATGCTCATGCAAGTCTGCAAGGGGCGGATTTCTTCATGAGGGGCGGATGCCTACAGCTTTCGGCGGCTCCGTACTGTGCAAGCGCTGCGCATGCACAGTACCGGGTGGGCATTATTCGACAGGGGGCATTTCTCGTCAGAACACCGGCAATGACACCGTCCCAATCAGTGTGACGCCGACGTTGCGGCGCTACATTGATTTCCAAAAGTAGTTCCTGCACAACTTTTGGCAACTTCCATAGACATCTGTGCATGAACCCGCAAAGATGTTTTTCAAGTCCCCCCACCCCCCTGAAGTCGGACTGAAATGAGGGCTTCATCTGATAATTTTTCACAGTGCTGTTGAGGGATCTTTGAGATATTAGGGGTCTAAACGGACCCTTGAGGTCTCACTTTTGCAACAGAGAAAGGGACTAAGGAAACACGACTGCCCAGTTCCTCTCTGCAGCCTCAGCTGCACTGCAGATGAATGAACACAGGCTCATGTTCATTCATAAACTGAAGCATAGTAAACACAGTTATAAATGAACATAGGCAGGGCTGGCCCAAGACATTGTGCTGCCTGGGTCCAAAAATTAAATGCTGTCCTGCGCACTGCGCCCCAAGCCCACCCACTTGTGTGACATTAGCGAATTAATATTCGCTATTGTCTTCCTGCTTCTCCTCCCGGCCAATCAGGAAGCATATCCTGAGACTCGATTGGCCAGGAAGTCTTAGGACTCCTGTTTGGCCGGGAGGAGAAGTAACGGCAAGCTGGAGTGAGGAGCAGAATGGGCCTCCTAAGGTAAGGCCACTGATCACCGGCCACCATTGGTGGGAAAGCTGCAGGATTCTAAAGGATTTCCACCAAGATGAAGCATTGTTCTGCCGCTTGTCACTCGTCGGTAGTGATGAGCCGAACACCCCCGGGTTCGGTTCGCACCAGAACCCGCGAACGGACCGAAAGTTCGTACGAACATTAGAACCCTATTAAATACAATGGATGCGAACGTTCGAATTCTAAAGTGCTAATTATAATGACTATTATCCATGTTATTGTCCGAAAAAAGGGTTTGGGAACCCGGGTTCTGCACCAGGGGACATGTATCAATGCAAAAAGAAGTTTTAAAAACGGACGTTTTTCGGGAGCAGTCATTTTAATGATGCATAAAGTGAAAAAAAAAAAGTCAAATATTACTTTAAATATCGTACCTGGGGGGTGTCTAAAGTATGCCTGTGAAGTGCCACGTGTTTCCCGTGTTTATAACTGTCCCTGCACAAAATAACATTTCTAAAGGAAAAAAAGCCATTTAAAACTGCTTGCGGCTTTAATGTAATGTCTGGTCCCGGTAATATGGATGAAAATCTTTAGGAAAAATGGCATAGCTACCCCATCACCCCCCCCCCCCCCCTACCCCAGCCCATTACCAGCCCCTTTGGGTCTTGTATGGATATTAAGGGGAACCCCGCACATAAAATAAAAAAGGCCCTATATACTCTGAACAGCCGTATACAGGCGGTGCATACAAGACAGGGACTGTAGGTTTGTTCTTATGTAGAATCTGTTTGTAATTTTGAACAGGTACATTGTTTAAGTGTAGCTCCAGCCAAATTCCTTTTTTTTAGCTTTTTGGAAAACATAGGTAAGGGTTATCACCCCTGTAACATTTGTTTTGCTGTCTGTGCCCCTGTTCAGAACATTTCACCTCACTTTCCGTCCCAATGACAACTGTTTTTTGAAAATTTGGGGTTTTTATTGAAACAAGAATTGGTGATAAAGCATCAGTACAGAGGAGACACCTTTCTCCCATATTTATTCTTACAGGAGAGAATTTGCCTTCCTAGGGGTAGATTTCCTCTCACTTCCTGTTGTCTTCTTCCGTTTGCAAGTAGTAGTCGTTTGTAAGTTGGATGTTTGAAAGTAGGGACCTGCCGTATATACTCTGCAGAAATAGGCCCCTTAGTTGTTGGTGTTGGCACAACACTGTAAGCACTCACAGTTACTCTTGGTTGGTGCTGGAACGCCCTGCTGTCAACTATTATATCAGGAATTGTAATAACATATAATTGTTGAACAGTGGTAGTAAAAATTGGGCCTTTGATGGTGGTGCTGGTGCCACAACACTGTAAGCCCTGACAGTTACTCTTGGTGGGTGCAGCAATGGGCCCTGCTGTGAATTATTAGATCAAGAATTGTAATGACACGCCCCTGTTGAACAGGGGCTGAAAAATTGGGCCTTAGGCACTGGTGGCACAACACTGCAACCCCTCACAGATACTGTACTTGGAGCACAGCAATGAGCCCTGTTGCAAAGTATTGCTTCAAAAATTGTAATTACACGCCCCTGTTAAACAGGGGCTGAAAAATTGGGCGTTAGGCACTGGTGGCGGCACCCATAAACAAAAATGATCTTCCAAGCTATCATCATCAATCGTATCATTGAGGACTCGGAGGAGGAGGATAGCCAGTCAACATAACAGCACAGGCACTCAGCATCAGCATCAGTCTTGAAGGGATGTGACATGTTAAAATCAATTAGTCTGTTATATCAGCATCAGGTGTGTGGTAGCTGGTGGTGATCCAAGACTGGTTCATCTTGATGAAAGTCAGTCGATCAACCGAGTCGGTGGACAGGCGCACCCTGTGATCCGTGACAAATCCTCCAGCAGCACTGAATGTGCGTTCCGAAAGAACGCTGGATGCAGGACAGGCCAGTAGCTCAATTGCATACTGTGCAAGCTCTGGCCAGTGATCCATCCTCAAGACCCAGTAAGCCAGAGGATTTTCGGTGGGGAAGGTGTCCAAGTCTGACCTTGCCCCTAGATATTCCTGCACCATGTTTATCAGACGCTGGCGATGGTTGCTGGAACCGATCATACTTTGGGGCTGCGGACTAAAGAATTGTCTGAACGCATCGGTCAGACGGCCACCTTCCCCACCGCTCCTTCTTTGACTGCCAGAAGCCTCAGCAACTCGTTGTCCAGGACCAGGAGTTTGTAACCTCCCAGTCTCTGGGAACACGTTGCACAGACCTTTCTGCAAGGCCTCCCGGAGTTGTCTCATCCTCTGCTCCCTCTGCGACGGTAACATAAGGTCCGCAACCTTACCCTTGTACCGTGGATCAAGGAGAGTGGCCAGCCAGTAATGGTCCCTCTCCTTGATCCGAAGAATACGAGGATCCTTCCGCAGACTTTGCAGGATCAGGGAGGCCATGCAGCGTAGGTTAGCTGAGGCATTCGGTCCGGAGTCCTCTGGGTCACTAAGGACGACATGATCCGCAGCCACCTCCTCCCAGCCACGTACAAGTCCACGGGTTTCTTGGGACTGTAAATCATCCCTAAAAGACTGCTGCTGAGTGCCAGGCTCCACCTCCATGCTGACACAATCCTCCGTCCTCGTCCTCGTCCTCGTCCTCTTCCTGTGCGATGGGTGGGACAGAAGGAACACTGGGTAAAGGGGGCCTTGAGAGGCAAGGAAGTCCTCCTCTTCCTGCCTCTGTTCTGCCTCAAGTGCCCTGTCCATTATTCCACGCAGCGTGTGCTCCAACAGGTGGACAAGAGGTACAGTGTCACTGATGCATGCACTGTCACTGCTCACCATCCTCGTGGCCTCCTCAAATGGTGCCAGGACAGTGCATGCATCCCTGATCATGCCCCACTGGCGTGGAGAAAAAAAAACAAGCTCCCCTGACCCTGTCCTGGTGCCGTAGTCGCACAGGTACTCATTGATGGTCCTCTGCTGCGTGTGCAGCCGCTGCAGCATGGCCAACGTTGAGTTCCACCTGGTGGGCATGTCACATATAAGGCGGTTCTTGGGCAGGTTCAACTCCTTTTGCAGCTCAGCCAGGCGAGCACTGGCATTATAAGATCTGCGGAAATGCACACAGACTTTCCTGGCCTGCCTCAGGACATCCTGTAAGCCCGGGTACCTGCCCAAGAACCGCTGCACCACCAGGTTAAGGACGTGAGCCACACAGGGCACATGGGTCAGTTGTCCCTGTCGGAGGGCGGAGAGGAGGTTGGTGCCATTGTCGCAAACCACCATTCCTGGCTTAAGCTGGCGTGGCGTCAACCAGCTCTCGGTCTGGCCCTGCAGAGCAGACAGGACCTCTGCCCCAGTGTGGCTTCTGTCCCCCAAACACACCAGCGCAAGCACGGCATGGCATCTTTTTGCCTGCGTACTTGCGTAGCCCCTTGAACGCCTACGGAGCACCGCTGGTTCAGAGGACAAAGCACAGGAAGAGGCCATGGAGGAAGAAGAAGAGGAGGGGGTGGAGGAGAGAGGTGTGTCACAACCAGTAGTAGCATTTTGGAGGCGTGGCGGTGGAACAACCTCCAACACTACTGCACCTTGTCCTGCATCCTTCCCAGCTGCCAAAAGAGTGACCCAATGGGCCGTGAAAGAAAGGTAACGTCCCTGTCCATGCCTGCTGGACCATGAGTCAGCGGTAATATGCAACTTACCGCTGACCGCCCTGTCCAGCGAGGCCAAGACATTGCCTTCCACATGCCGGTAGAGAGCCGGAATAGCCTTCCGTGAGAAAAAGTGGCGTTTGGGAACCTGCCACTGAGGAACCGCACATTGCACAAACTCACGGAAGGGGGCCGAGTCTACCAACTGAAAAGGCAGCAGTTGAAGCGCTAGCAATTTAGCCAAGCTAGCATTCAACCGCTGGGCATGTGGATGGCTGGGAGTGAACTTCTTTCGACGGTCCAGCAGCTGGGGCAGGGAAATTTGCCTGCTAGAATCGGACGTCGGTGTACTGCTAGCAGAGTGGCCGCAAGTACTTGGCTGTGACACACCTAATTCTACACCTTCATTCCTCTCAGTGCATGTTTCAGAGAGGACTGAAGTTATAGTGGGGTTGGAGATCCCAGCTGATGCGGTGCAAGGAGAGGTCCGCTTTGTTCTTTGGTGTGGGTCTTTGAGGTAGGCTTGCCAACGAGCTGCATGGCAGGTCAACATATGTCTGGTCAGGCATGTGGTACCCAAGCGGCTGATGTTTTGGCCACGCGATATACGCTTGAGACATATATGTTGCAAACAGCAGCTGTGCGATCTGATGCACTCGCCTCAAAAAAGGCCCACACCAAGGAACTTTTTGAATGACGGGCAGAGGCAGCGCCCTGCACAGGCGGAGCTCTGCGGTGTGATTCCGTCGGTGTACTGCCCTTACGCTGGCCACCAAAGGGCATCCTGCCTCGTTGGAGATGTGCCTCCTCCTCCTCCTCCTCCTCCTCCTCTCTCCTATTAGGCACCCACGTGGAGTCAGTGACCTCATCATCCCCTCCCTCCCTCATCACTGGAGCCAATCTGGCAGTATGCTGCAGCTGCTGGAACATGACTGCCAGATTGGTGTCCTTCTTGAGCATCCCCTCTGTCTGCTCTCACGCTACTGCCTTCCTGTAGCTGGGTTTCATCATCAGACCCTTCGAAACGCTGGGCATCCTCCTGGAGCATGTACCCAACACTGTGCTCAAACAGTTCGGGGGACTCCTCAGGAGGAGGACATGGTGGGTCTAGGGAAGGAGTGACTGATGATGAGTCTGACATTGATACCAGGGAAGAGGACGCTTTGGCAGCTGCTTTTCCAGTACCCTGAGCCTGGGTGAGAGAGGATGAGGAGGAGGAGGACGGCTTGGTCATCCACTCTACCAAGTCTTCGGCATGATGTGGCTCAACATGTCCAGCTGCCGAAAAGGACAAGCGTGTCCCATGGCCATGTGCTGATGACAATGCACCGCGTCCATGACCAGCACTGTTGCCCCCAGACACAGAGCCTGCTTGCCCTCTTTTATTGCCTCCTGACTGTCTGCCTCTCCTTGTTTGCCTTCCAGACATTCTAATAGATGGCCTGCAGGGAGATGGGAAAAAAGCAATAAGGGCTACCTTCAGGTGTCCTTCTCTGTCCCTTTACTTAAGGATTTCTAAATATGGTTGAGGATGATTGCTTTCGCAAAGAATAGCACAACGACAATTTCCCTGACTGTCCAAAAAACAAGGATTTCAAAGATGGTTGATGATCAATGCTTTAGCACAGTATAGCACAATGAGAATTTCCCTCACTGTCCTTCCCTGTCCCTACAAACAAGGATTAGCACAGTAAAACACACTGACACTCTCCCTACCTATCCTTCTCTTTCCCTAAACTAAAGGAATCCAGGTTAAGCAAGAAAAAAAAATGTCACTGTCCCTGCCTATGCTTCTCTTTCCCTGCTCCGGAACACACTACACTAGGCCGCCGTGCTGGCGGCCTTTTATAGTGTGGGGCGTGTACTAAACACCCTCAGCAATAATTGGCCACAGGCATCCTGCCTGTGGCCAATCATTGCTCTCCTCGCTGCTGGCGCTGTGATTGGCCAAGCATGCGGGGTCACAGTGCATGCTTGGCCAATCACAGCGCCTGGATGACACTGCGATGGCGTAGTGCATTGTGGGCCGCGAATTAGGCGCGAACGGCCCAAATCGTTCGTTGTTCGGCGAACGATCGAACAGCCGATGTTCGAGTCGAACACCGAGCTCATTCCTACTCGTCGGACACTTGTGTATTTAAACAATAGAAGATTTGTAAAGGTTTTTGCTTAGAACATAAATGCTGTTGGTAGAAGATGGAAAAGGCAAACAATATAAAGCCATCTAGTTATAAAAAAGGGAACAGCTTACATTGTTATAACAGAGGAAAAAAGAAGTCTAAAAGACTTTTAAGTGGACCTTTTACTTGCCCTGCCAAGGCTTTTAGCATTGGTAATGTAATGTGCCTTAGGGCCAAGACAATGGGGGTGGGCAAGGGGACAGGCACCCCAGTTGCAGTGCTATCCCACAGTAGGTGGGGGGGTGGCCACACAGCAAGCCACTCTCCAGACCGTTGGACCACAGCCTAATGTCTACTACTGTCATACCTGTGACAGACCCCCGTCCTCAACAGGACTATGTCCGTCGTAAATGCTTCCTTTGTCCGGAACCAGGACTATCCAAGACTCCTTAGCTCACCCAGTCATTAGCAGTAACTCATTGTAGGGTGAAAAACACCAAACCGTTTATTCAAACACAGGTATACACTCAGGGAACAACCCCCCCCCCCTTTGATTCAGGGCTGGGTAAACTGTCCAATCAGCAGGGAGAGTTGTTGGAGGAATTCGACCCTCCCCTCTCCACCCTACCCCCAGTCCACATGCCAGGAACACAAATACAAAACATCCATCCCATAATAATTTCTCCTAAGGCAGACAGACACAACAGAACAATGGGACACAGCCACACCGCAAACAATCCCAGGAAACAGTCCACAACAGTATGAGAGAACACACTATATATATATATATATACACAATATTCCAGTGTGGCTGTACAGCGAGTCCGACCAGCACAGATCAGACTGGGGTTCTCGGTCACCCTGCCCCCCTAATGGACACAGGGTGATTTACACATAAGAGGGGCCGGGGGAGCTGGACACAGAGTTTCCAGAGCTCTCCAAGGTAAGCTGGGTTCCACAAGCCCCCCACCCAAAGTGACTCCTGTCACAATAACGTGCTCCAACTCTTCACCCCAGCCGTCCACAGTTGACATGAAAAACACACCTCACATGTGTAACCCCCTCCCAGCTGCTAGAAAGAAAATGATTGCCACACATGCCCTGTGCACACTCTATACCAACTATGGGCAGCCCAAGCAAGGGGGTGGAGAACAGGCACAGGGAGGTATGCCCATTGTACTTCATGTGCTAGCAGTGGGGGAGGGATTACAGTTTACATTCTCAATTTGGGTCCTGGAGGAACCTCTCCTGGTAAATGGCTAACAGGCTTTACGTCATCTTCAGGGCCCAACAAAACATTAAACTGATCTCTGTTTCTGCCTCTGAACTCTGGCCATGACACAACTTATGAGGACCAGTTTTCACCTCTACATCTTTAGGGAGCATATCGCATACTCAACCAACTCAGGGGTCAGCAACCCCTTCTTTGCTCCTCATTCGATCCTAACAATCACTGAGGAACCCAGCTAGCAGCCTGGTCAGAGGTCAGGCTCTGAGACCAGTAGCTACAGTAGAGTGGAGACTGTGAGCCAGGCCTTCTCATCCAACATCAGTGGCTGACCTCACAAATGCTCTTCTGGAAGAATGATCAAACTTTCCCATAGACACCCTCCTAAACCTTGTGGACGGCCTTCCCAGAAGATTTGAAACTGTTATAGCTGCAGAGGGCGGGGCCAACTCAATATTGAACCCTCCGGACTAAGACTGGGATGTCATTAAAGTTCATGTGTGTAAAGGCAGGTGTCCCAATACTTTTGACAATATAGTGAAGCTTAGCACCACAAAATGATACTTGGTCCTGTTTTGTGTGGGAAGGGGGTGCGACCAAGGAACGGTGCTCGGAGGTGGGCAGGGGGGTGCGCAGGGCTGTCTTAATGCATGGGCACCCCTGGGCACTGCCCAGGGGCCCAAGGTGCATGGGGGCCTCATGATAATCCTGCATTACATCATACTTGCCAACTGTCCCAGATTTTCTGGGATAGTTTACTAAGCTGTCCCAGGATGGCATTGTCCCGGGCAGTGTCCTGGAACCTGCACGGTGCCCTCCTGACCTGTACTGTATCTTTCTGCCTGCCCCCCGTACTGTGCCCTTTGTGTTGATTAGCCTTTGAATTGTGGAATGTTTTCTTGTTTAAAATTGATTTTATTGAACATAATGTATCAACTATTTAATTCTTGTGAGTAGGTTCGTAAATCGGGGTAGGCTGGTAGGGGCACCATTGTATTACTTTGCCCAGGATGCTAATAAGATGGCCCTGGGGGTGCGACCAAGGAACGGTGCTCGGAGGTGGGTAGGGGGTGGAGTCAAGGGGTGACTTGGAAGGGAGGAGGTCCTGCACCTATTCCCTGAGTAAAAAAAGCACAGGGTCCTGTCAATAAAAAAAGGAAACATCTGTATCACTGGAACACGATTTATTTTCAGAACAAAAGATGTTCAGTTAGAAAATGAATTCAATATCTTAAATAATAATATTTCTTCCCACACATTGATGATACAAAGATGCCGACCATCAGATACAAAATCGGAATTATTTCTATATTTAGAGGTTGCACCTTTGCCATGTAAATGATAGTCATCATTGTCTTACTCTTACAGGTGACTCCTATGAATGCTACACCTGCACTATGGTCACAAGTGATGCGTTGTGCACAGCGGTGACCAACTGCAACGGGTCCACCCCGTTCTGTGGGACTTCAGTCGGTAAGTATCATCTTATCAACTCCCTGGTCTCAGGAAATTTGGCAGAAAATTGTTTATTTGTGAGCTGTGTTCAGGGCCGGGACAAGGGGGTGGGCAGAAGGCAGGGGAGGGCTGGCGGCCTTAGGCCTGGGGGGCAAGTCCAGTCAAGTGGCCCAGCTCACCATCCATGGCCCACCTGGTTTTTCAATGCAGCCTCACCAGTGCCCATCAGTGCAGCCTCACCAGTGCCCATCAATGCAACCTGATCACTGGGGCAGGTTACATGGGGTGTATGGGGGGGGAGATGGGGGGTCAGCTAGGGGTGTCCGGGTCTCTCACCTCAGCGATCTCAGCTCAGCAGGTCCTTGCATGCCACGGTCTCCTGGGGGGGGGGGGGTAACGCTCCTGATCCTGGGGTCAAGTTGCAGCCAGCGCCCAGCCCTGCAGCCCTGTGTCCCGACTCCCTGGAACGCCCTGCCTCTGCCTGCTTCTAAGAATCCGGTCCCAGGGAGTTGTAGTTTCCTCTGCGCTGCTGTGTTTTCCACCCACCAGAAGCTTGAGTGCGGACTACAACTCCCGGAATGCAACAGCTAGTGGTCGGCCGCCATGGCCGGGCCCCCGGCCCGACTTCCTAGACCAGAATAAAAAAGAAAATGGTAGCGGGCAGCGGCTGCCGGCCATTTTAAACATAAGTTAGGGCGGCCTGGGAGGCAATTGCCACCCTGCTCCCTGGCCCAGCCCTCCCCTGGCAGAAGGGGTCGGCTGCCCTGGGCACTGTGGTATCATGTGAGGTGGGGGGGCACCACAAGGAGGTTGGGGGGGATTTGTAGGGGCAGCAGGGGATAAGAATTGTTCTAGGAGGGGAAATTTGGGGAGGTGTGCTAGGAGTGGTGATTTGAGGTGATTTGCACTAGGAGGGGGGATGGGGGGACAAAGATTTGTGCTCGGAGGGGGAATTTTGGGGGGTTTGTGCTAGAAAAGGTAATATGGTGGTGGGGAGGGGATGGTGGCTGGATCAAGGCTGCTGTAAGAAATCATGGGACCCCATACAGTCTACCTGATAGGGCCTCCTTCCCCTGGCCAAAAGTGACCAAGAACATCGTTTTATCAGTCCCTTTCTCTGTAACCTCAGCTGCCCACATGAATGAATAAGAAGCGCCCTGAGGCTTCCTGCTCATTCACAAACGAAAGCATAGTAAACACAGTTTACTATGCTTCAGTGGCGAATTGACACAGGTGTGATTGGTACCGATCGCTCACTGTGTTCGTTCAGGAATGGAAGGGGCCAGTAAATTACATATTTACTGTCCCCTTCCCTCACTCTAATGCTTTATTTTATTTATTATTATTATTATTATTATTATTATCATTATTAATTTTATTATTAATAATTGTATTTTTTATTATTATTATTATTATTATTATTATTATTATAATTATTATTATTAATTTAATATTATTTTATTTTTTTTATAAGGAATGTTTATATTTCTTGTGATAGCAACAAAAAAAAAGTGATCAAAAATTTAATTAAAAGGGACAGTGTAAAATTGTTACTAAAACAAATAATGTAATGTACGTAAGTTGCGCACGCATATGTAAACGGTGTTCGCACCGCACATGTGAGATATCGCTGCGAACGTTAGAGCGAGAGTAAAGATTCTAGCGCTAGACCTCCTCTGTAACTCTAAACTGGTAAAATGTAAAAAAAATTCAAGCGTCGCCTATGGAGATTTTTAAGTATCGTAGTTTGTCGCCATCCCACGAGCGCGCACAATTTTAAAGCGTGACATGTTAGGTATTGATTTACTTGCCGTAACATCATCTTTTATATTTTACAAAAAATGAGGTTATGTATTGTGTTTTTTTGCATTAAAGTTTATCAAAGTGGCAATTTGAAAAAAAAGCTTCTCTTTTATTCTCTAGGGCAGGGGTACTGAAATAAAATTCACGGGGTCCAGACGGGAAATGTTTCTTCCAGCGGAGGTCCGAATGTCCTATTGGTGCTATGACTCCACATGATATCCTCCACTTCACAGCCTCCCATCACAGCGCCCCCCCCCCCACCACCACCACCCCCCACCACACACCTTTACCACCCACACATGTCACACTTTGTGCTTTTTTTTATATTTCAACTTAATTGAAATGTCAAAATACATTTCATTCATTTTATGCACCACACAGCTCAGTTGCGGTGCATAGAAACAGAATGCATTTTGCACCACGCGGCTCAGTACTCAGGGGCGCTGTTTCAGTGTGAACAGGACACATAGAAAACAATTGTTTTCTATTTCCCTTGCAGAGACCTGTGTTTTGCTAGTGCAGAAATCACAGACCCCCTTTTACATCAGTGTCCTCAGCCCCCCCCCCCCCTTACATCACACCCCCCCTGCCTCATCAAAAAAACCCCATTACAGACCCCCTATTACAGACTGACCTGACCCATCACACACAGACCCCCATCACAGACTGACCACCCAAATCACAGACCCCTCATTACAGACTGACCCCCCCATCACAGACTGACCTGACCCATCACAGACCCCATCACAGACTGACCCCCCCCCCATCATAGACCCCCATCAGACTGACCCATCACAGACCCCCTATCACAGACTGACCCCCCAAATCACAGAACCCCATCACAGACTGGTCCTGACCCATCACAGACTCCATCACAGACCCCCTATCACAGACTGACCCCCCCATCACAGACCCCCTATCACAGACTGACCCCTCATTACAGACTGACCTGACCCATCACAGACTGACCCCCTATCAAAGACTGACCCCCTATCAAAGACTGACCCCCCAAATCACTGACCCCTCATTACAGACTGACCTGACCCATCACAGACCCTATCACAGACTGACCCCCCCCCCCCCATCACAAACTGGTCCTGACCCATAACAGACTCCATCACAGACAGACCCCCCATCACAAACTGGTCCTGACCCATAACAGACTCCATCACAGACCCCCTATCACAGACTGACCCCCCAAATCACTGACCCCCCCCCATCACAGACCCCCCATCACAGACCCCCTATCACAGACTGACCCCCCAACACAGACCCCCCATCACAAACTGGTCCTGACCCATAACAGACTCCATCACAGACCCCCTATCACAGACTGACCCCCCAAATCACAGACCCCCTATCACAGACTGACCCCTCCCATCACAGACCCCCTATCACAGACTGACCCCCCCCCCTATCACAGACTACCCCCCCATCACAGACCCCCTATCACAGACTGACCCCCCCATCACAGACCCCCTATCACAGACTGACCCCTCAAATTACTGACCCCCCAAATCACAGACCCCCTATCACAGACTGACCCCCCAAATCACAGACCCCCTATCACAGACTGACCCCCCAAATCACAGACCCCCTATCACAGACTGACCCCCCAAATCACAGACCCCCTATCACAGACTGACCCCCCAAATCACAGACCCCCTATCACAGACTGACCCCCCAAATCACAGACCCCCTATCACAGACTGACCCCCCAAATCAGACCCCCTAATCACAGACTGACCCCCCTAATCACAGACTGACCCCCCTAATCACAGACTGACCCCCCTAATCACAGACTGACCCCCCTAATCACAGACTGACCCCCCAAATCACAGACCCCCTATCACAGACTGACCCCCCTAATCACAGACTGACCCCCCTAATCACAGACTGACCCCCCAAATCACAGACCCCCTATCACAGACTGACCCCCCAAATCACAGACCCCCTATCACAGACTGACCCCCCAAATCACAGACCCCCTATCACAGACTGACCCCCCAATCACAGACTGACCCCCCAAATCACAGACCCCCTATCACAGACGGACCCCCCCATCACAGTCCTCTCTCGATATCAAACCCCTGCCCTGTCATGTCCTGTCCTGCACTCTCCCCCTCCCCACAGAAACCTACCTTATTCACACAGGACATAAGGCGTGGCCTCTCTGGACAATGGGCGGGACTTTTCCCATAAAAAGTGAGTGATTTATTACTGGGACCGCCCCGCTGCCTAGCAACCAATCACCCACTTTTCGACTTAAAAAGTCCTGCCCATTGTCCAGCGCGGTCGTGCTTCATGTTTCTGTGATTAAGACAGGCAGTGTGGGGGAGGGGGCAGTGTGGGGGAGGGGGCAGTGTGGGGGAGGGGGCAGGGAGGCAGCAGTGTGGGCGAGGGGGCAGTGCAGAGAAATTAGAGAAGGCATGGACCCGCCGCGCCTCCCGCGCCTGCCATGCTGTGTATATAGCGGCATCAGCAGCGTCGGGCAGGCGGGCGAGCCGGCGACAGGGAGAGGACCCCCAGGAAACTACTTGGCGAGGCTGCGGTCCGGGTAGAACGGCCACTGGGGCCGGAACCGGAATGCGGGCTGCCATTTAGTGACACCTGCTCTAGGGTATCTGCTAAAATATATACACAGTGGAACCTCGGTTTACGAGTAACGCGGTTAACGAGCATTTTGAAAGACGAGCAACTTTTTTTTTTAGTAAATTCTGACTGGGTTTATGAGTGTTGTCTCGCAAAACAAGTAGAATTTAAGCTAATGGGGTGTGCAGTACCGCATTCGGCCAGAGGTGCGGGGGCGCTGGTGACACTTCGGAGCCGTTTGGAAATACTCGGAATCACTCGGAAATACTCAGTCCCTGGGTGTTTCCGAGCCTTTCCGAGGTCAGCTGAGCTGGCCCCGAGCATTTCCGAGGCTCTCCGGCGCCCCCTCTCACCTCTGGCCACATGCGGCTTTGCATGCCATTGAAGTCAATGCGGGAACAAATTATTTTCGTTTCCATTTACTTCAATGGGGAAACTCGCTTTGATATGCGAGTGCTTTGGATTACGAGCATTCTCCTGGAACGAATTATACTCGTAATCCAAGGTTCCACTGTGTGTGTGTATATATGTATGTATGTATGTATATGTGTGTGTGTATGTATGTGTATATATATATGTGTGTATATATATATATATGTGTGTGTATATGTGTGTGTATATGTGTGTGTGTATATATATATATGTGTGTATATATATGTGTGTATATATATATGTGTGTGTGTGTATGTATATATATATATATATATATATATATATATATATATATAATGTTTGGGGGTTCGAAGTACATTTTCTACCAAAAAATACAGATTTTTACAAAAAGTGTCTTCAAGTGGTTTGATGGGCTTGTTGTTATCCGGACGGGGTGCTTGTGGTAGTGATGATTGTAGTTCCTCTACAGCTCACCATGGATCCGCCATGTTTTTTTTTTCTTCTTTTCCTGCAGTTAAAGGTGTTTTCGTAAATTGGATCAGCAAGTTTTGCTCCGCTGCCTGTATCAATGGCAATCAGAACTTCACCATTGTGTCTGCCTCCGAAGTTTGCTGTACGTCCGACCGGTGCAATACCCAGCAGATTGGAGATGCCAACAGCTGGCTCAACAGCTTTGGCAATGGAGCCCGTGGGTTGACCAGCAGTGCCTTCCTGATGGTGGTCCTTGGTCTCCTGAGTTCTATATTTGCCTTCTAAACCCAACACGTTCAGAATTCAACCGGAGGACTTGGTCATCTACATACAGAGCAGTCATGAGTCTCTCCAAACAATCCTCCTGCTATCGTGCTTGATCCGGGTGAGGTGATCGGATGCATTTCCATCAAATTTGACTTTAGCCTTTAGGCCCCTTTCACACTGGGGGTGTTTTGCAGGCGCTATAGCGTTAAAAATAGCGCCTGCAAACCGCCCTTAAACAGCTGCTCTATTGTCTCCAGTGTGAAAGCCCCGAGGGCCTGAGGGCCACTGGAGCGGTGCGCTGGCAGAGCGTCAGGAAAAGTCCTGCCAGCAGCTTCTTTGCAGCGCATTAGGAGCGGTGAAATCAATGGGCAGCACCTCCGTACCGCCGGCAATACGCCACTGTAGTGGCGCATTGCCGCCAGTTTTAACCCTTTCTCGGCCGCTAGCGGGGTTAAAAGCGCCCCGCTAGCAACCAAAATGCGCCACAAATCCGATAGTAAAATGGCGGCGTTTTACCGCTATTTTAGCGCCGACGCTATGGGCGGCACCAGTGTGAAAGGGCTCTTAGACAAGGGTGCCGCATAATGGTCATGATGAAAAAAATATGGGGATCTTGGGGTTCTTCTATAACTTTTGCTCATTTATTTGGTTCTTCGCCACATTTCGACCTCCTCTCTGATGGTTTCCATAGTACTGCCGGCATATTGCCGAGTGGGGCCTTTGCTGTCTGCATGGTCTAATGCCGCGTACACACGGTCGGAAATTCCGCCAGCAAAAGTCCGATGTGAGCTTTTGGTCGGAAATTCCGACCGTGTGTAGGCTCCATCGAATTTTTGCCGTCGGAATTTCCACCAGCAAAAGATTGAGAGCAGGTTCTCACATTTTTCCGACGGAAAATTCGATTTAGTCTGTAGCAATTCTGATGCGCAAAATTCCGACACATGCTCGGAAGCATTTTCTCGGCTCGTCGTAGTGTTGTACGTCACCCGCGTTCTTTGCGGTCGAAAGTTCAGAGAACTTTAGTGTGACCGTGTGTAGGCAAGCTAAGCTTGAGCGGAATGCCGTCCGAAAAAACATCCAAGTTTTTTCCGACGGAAATTCCGATCGTGTGTACGCGGCATTAGTGGTCACTCAGCAGAGGTTGGAGATAGAGATTTCCAATAAACCCTGAGAATAAGCCTTACTGATTGTAGAATTAGAGGTCTGACTCAGTAGGGGTGTTTCAGATCCTCTGTGGAGAGGCCACTGCTTCCACATATAATCAGAAAAGGCCCTTATCTGTAGCATGCTGGCAGGAGACAGGCTTTTCTACTCAGGCTGTGGCTGCGTTCTAAAAACACAAACTGTAAGCTTAATATTTTTGTTTTCATGCACTTGTAATGTATTTAGTTGACTTAAACTGAAAATGCAATTAGGCTTTAATCTTCCCTTTGAGAGAATATGGAATATTTTAAACTTTACAGTCACCAACGTCCATTGCTATGAGGCACAAATGACTGTCCTCTATATGATTCATACATGACAGGCAGCAATAGGAAAACATTCCTCGCATTTCAATTTGTAAATCTTAAATTGCGATTTTTTTTTTTTTTTTTTTTTTTTATTCCTAATAAAATCAAAACGTGATTTTTAGATATATATAGCAATGCATTGAATGCAAAGCTGGAAATGAATGAGATTTCTGGACACTGTTTATGTTTCACAATAATTTGTTATTAAAATGATTTCTCTGTTGGGTCTCATTTATATTGGGCTGAACATTTTTTTTGCAGAGTTATACAGAGGAGGAGTCAGAACAAATCGCATCCGTCACTTATATGTCAAGCCAACATTGTTTTGTGTTTTACATTTTAGAGTGGGAAAGTGCGAAAACACAACCAGGTATGGGCAGATTACAGTCCCACCATGACCATATAACCAGCTCCTGACCCTACCTGCTACCTCCCAGACCTCAGAGAGGAGTGGTAATGTGCAATGCAGAGCTATGGGAAGTCCTAGGCTCCTCCTTAGCTCTGACATAGGACAGAGGAGTCCTGGGAGGACTTCCCTCACTCTACCGACTGCTGCTGCATATGAGGGCTGGTGAGGGAATTGCACAGAGATTGGGGGGTGGGTTGTGGTAATGAACATTGCACTCTGCATAATTTACTACTGACCTTTGAAGTCTGAGTTACTTACTACAGACCTCTGCACTCTCCTTTATTACTACAGACCTCTGCACTCTCCTTTATTACTACAGACCCCTGCACTCTGCATTACCTACTACAGACCCCTGCACTCTGCATTACCTACTACAGACCCCTGCACTCTGCATTACCTACTACAGACCCCTGCACTCTGCATTACCTACTACAGACCCCTGCACTCTGCATTACCTACTACAGACCCCTGCACTCTGCATTACCTACTACAGACCCCTGCACTCTGCATTACCTACTACAGACCCCTGCACTCTGCATTACCTACTACAGACCCCTGCACTCTGCATTACCTACTACACCACCCCTGCACTCTGCATTACCTACTACACCACCCCTGCACTCTGCATTACCTACTACACCACCCCTGCACTCTGCATTACCTACTACACCACCCCTGCACTCTGCATTACCTACTACACCACCCCTGCACTCTGCATTACCTACTACACCACCCCTGCACTCTGCATTACCTACTACACCACCCCTGCACTCTGCATTACCTACTACACCACCCCTGCACTCTGCATTACCTACTACAGACCCCTGCACTCTGCATTACCTACTACAGACCCCTGCACTCTGCATTACCTACTACAGACCCCTGCACTCTGCATTACCTACTACAGACCCCTGCACTCTGCATTACCTACTACACCACCCCTGCACTCTGCATTACCTACTACACCACCCCTGCACTCTGCATTACCTACTACACCACCCCTGCACTCTGCATTACCTACTACACCACCCCTGCACTCTGCATTACCTACTACACCACCCCTGCACTCTGCATTACCTACTACACCACCCCTGCACTCTGCATTACCTACTACACCACCCCCTGCACTCTGCATTACCTACTACACCACCCCCTGCACTCTGCATTACCTACTACACCACCCCCTGCACTCTGCATTACCTACTACACCACCCCCTGCACTCTGCATTACCTACTACACCACCCCCTGCACTCTGCATTACCTACTACACCACCCCCTGCACTCTGCATTACCTACTACACCACCCCTGCACTCTGCATTACCTACTACACCACCCCTGCACTCTGCATTACCTACTACACCACCCCTGCACTCTGCATTACCTACTACACCACCCCCTGCACTCTGCATTACCTACTACACCACCCCCTGCACTCTGCATTACCTACTACACCACCCCCTGCACTCTGCATTACCTACTACACCACCCCCTGCACTCTGCATTACCTACTACACCACCCCCTGCACTCTGCATTACCTACTACACCACCCCCTGCACTCTGCATTACCTACTACACCACCCCCTGCACTCTGCATTACCTACTACACCACCCCCTGCACTCTGCATTACCTACTACACCACCCCTGCACTCTGCATTACCTACTACACCACCCCTGCACTCTGCATTACCTACTACACCACCCCTGCACTCTGCATTACCTACTACACCACCCCTGCACTCTGCATTACCTACTACACCACCCCTGCACTCTGCAGCACATACTACACCACCCCTGCACTCTGCAGCACATACTACACCACCCCTGCACTCTGCAGCACATACTACACCACCCCTGCACTCTGCAGCACATACTACAGACCCCTGCATACATGAACAAGGCAGGGATGAGAGACAAGGGGAGCAGAAGGCCAGGTACTGGGAGCAGTCAGCAAGGGGGAGCTGGTATCAGGGGACAGGTCTCAGGGGACAGGATACAAGGAACAGAGTCCAGGACAAGGTAGGCAACGGTTCAGGTTCAGGTTTAGGTTCAGGCAACGGATCAGGTTCAGGCAGGGACCAGGCTTGCAGAAGGAATTCTGGAGCACTGAGCTTTGTTAAGGGCGGGTTTTGATAGTCCAGCAGACCCAGATCAGGTGTGTTTGATGGCTGGTGGAAAGTCTTGGTGGGGAGACACCCGCTGGTGGCCACCAGAACTACACCCACTGGTGCCGAATGCAACAGTGCCACCAGCAGGTGAGCCCAGTAATGACACCATTCCTGACAATTACATACTACAGACCCCTGCTCTCTGCATTACATATTACAGACCCCTGCTCTCTGCATTACATATTACAGACTCCTGCGCTCTGCATTACCTACTACAGACCTTTGCACTCTGCATTACCTACTACAGACCTTTGCACTCTGCATTACATACTACAGACCTTTGCACTCTGCATTACATACTACAGACCTTTGCACTCTGCATTACATACTACAGACCTTTGCACTCTGCATTACATACTACAGACCTTTGCACTCTGCATTACATACTACAGACCTTTGCACTCTGCATTACATACTACAGACCTTTGCACTCTGCATTACATACTACAGACCTTTGCACTCTGCATTACATACTACAGACCTTTGCACTCTGCATTACATACTACAGACCTTTGCACTCTGCATTACATACTACAGACCTTTGCACTCTGCATTACATACTACAGACCTTTGCACTCTGCATTACATACTACAGACCTTTGCACTCTGCATTACATACTACAGACCTTTGCACTCTGCATTACATACTACAGACCTTTGCACTCTGCATTACATACTACAGACCTTTGCACTCTGCATTACATACTACAGACCTTTGCACTCTGCATTACATACTACAGACCTTTGCACTCTGCATTACATACTACAGACCTTTGCACTCTGCATTACATACTACAGACCTTTGCACTCTGCATTACATACTACAGACCTTTGCACTCTGCATTACATACTACAGACCTTTGCACTCTGCATTACATACTACAGACCTTTGCACTCTGCATTACATACTACAGACCCCTGCACTCTGCATTACATACTACAGACCCCTGCACTCTGCATTACATACTACAGACCCCTGCACTCTGCATTACATACTACAGACCCCTGCACTCTGCATTACATACTACAGACCCCTGCACTCTGCATTACATACTACAGACCCCTGCACTCTGCATTACATACTACAGACCCCTGCACTCTGCATTACATACTACAGACCCCTGCACTCTATTACTTCCTGCTGACCCCTGAACTCTAAGTTACATACCTTTGCGCTCAACACCACCAAGAGAGGGGTACAGGCAGCCTTCCCATAATGGGGCCAGGCTCACCACCCCCCTCCCCCACTAATCCATTAGGCCAGGGCTGATTTGGAAGATCTCAGTACAGCATTCTGCAGGGCCCTGGCCCAATCCTTTTTGATGGTGGCCAGGGGATCCTGCTGGAAACTCTGGAGGGGAATCAAAATCTCTGGGCCCTGCCCATCAGCCACTGATCGGAAGACATGGGAACTGGAGACAAAACTGCTTATGCAACTCTATTCACAGAGAGGATGTGTGGTGGGTCACCTGTTGGAGCGTCTCCTGGAGAGTGGTGGCTTTAGCTCAGGCCAGGGACCTCTGGGTCAGGATTACCTCACCTACCTTGTTCTACCAATCCGGCAGCTGCCTCTCAGCTGTTGGGGCTCTGAAAGGTATGGCTTTCTCATCATTACAGTTGAAAACGATCATTGAGTTGACCCCACTAACCTAAGGAAAAACAAAAGAATGTTCTAAAAGTGAAAACTTTCTACCTTTACTAGTGTATGGCCAGCTTTAGGGACCACACCTATTTACAGGCACCAAATGTTTGTATACCCCTGACCACCACGTTAATATGTGTTTGTTGGACATCCCATTATAAATAACATGGAGTGGCCTCCTCCCGTAATGTCCATAAAGATGTCCCTCTCCTCTCATGGCCATTATATATGAAGTTGAGGCTATAACATCCTCCACTCTTCTGGGAAGACTTTCTGCATGACTTTGGAGGGTGTCTGTGGGAATTTGTGCCCATTTGTGAGGTCAGGTAGTGATGATGGATCAGAAGACCTGGCTCACCATCGGTGTTCCAGTTTATCCCAAAGGTGTTCAGTAGGGTTGAGAACTCTGTGTAGGACACTCAAGTTCTTCCACGCCAAACTAGTCCCACCTTGTCTTTACGGAGCTGGCACTGTACACAGGGGACAGTCATGGTGGGGCAGAAAAGGGTCTTCACCAAACTGTTACCACAAAGTTGGAGGAGCACAAATGTCTACAATGCCTTTGCATGACGGAGTATTACCAGGACCCTTCACTGGAGACACATGAACTCCATCAATGTTTGGGGGTCCACTCTAGGGTTGCCACCTCATCCCTTTAAACCCGAACACATATGAAGTACACAGGTTCTGAGGCTAAAGCCTCGTACACACGACCGAGTTTCTCGGCAAGAACCAGCAAGAAACTTGCTGGCAGAGATTTCTTGCCGAGAAATTTGTTCGTGTGTATGGTTTCTCGTCAAGAAAAGCGACAAGAATCTCGACGAGAAAATAGAGAACCTGCTCTCTATTTTCTCGACGAGATTCTCGTCAGACTATTTCTCGACGAGAAAATTGTGTGTGTGTACACTTACCTGTCCTCCAGGAAGCCCGCGCATGCTCGAAATTACTTCGATGCATGTGCGGTAGCTTCCTAGGCATAGGTAGGGTGTACCAAGATGGCGGCGACGGCATCGAATGTGACGAGCGCATGCTCGTCGTATTCGATGACGTCACCGCGTACACTCCATTCAAAGAACCGCGGGTTCTTTGAAATGAGCGTGTGTACACTCGGCCGGGACAAGTTTCTTGTCCAAGGATCTCGTCGAAAAAAACGACGTGTTTTTTACGACGAGATTCTCGGCCGTGTGTACGAGGCTTAATTTACTGCAGATGAGGCACCAAGTGAGTTTAATTACCACCTTAATCATCTACAGAACCCGTGTAATTAATGTGTGTTCGGGTTTAACCACTTGCTTACTGGGCACTTAAACCCCCCTCCTGCCCAGACCAATTTTCAGCTTTTAGCGCTGTCGCAATTTGAATGACAATTGCGCGGTCGTACAACACTGCACCCAAATTACATTTTTATCATTTTTTGCACACAAATAGAGCTTTCTTTTGCTGGTATTTAAATTTTGCAAACAGGTAATTTTTCTCCTTCATGGATATGCGCTGATGAGGCGGCACTGATAGGCACTGATAGGCTGCACTGATGGGCACTGATAGGCTGCACTGGTGGGCACTGATAGGCACAGATAAGGCGGCACTGGTGGGCACTGATAGGCTGCACTGGTGGGCACTGAGGCTGCACTGGTGGGCACTGATAGGCACAGATAAGGCGACACTGATGGGGACAGATAAGGCAGCACTGATAAGATGGCACTGATGGGTAGCACTGGTAGGCACTGATAGATGGCACTGGTGGGCACTGATAGGCTGCACTGGTGGGCACTGATAGGCACAGATAAGGCGGCACTGATAGGTTGCACTGGTGGGCACTGAAGCTGCACTGGTCGGCACTGATAGGCACAGATAAGGCAGCACTGATGGGGACAGATAAGGCAGCACTGATAAGATGGCACTGATGGGTAGCACTGAAGGGCACTGATAGATGGCACTGATGGGGACAGATAAGGCGGCACTGATGGGGACAGATAAGGCGGCACTGATAAGATGGCACTGATGGGCCCTGATGGGTGGCACTGATGTGTAGCACTGAAGGGCACTGATAGGTGTTACTGATGGGCACTGATGGGCACTGATAGGTGGCACTGTTGTGCACTGGTAGGTGACACTGATGGGCACTGGTAGGTGACAATGATGGGCAGCACTGTTGATGAGGCATTGATAGGTGACACTGTGGGCACTGATGGGTGGCACTGTAGGCACTGGTAGGCAGCACTGTTGTGCACTGGTAGGTGGCACTGACAGGTGGCACACAGGAGGACAGATAAGCTGGTGGCAGCTCTCCCTGATTGGGACCGATGTACCTCTGTCAGCCGCGGGTGATCAGCTTTTTTTTTTCTCGGCTCTGTTTACATCACATGATCAGCTGTCATTGGCTGACAGCTGATCACGTGGTAAGGGGTCGGGATCGACCCCTTACTCCGATCTGTGATTCAGCGAGTCTCATAGACTCACTG
Source organism: Rana muscosa (assembly GCA_029206835.1). NCBI lineage: Eukaryota > Metazoa > Chordata > Amphibia > Anura > Ranidae > Rana > Rana muscosa. Next base: position 346,931,606 of record CM055122.1, read on the forward strand.
ATCACAGAGCAAGCCGCGCTCCCTGCAGTGGGCACGCAGGCCGCTCAAGCATGGGAGGACATCTATAGACGTCCTCCCGGCAAAGTAGGCCCGCGCTGTAGCCGTCATTCGGCTATAGTGCAGATGGGAAGTGGTTAAAGGGAGGAGGTGGCAACCCTAGTCCACTCTGAAGTTCAAGCTGATCTTCACTGCATCCAAGCACCACAAGCCAAAAACTCTATGTAGTTCATTTTTATTATTCAAAAAGTAAACGTCCCCATCCATCCATCCATGTCTCCATGCTTCATTTTGGTGAGAAATCTCTTTAAAAAACACCCCCCCTAGCATTTATGCCCGTGGCTATCTTGGGTAAGGGCAGATGATTCATGTACTATTTACTTCCTGCCCTTAGCTCAAGTATGCATGCAGGAGAGTGTGCTTATCTGAGAAAACCCCTCCTCCTCCTCCTCCTCTACTTCTGAAGACTCCTTGGATGTATGACATAGTTTGCCTAGGCGGGAAACCTGGAAGTAACTGAAGAAATGTAAAAAAATAAAAATAAAAAGTTTAAAACAAGTAAGTATGATATAATTTCCTATCTAATTACTAATGCTAGCAGCAGGAGGATTACAAATAGTCGGTGTTGATTGGGAGAGTGAAGTACCTTTTGTCTTCACAGTCACAGCAGCACTTCATGGATGGGACACTAAGCCGTCCTCGATACTTTTTTTTTTGCACTAAGAGTTCGTTGAGCTGAATTTTTGCTGTCCCTCAACCATGACTCCCAAATTTTTGAGATGGGAACGAGGGACATTTATGCCCCGTACACACGATCGGAAATTCCAACAAGAAAAGTCAGATGCGAGCTTTTGAACGGAAACTCCGACCGTGTGTAGACTCCATCGGACTTTTGCTGTCGGGATTTCCGCCAGCAAAAGATTGAGAGCAGGTTCTCAAATTTTCAGACGGAAAAAATTCCAATCAAAAATTCCGATCGTCCTGTAGCAATTCCGACGCGCAAAATTTTGACGCATGCTTGGAAGCATTGAACTTAATTTTCTCGCCTCGTCGTAGTGTTGGACGTCACCGCGTTCTTGACGGTCGAAAGTTCGGAGAACTTTTGTGTGACCGTGTGTATGCAAGTCAAGCTGGAGCGGAATTCCGTCGGAAAAACCATCCAAGGTTTTTCAGACAGAAAATCCGATCGTGTGTACGCGGCATTAGGGTTCGTTGAGCTGAATTTTTGCTGTCCCTCAACCATACCTCTCAAATTTTTGAGATGGGAACGAGGGACACTTATGAGCAGGGCCGTTTGAAGGAATTTGGGGGCCCCAAGCAAAATGGACATGGAGGCCCCCCTAACCCCCCCCCCCACATGCACGCATGCAAAGCCTACAGAAACTACAGCATAGCCATACTGTTTAAGTTCACCCACACCCATGTGTTCTTCTTACTCCCCCCCTCCCTGTGTTCTTCTTACTTCTTCCCATCAAACGCAGCCACTGTTGCCCATCAAACGCAACCACCGTGGCCCATCAAACGCAGCCACCGTGCCGCATCAAACGCAGCCACTGTGCCCCATCATATGCAGCCACTGTGCCAATCATATGCAGCCACTGTGACACCCCCTCCAGAGACAGACACCTAAATAGGGGGTGGGCACGGTGGCCATGGATAGATTCATGCAAGGCTGGAATCTATCAATTTTACATATAGAGGGTGGCATGATAGAGGGGGCAGCACCCGTGTACCCTTAATGGACAGACCACCACTGCACTGGTGTGCTGGCGGTTTTCCATAGCCGCAGTTCCTCAGACTTCTTTTAGGTTGTGCGTTTTTGCTGCATTTTCTGGAATTGCACCAAAGATGCAGCATGCAGGACTTTTTGTGCACTTTCAGAACATGCAGCAAAAAAATGTAAAACCTAATAGAAGTCTATGGGACCGGGGGTAACATGCAGGAAGACAGTGCCAGTACACTAGCATTGCGGCCAAACTGCAGCATGCCAGTATGAACCCACATCAAAAAACATAGGAGGGTAAGAAACTGTCACAGGCTGCAGTGCTCGTAATAACAGGCTGCTAGTAATATGCAGAGAGGGGGAGAGAGCAGGAAGGGAGGGAGGAGAAGCTCACTTGTCACTTACTTGGTGGCAATGGACAGTCTCAGGAGGCTCACTTTTTTTTAAGGCTGTGGATGCCGAGGCGACTGCTCTGTTTTAACTTTCCCGCCCACATATCCTCTTCACAGACAACACACGGGCTGCCAGGAGTGTGGGGGGGGGAAAGAAAGAGCAGATCCACCCAGCCTCTAATAGAGCTTCGTGTGGAAGAGGGAGGGGGGAGGGGCGAGGGGCTGAACTCTGTAACACACAGACTGTCAGCCCAGAAGAAGAGCTCATCGCTGCAGTACTGAATCCGGCTGTGCCTGCCACCCGAGCTGCTGAGGAGCTCGGCCACGCTACAGCCTGGGAAGGCGAAGTTGGGGGCCCCAGGCCAGCTCGGGGCCCCAAGCAATTGCTTGTTTTGCCTGTCCTGTAGCGACGGGCCTGCTTATGAGCAAAAGTATGTAGGCATAGGACACACCCCCTTAAAGGAGAATTATGCAAAAATAGTTAATGCTTAAACCCACATGTGCTTTTTTTTCCATTACTTTTAAAATTTAAAAATGCAGCAATTTAGAAATTGGATGAAAGGTTTAGAGCTGGAAAACACTTTTTGAAAGATAAAAAGTGCATTTTGTATACAGCGGGTAAAATAAATATTGAAGACGTCACCATTTTTCTAGGTAAATATTTTGGTAAAGGTGGTAATGACATGAAATGTTCCCCACATGTCGGTAACATTCCATGCAATCCATACATACAAAGACACCAAAATAAATCCGTTCAGAAATGAAGTTTTGTGTAATACAATGGAAGGACATGGGGAAAAAGTATTGAACCCCCTAACTAAAATGTATTTAATACTTGGTACAAAATCCTTTGTTTTGGGAGAATGAAGAGAAACGAGTCGCATGCGTCGCTCAGGTGTGATTTCGGCCCATTCTTCCACACAAACACTGTTCAAATCTTGAAGGTTCCGTGGGCCTCTTCTATGAACTCTGATCTTTAGTTCTTTTCATAGATTTTCTATTGGATTCAAGTCAGGTGATTGGCTGGGCCATTCTAGCAGCTTTATTTTCTTCCTTTGAAACCAATGGAGCGTTTCCTTGGCCTTGTGTTTTGGGATGATTGTCCTCCTGAGATCTCCTCCCTCGTTTCATCTTCACCATCCTGGTAGCTGGCGGCAGATTTTTATCACCATCCTTCCTTCAATGATATGAAGTTTGCCCATACCGTATGCTGAAAAACAGCCCCGCCCCCACCATGATGTTCCCACCTCCAAACCTCACTGTTGATAGGGGGTGTTTTTGGGGTGATGTGACCTCCAAACATGATGTGTATAATGACATCCAAAGAGTTCAATGTTGGTCTCATCTGACCAGACTATATTCTCCCCGTATTTCACAGGCTTGTCTAAATGTTGTGTAGAAAACTTTAACCGAACTTCACCGTGCTTTTTCTTTAGTAATTGAGTGTTGTGTGGCGAGCGTGCCTACAGGCCATGGCGGGGGAGGGCATTACTTATTGTGCACCTGCTAATTCCTGGTCTTTCTGAAGCTCTCCACAAGTGGTCCTTGGCTCTTGGACAACTCTTCTGATAATTATTTTCACTCCTCTGTCAGAAATCTTGTGAGGAGCAGCTGGTCGTGGTCAGTTTATGGTGAAATGATGTTCTTTCCACTTCCGGATTATGGCCCCAACAGTGCTCACTGGAACATTCAGAAGTTTAGAAATCCTTCTGTAACCAATTCCATCAGTAGGTTTTGCAACAATAAGGTTGTGAATGTCTTGAGAGAGCTCTTTGCTTTTACCCATCATGAGATGTTTCTTGTGTGACACCTTGGTAATGAGACACCTTTTTATAGGCCATCAGTTGAGACTGAACCAGCTGATATTAATTTGCACTGACAAGGGGCAGGATTGCTTTCTAATTACTGATAGATTTTAACTGGTGTGTTGGCTTTCCATGCCTTTTTTGCACCTTCCTTTCTTCATGTGTTCAAAACTTTTTCCCCGTGTCATTCTATTTTATTACACAGAACTTCATTTCTGAACTTTTGGTGTCTTTGTATGTATGGATTGCATGGGTTGTCACCGACATGTGGGGAACATTTCATGTCAATAGCACCTGTAGCGGGTATATGCTTTTCTATCATGTTTGAATTTGGTGGGGGATCTGTGATGTGTGGTTCCCTGGGGCCCAGCGGGTGGCGCTGTCACTTTGGGCCCGGGGTTGAGCCATCGTTGCAGTGGCATGCCCTTTTTGGCCTCTCGCGGCATGAGTACAGCGGGGCGGGGGCTCCGCTGGGCTTGCTGGGGGAGGGTATAAAGGGGTCGGCCATTTTTGGTCACGAAGAGAGGCCCAGGCACCTTTTAGCCTGAGGGCTGTGGTTCGTGGTCGGTGTCCAGGCGGCCTAGGCCTGGACACCCGGAGTTCGTGTTCCACCCCAGGCACCTCCAGCCTGGGGTGAGGTACTCGGTTGGAGGCCTGGGGCCCAGTCGAGGGAAGGATTTCCTAGGAGACCCCGGGAGTGGGGTGCCCGAATCCAGAGGCGTAAGGGACCAGAGGAGCTACTCACCCGAAGACCTGGTGCAGCAGATTGCCAGTGCCGGGTGAGCCTCAGGAGACCGCCCGGAGGGATGTCTTCCCAAACAGGGCCAAGTGCAGTCAGGAGGAAGGTTCACTGTTCACCCGGTCGGTGGCAGCGACCAAGATTCTAAACAGGTGGTAGAGACCACATGCAAAAAACGTATTCGCTGATAGAGGAATAGGAGAGTTCATTGTGCCTGGGCCTACTCGTATCCACACCCCCTGTCTGTTCGTTGAGGGAGTCCAACTGATTGTGTTTCATCCTGACATTGGAAAATAAAGGAGTGTTGGACTTTTATTGGTGTGGGGCTCATTTACTGGCAGACACTGTTCCACAGAAGAGGCGGAGGCTCCAAACTCAGAACACCGACCCGAAGGTAAAGGAACTTTGCTCACACCACACAAACATCTGCGGTGAAGGCTTGGCGTGGTGACCCCGCACTCTCTCCTCCAAGGTACCCCTAGACAACCAGAAACCAGCCAACAGCGGAGTGAGAGAGTGGAGGCCGCTACACACCTTTACCAATATATTTACCTAGAAAAACGGTGACGTGTTCAATACTTATTTTACCCGATGTACAACTATATAGATCAAATCAAAATGAGGGAAAAATGAGGAGGAAAGAGAGACAGAGGGACTTTGTTCCAAATCAGGGACAGTTGGGATCTAATGCTTCAACCGCTCTCCCAATCGCAGCAGCGGTAGCAGCCAGGGGTGTACACATGCCGCGGCTGTGATGCTTTGGCAGGAATTATACCCCCTGTTGTGCTAGGTGGGTGGTACCGCCCGCTGAGTGTGCCCAATTGAAGAGAAAGGGGCCACCCTGCGACTGCCCGCACAATGCCCATGGTTGCGGCGCAGTTGTCCAATATTTAGGGGGTTAAAACGGACGATGAGGAGGTGGTACAAAGCCTCCTCGCTGCCTGTCTATTGCTCTCTGATGAATCCAATCCAAATCCAAACCCAAATGTGGATTGCTCTTCAGCAAGCAGGTGTAAACATGCCCGAACAGTTACATTCTCAGGACAACCTTTTGGGGTCCTTTTTTGTGGATCAATACTGCCTGCACTAAGAAGACCTCCGAAAGCTGGTCCTGAAAATAAGTGCAAATAGCGATGTAGCGCCCTGGAGTTTAGTCAGGGTTGCTCCTCACAAATTTACTTGCCAGGTGTAGTTATCCTGGTTGATTGTTAGAGATCTATTGATTTCTCCCTAAGTTTGGCCTTGTTGCACTTTTCTCTTCTACCACTAGTTGGCCGGGTACTTGGTGGTACTAGAGATGAGAAGGGCAACCCAAGGTCAGGTTTTGGGTATATATGGGGTATCTCAGCCAATGGGCAGGGGTTTTCCTGAATCCCTTGGCCTGCTGGGAGAACCTATATTTTCAGGTGAGGTCAGGTGATCGGTGTTCTGTGCCACCTGGATGGCTGTCTGGGTGGACGTGTGTCCTATGCCCCGGGGATGCTAGGCCAGAGATTGGGCCTATCCCGGAGGTATCTGGCTGCCAGACTGTCTGAGGGCCTATCCAGAAGTAAGAGAGCAGCGTAGGGTTGGGACTGCGGCTTGCAATCCAACCAGAAGTGACGGTTCTGTCGGCCGGAGAACCTGTCGTGGTCGGAGGTAGAAGGGGAGCTCTCGCCACAAAGGGACCAACCACCTTATAACCAGGGACCACAGTGAGTAACTGAAGCAAGTACCAGAGCAGTATTCTCACTGAACAGGCACGGTGGAGAATCTGGAGACTTCAGGCGGTGATCAAGTCAGGGACCCAACCCACGGAGGTGACACTTGCAGAGCAGCCTTGTGAGTCAAGCCAGGGACCGAGCCGGTCAGCAGGGGTGAAGATTGAGAAGTATCTGGAGCATGGGTGTCCGCTCCATAGGGCAAGGGAGGGCGTTCGCCCCCACCCCCCCCTGGAATCCAGTGCCGTGATAATGATTCTCGGGGAGGAAAACAGGCAGCGGGCAGGAAGCAAGGCGGCGGCGCGGCAAATTCAATTAGAGTCGCTCTTTCTCTCTCTCTTCTGGCTTCAGCTGACAGAAAGGGGGGGCGCGATCGGGGGAGATATACAGACAGCCCGCAGCTCTCCACTCCCTGTCACGGCGCCGCTGCTGAGTTCTCTGGTAAATGGAGCTGCGGCGCTGTGACAGGGAGAGGAGAGCTGCGGGCTGTCTGTATATCTCCCCCGATCGCCCCCTCCGCCTTTCTGTCAGCTGAAGCCAGAAGAGAGAGAGAAAGCGTCTCTAATTGGATTCGCTGCCCTGCTTCCTGCCCGCTGTTTTCCTCCCCATGATTGGCTACAGCAGAGGGCCAATCAGAAGACTCTGGTGGCACAGTTCCCTCCTGTGACCTGAACTGTCCCAATCATCAGATCCCATAGCAGTGTCATTGATCGGCGGGCTGAGTGTTGTGCGTCTAGTGAAAGCCCCCCGTGCTCAGTCCATAAAGATCCCCCCGATCTCCTCCTCTCTCTCCTCTGGCAGCAGCAGGACGTCCGGTGCGGCAGTGGCAGCGGCTCCTCGTGTGGATACCTCAAGGTGCAGCATAGAGCACATCACTGGGCTGTGACATGAGGAGTCAATCACCATGAGCTCAGCCTGCATCCCCCGAAGAGTCACCGAAGAGGGCACGAGGGAGACCGCAAACAGTCAGTACCCGCATCTTCCTGCACCCAGCATCACACACAATGGAGCCCACACTGCACTCCCATTCACCCCTCTGTGTGTGAGTCGGTGCGTGCTGCACTCCCATTCACTGAAGTGTATGTGTGTGCCCTTATGGGGGTCAGTGCATGCTGCAGTCCTAGTCACCTCTGTGTGTGTTCTTATGGGAGTCCTTGCATGCCTACAGTCCCATTCACCCATGTGTATGTGTATGTTCTTCTTATTCACCCATGCCCCCCCCCCTGAAAAAAGTTCAGCGGACGCCCATGATCTTGAGTGCCAAGCTAGGGACCCAGCAGGGAAGCGGGGGTGACACTTGAGGAGATACCACCGCAAACCTTGGAGATGCTCAAGGGATTCGGAGTCAGTAAATCAGAGGGTCTAGTGAGAGACCGGGAGCTCAGTGTTGAAGAACTACAAGAGGCAGTTGTAGTGAAGGACAGTTCCGTTGAGTTAGGAACTGTTAAAGACTGTTACCATAGGTAGGGCCGCTGATAAGCCAGTACCGGGCCCGGCCAGAAGGGGGGCGGGGGCGTGCAATATAAACGGAATGAAAGAATGCAAAGTAATAATAAATAAAAAAAGTGTAGCCCTCCCCTTCTCCAGCCCGCTCACTAGGGTTGCCACCTTTTCTTCAAGCCAAACCTGAACACTTTATTGGCCTAGTATACATTATAGGAATAGAAATGCCCTGGGACACCTTTAGGTGTCTCAAAGAGAAGTAGTAATGCGACGCACATAGCTCACGGTGGCAAACAGTGGGTGTGGCCAAAATGCTGTTGCTGACATCAACTCCCAGCCTCCCAATGATGCCAAACCTGCCACCCGACAACCACCCGCGGCTCCCGGACGGCAACAGATTTGTGTGTGTCTATCTCAGTTACTTGGGGAGCAACAGCCTGGTCTGAATAATGTGTCCGTGTGTCAGGCAGACTGAAACCCCAGACACATAATTCAAAACCCGGACTGTCTGGGTGTATCCTGGACAGGTGGCAACCCTACCGCTCACATTTGACTGTAAACGGTGCTGGAGCAGGCAGGGCCATTTGAAGGAATTTGGGGGCCCCAAGCAGAATTGACAACAAAATTTTCAAGTTGAGAAGCAGTTGTTTCGGCAGAATGGGGGAGCCATTAGCCGCTCAGATGTTGGCTGATTCCCAGCTCCTATCTCTCCACAGTGACTCACCTGTTGATGATATCCTGCTCGTCAGTCCTGCCTACTTAAGCCGTCCAGCTCAGTTGCTCTCTGCCTTCGCCTTGGTCAACATCACAGAGACTATCTTCTGCGTTCCTGTTAAAGACTTTGCTTGGCTGAGGTTCCTTCTGGCTCCAGATCCTGCTTGCTGTTCTACTACGTTCTTCTCTGACTCTCTGACATTTGGCTTGGCTGACTATCCGATCCGGTTCCTGAACTCTGGCTATGTTTTGACTACGCTTACTCTGTTTATCTTTTTATTATTATTATTATTATTATTAAACAAGTGTGATTTACCTGTACTTCTGTCTCGGTGTGATTCATGGTTTCTGACAGAGGGAGATACAAGGGGGTATGACTAAAGCAATACAAGTTCTGCAGGACACAAAGCTGTGGCTGAATGGAAACAGGATTGTCGGGAGAACAGTAACAATGTTGCTGGCCGACTGCAGTGTCTTCCAGATATCTATGTGGACATAGGGGATAGTAGCGCCGTCACCTGGTATATGTGATAACAAGTCCATTCATTCAGTTCAGTCCTAATTATGACATTTTCCATATAGAGGAAAAAATAGCCAAGACTAGAGGTGGGGGGGGGGGGGGGGGCAGAATGGGAGAAAGACCTGTATATAATTTGCAAAAAGTCCATAAGCCAGGGAAAGCCTTCAAAGGGAAGTTGAGAGCAGACTCCAGGATATGTGAAAAGAACAGAACAGGCACCTCCAGGTTCGGACTAATAACAATTAATAGGTGACAGGTGCATTTTTTCACTTACATCTATCTTATGATAATCCAGCACATGTCCTTTTCCACACTTACCGTATATACTCGAGTATAAGCCGAGGTACCTAATGTTACCACAAAAAAATGGGAAAACTTACTGACTCGAGTATAACCCGAGGGTCAACAATGCCCATTTGCACGCCTCACTGTGCCCATTGCAACTTCACTAAGCCAATTGTCACTGCCCATTGCCACCTTACTGTGCCCATCCTCACTGTTCCCATCCTCACTGTTCCCATCCTCACTGTTCCCATCCTCACTGTTGCCATCCTCACTGTTGCCATCCTCACTGTTGCCATCCTTACTGTACCCATCCTCACTGTTCCCATCCTTACTGTGCCCATCCTCACTGTTCCTCACTGTGCCCATCCTCACTGTTCCCCACTGTTCCCATCCTCACTGTTCCCATCCTCACTGTTCCCATCCTTACTGTGCCCATCCTCAATGTTCCTCACTGTTCCCATTCTCACTGTTCCCATCCTCACTGTTCCCATCCTTACTGTGCCCATCCTCACTGTTCCTCACTGTTCCCATCCTCACTGTTCCCATCCTCACTGTTCCTCACTGTTCCTATCCTCACTGTTCCCCACTGTTCCCATCCTCACTGTTCCCATCCATACTGTGCCCATCCTCAATGTTCCTCACTGTTCCCATTCTCACTGTTCCCATCCTCACTGTTCCCATCCTTACTGTGCCCATCCTCACTGTTCCTCACTGTTCCCATCCTCACTGTTCCTCACTGTTCCCATCCTCACTGTTCCTCACTGTTCCCATCCTCACTGTTCCCATCCTCACTGTTCCCATCCTCACTGTTCATCACTGTTCCCATCCTCACTGTTCCTCACTGTTCCCATCCTCACTGTTCCTCACTGTTCCCATCCTCACTGTTCCTCACTGTTCCCATCCTCACTGTTCCCATCCTCACTGTTCCCATCCTCACTGTTCCCATCCTCACTGTGCCCATCCTCACTGTTCCCATCCTCACTGTTCCTCACTGTTCCCATCCTCACTGTGCCCATGCTCACTGTTCCCATCCTCACTGTGCCCATCCTCATTGTTCCAGTCCTCACTGTTACCACCCTCACTGTGCCCATCCTCACTGTTCCCATCCTCACCGTTCCCATCCTCACTGTTCCCATCCTCATTGTTCCCATCCTCACTGTTCCCATCCTCATTGTTCCCATCCTCACTGTTCCCATCCTCACTGTTCCTCACTGTTCCCATCCTCACTGTGCGCATCCTCATTGTTCCCATCCTCACTGTTCCCATCCTCACTGTGCCCATCCTCACTGTTCCCATTCTCATTGTTCCCATCCTCACTGTTCCCATCCTCACTGTGCCCATCCTCACTGTTCCCATCCTCACTGTTCCTCACTGTTCCCATCCTCACTGTTCCCATCCTCACTGTGCCCATCCTCATTGTTCCCATCCTCACTGATCCTCACTGTGCCCATCCTCACTGTTCCCATCCTCATTGTTCCCATCCTCACTGTTCCCATCCTCACTGTTCCCATCCTCACTGTGCCCATCCTCACTGTTCCCATCCTCACTGTTCCCATCCTCACTGTTCCTCACTGTTCCTCACCTCACTTTTCCCATCCTCACTGTGCCCATCCTCACTGTTCCCATCCTCACTGTTCCCATCCTCACTGTTCCTCACTGTTCCCATCCTCACTGTTCCCATCCTCACTGTGCCCATCCTCACTGTGCCCATCCTCATTGTTCCCATCCTCACTGTTCCCATCCTCACTGTTCCTCACCTCACTTTTCCCATCCTCACTGTGCCCATCCTCACTGTTCCCATCCTCACTTTTCCCATCCTCACTGTTCCTCACTGTTCCCATCCTCACTGTTCCCATCCTCACTGTTCCTCACCTCACTGTTCCCGTCCTCACTGTTCCTCACTGTTACCATCCTCACTGTTCCCATCCTCACTGTTCCCATCCTCACTGTGCCCATCCTCACTGTGCCCATCCTCATTGTTCCCATCCTCACTGTTCCTCACTGTTCCCATCCTCACTGTTCCTCACTGTTCCCATCCTCACTGTGCCCATCCTCACTGTTCCCATCCTCACTGTTCCCATCCTCACTGTGCCCATCCTCACTGTGCCCATCCTCATTGTGCCCATCCTCACTGTTCCTCACCTCACTTTTCCCATCCTCACTGTTCCTCACTGTTCCCATCCTCACTGTTCCTCACTGTGCCCATCCTCACTGTGCCCATCCTCACTGTTCCCATCCTCACTGTTTCCATCCTCACTGTTCCTCACCTCACTTTTCCCATCCTCACTGTTCCCATCCTCACTGTTCCTCACTGTTCCCATCCTCACTGTGCCCATCCTCACTGTTCCCATCCTCACTGTGCCCATCCTCACTGTTCCCATCCTCACTTTTCCCATCCTCACTGTTCCTCACTGTTCCCATCCTCACTGTTCCTCACTGTTCCCATCCTCACTGTTCCTCACCTCACTGTTCCCATCCTCACTGTTCCCATCCTTACTGTTCCTCACTGTTCCCATCCTCACTGTTCCCATCCTCACTGTTCCCATCCTCACTGTTCCTCACTGTTCCCATCCTCACTGTTCCCATCCTCACTCTTCCCATCCTCACTGTTCCCATCCTCACTGTGCCCATCCTCACTGTTCCCATCCTCACTGTTCCTCACTGTTCCCATCCTCACTGTTCCCATCCTCACTGTTCCCCTAAAATTTAAATTGAACATTGTAAATTGTACCTGAAAAAAAAATTGAGAGGCTGCGGCGTCCATTGTTTAAAACTCGCTGTCTCTTCCTCTTCCCTTCCGTGATAGGCATTTTCTAAGCACACAGTTCCGCCTATCACAAACGTTCTCTCATCCTCAGTTTCCCAGCAGACGTCCGTGATTGGCGGAACACTGAACACAGTGTCTGCTGGGATGGGTGAGAATGAGAGAACGTTTGTGATAGGCGAGTCTCAGCAGACACTCTCCGCCTATCACGGAAGGGACCAGGAAGAGACCGCCAGATTTAAATGATGGACGCCGCAGCCTCTCAATTTTTTTTTAGGTACAATTTACAATGTTCGATTTCGCTGACTCGAGTATAAGCCGAGGGGGGGACTTTCAGTCCAAAAAAAGGGCTGAAAATCTCGGCTTATACTCGGGTATATACGGTATGTGGCGTCCGTCCGACGTTTTCTGCGGCTTTCCTACGGCTTCCTGTGTCCAGGGGAGGGTGATCCTATCCAGCAGGATTTCCGGGTGGCCCGGGATGCTGTAACCGAGGCTTGGTAGAAGCGGCAGGCCGGTGTTGGAGCGCAGCGTCAGGCGCAGTGACGTCACAAGTGGTCTCAATGACGTTTTGGAGCATGCGCTCTGGCTTACAAGACATTTTCAAGCATCCAGATATCTATGTGATCGGGCAGTTTACAGGTTACCGATCAGCCTCCCCTCCCTCTAGTCTTGCTGGTTACTTTTTTTTTTTATCTGCCTAACCTGACCTGCACATTGCCTGATTACTAGGGATGAGCTCGGTGTTCGAGTCGAACATCGGCTGTTCGACCGTTCGGCGAACATCGAACGATTTGGGCCGTTCGCGCCAAATTCGAGTGACGCGAACGGCCCACAATACACTGCGCCATCGCAGTGCAATCCCGGCGCTGTGATTGGCCAAGCATGGACTGTGACCCCGCATGTTTGGCCAATCACAGCGCCAGCAGCTAGGAGAGCCATAATTGGCCACAGGCAGGTTGCCTGTGGCAAATTATAGCTCAGGGGGTTTAGTACACGCCCCATACTATAAAAGGACGCCAGCGCGGTGGCCTTGTGTAGTGTGTTCCGGCACAGGGAAAGAGTTACATAGGCAGGGACAGTGTCAGTGCTATTTGTACCTCAAACTTGTGTGTAGGGAGAGAGAAGGATAGGCAGGGAGAGTGTCAGTGTCATATTCTTTGCTAAACCTTGTGTGCAGGGAGAGAGAAGGATAGGCAGGGAGAGTGTCAGTGTCATATTCTTTGCTAAACCTTGTGTGCAGGGAGAGAGAAGGATAGGCAGGGAGAGTGTCAGTGTCATATTCTTTGCTAAACCTTGTGTGCAGGGAGAGAGAAGGATAGGCAGGGAGAGTGTCAGTGTCATATTCTTTGCTAAACCTTGTGTGCAGGGAGAGAGAAGGATAGGCAGGGAGAGTGTCAGTGTCATATTCTTTGCTAAACCTTGTGTGCAGGGAGAGAGAAGGATAGGCAGGGAGAGTGTCAGTGTCATATTCTTTGATAAACCTTGTGTGCAGGGAGAGAGAAGGATAGGCAGGGAGAGTGTCAGTGTCATATACTTTGATAAACCTTGTGTGCAGGGAGAGAGAAGGATAGGCAGGGGACAGTGTCAGTGTCATTGTTGCTAAGCCTCCTGCACCTTATACACCTGAAGTTAGCCTGTATTGCTGCGTTTTCCTGGTGTGTTACACCAACAGGCATTTGCAGCACTTACAGCGGGCGGAGTGTGCCTCCTGATCATATTACACCTGAAGTTAGCCTGTATTGCTGCTTTTTCCTGGTGTGTTACACCAACAGGCATTTGCAGCACTTACAGCGGGCGGAGTGTGCCTCCTGATCATATTACACCTGAAGTTAGCCTGTATTGCTGCTTTTTCCTGGTGTGTTACACCAACAGGCATTTGCAGCACTTACAGCGGGCGGAGTGTGCCTCCTGACCATATTACACCTGAAGTTAGCCTGTATTGCTGCTTTTTCCTGGTGTGTTACACCAACAGGCATTTGCAGCACTTACAGCGGGCGGAGTGTGCCTCCTGATCATATTACACCTGAAGTTAGCCTGTATTGCTGCTTTTTCCTTGTGTGTTACACCAACAGGCATTTGCAGCACTTACAGTGGGCGGAGTGTGCCTCCTGATCATATTACACCTGAAGTTAGCCTGTATTGCTGCGTTTTCCTGGTGTGTTACACCAACAGGCATTTGCAGCACTTACAGCGGGCGGAGTGTGCCTCCTGATCATATTACACCTGAAGTTAGCCTGTATTGCTGCGTTTTCCTGGTGTGTTACACCAACAGGCATTTACAGCACTTACAGCGGGTGGAGTGTGCCTCCTGATCATATTACACCTGAAGTTAGCCTGTATTGCTGCGTTTTCCTGGTGTGTTACACCAACAGGCATTTGCAGCACTTACAGCGGGCGGAGTGTGCCTCCTGATCATATTACACCTGAAGTTAGCCTGTATTGCTGCTTTTTCCTGGTGTGTTACACTAACAGGCATTTGCAGCACCTACAGCAGGCGTAGTGTGATTCCTGCAAAATATACTCCTGAAGCTAGGCCTTATTGCTGGTTTTCCCATTTCCCTGCAGGCCATTAGAATGTCTGGAAGGCAATCAAGGAGAGGCAGACAGTCAGGAGCCAATAAAAGAGGGCAAGCAGGCTCTGTGTCTAGAGACAACAGTGCTGGTCGTGGACACGGTGCATCGCCATCAGCATGTGGCCATGGGACACGCTTGTCCTTCTTTTCGGCAGCTGGACATGTTGAGTCACATCATGCCGAAGACTTGGTAGAGTGGATGACCAAGCCCTCCTCATCCTCCTCATCCTCTCTCACCCAGGCTCAGGGTACTGGCAAAGCAGCTGCCAAAGCGTCCTCTTCCCTGGTATCAATGTCATCATCAGTCACTCCTTCCCTAGACCCACCATGTCCTCCTGAGGAGTCCCCCGAACTGTTTGAGCACAGTGTTGGGTACATGCTCCAGGAGGATGCCCATCGTTTCGAAGGGTCTGATGATGATACCCAGCTAGAGGAAGGCAGTAGCGTGAGAGCAGAGAGAGGGGATGCTCAAGAAGGACACCAATCTGGCAGTCATGTTCCAGCAGCTGCAGCATACTGCCAGATTGGCTCCAGTGATGAGCAGGGAGGGGATGATGAGGTCACTGACTCCACGTGGGTGCCTAATAGGAGAGAGGAGGAGGAGGAGGAGGAGGAGGACGAGGAGGAGGCACATCTCCAACGAGGCAGGATGCCCTCGGGGGGCCAGCGTAAGGGCAGCACACCGACGGAATCACACCGCAGAGCTCCGCCTGTGCAGGGCGCTGCCTCTGCCCGTTATTCAAAAAGTTCTTTGGTGTGGGCCTTTTTTGAGTCGAGTGCATCAGATCGCACAGCTGCTGTTTGCAACATATGTCTCAAGCGTATATCGCGTGGCCAAAACATCACCCGCTTGTGCACCACATGCTTGACCAGACATATGTTGACCTGCCATGCAGCTCGTTGGCAAGCCTACCTCAAAGACCCACACCAAAGAACAAAGCGGACCTCTCCTTGCTCCTCATCAGCTGGGATCTCCAACCCCACTATACCTTCAGTCCTCTCTGAAACCTGCACTGAGAGGAATGAAGGTGTAGAATTAGGTGTGTCACAGCCAAGTACTTGCGGGCACTCTGCTAGCAGTACACCGACGTCCGATTCTAGCAGGCAAATTTCCCTGCCCCAGCTGCTGGACCGTCGAAAGAAGTTCACTCTCAATTATGCAGGCAAAAAGATGCTATGCCGTGCTTGCGCTGGTGTGTTTGGGGGACAGGAGCCACACTGGGGCAGAGGTTCTGTCTGCTCTGCAGGGGCAGGCTGAGAGGTGGTTGACGCCACGCCAGCTTAAGCCAGGAATGGTAGTTTGCGACAATGGCACCAACCTCCTCTCCGCTCTCCGACAGGGACAACTGACCCATGTGCCCTGTGTGGCTCACGTCCTTAACCTGGTGGTGCAGCGGTTCTTGGGCAGGTACCCGGGCTTACAGGATGTCCTGAGGCAGGCCAGGAAAGTCTGTGTGCATTTCCGCAGATCTTATAATGCCAGTGCTCGCCTGGCTGAGCTGCAAAAGGAGTTGAACCTGCCCAAGAACCGCCTTATATGTGACATGCCGACCAGGTGGAACTCAACGTTGGCCATGCTGCAGCGGCTGCACACGCAGCAGAGGGCCATCAATGAGTACCTGTGCGACTACGGCACCAGGACAGGGTCAGGGGAGCTTGGGTTTTTTTCACCACGCCAGTGGGGCATGATCAGGGATGCATGCACTGTCCTGGCACCATTTGAGGAGGCCACGAGAATGGTGAGCAGTGACAGTGCATGCATCAGTGACACTGTACATCTTGTCCACCTGTTGGAACATACGCTGCGTGGAATAATGGACAGGGCACTTGAGGCAGAACAGAGGCAGGAAGAGGAGGACTTCCTTGCCTCTCAAGGCCCCCTTTACCCAGACAGTGTTCCTTCTGTCCCACCCATCGCACAGGAAGAGGAGGAGAAGGAGGATTGTGTCAGCATGGAGGTGGAGCCTGGCACTCAGCATCATCAGCAGCAGTCTTTTAGGGATGATTTACAGTCCCAAGAAACCAGTGGACTTGTACGTGGCTGGGAGGAGGTGGCTGCGGATCATGTCGTCCTTAGTGACCCAGAGGACTCCGGACCGAATGCCTCAGCTAACCTACACTGCATGGCCTCCCTGATCCTGCAAAGTCTGCGGAAGGATCCTCGTATTCTTCGGATCAAGGAGAGGGACCATTACTGGCTGGCCACTCTCCTTGATCCACGGTACAAGGGTAAGGTTGCGGACCTTATCTTACCGTCGCAGAGGGAGCAGAGGATGAGACAACTCCGGGAGGCCTTGCAGAAAGGTCTGTGCAACGCGTTCCCAGAGACTGGGAGGTTACAAACTCCTGGTACTGGACAACGAGTTGCTGAGGCTTCGGTCAGTCAAAGAAGGAGCGGTGGGGAAGGTGGCCGTCTGACCGATGCGTTCAGACAATTCTTTAGTCCGCAGCCCCAAAGTATGATCGGTTCCATCAACCATCGCCAGCGTCTGATATACATGGTGCAGGAATACCTAGGGGCAAGGTCAGACTTGGACACCTTCCCCACCGAAAATCCTCTGGCTTACTGGGTCTTGAGGATGGATCACTGGCCAGAGCTTGCACAGTATGCAATTGAGCTACTGGCCTGTCCTGCATCCAGCGTTCTTTCAGAACGCACATTCAGTGCTGCTGGAGGATTTGTCACGGATCACAGGGTGCGCCTGTCCACCGACTCGGTTGATCGACTGACCTTCATAAAGATGAACCAGTCTTGGATCACCACCAGCTACCAAACACCTGAAGCTGATATAACAGACTAATTTATTTTCAAATGTCACATCCCTTCAAGACTGATGCTGATGCTGAGAGACTGTCCTGTTATGTTGACTGACTATCCTCCTCCTCCTCAAGGATCCGATTAATGATGATAGCTTGGAAGAACATTTTTGTTTCTGGGTGCCGCCACCAGTGGCTAAGGCCCAATTTTTCTGCCCCTGTTTAACAGGGGCATGTAATTAAAAAATTTATGCAATGCTTTGCAGCAGGGCTCATTCCTGCACTCCAACTAGTGTATCTGGGAGAGGTTGCAGTGTCATGGCACTAGCACCAGTGCCTAAGGCCCAATTTTTCAGCCCCTGTTTAACAGGGGCATGTAATTACAATTTTTGATGCAATACTTTGCAACAGGGCTCATTGCTGTGCTCCAAGTACAGTATCTGTGAGGGGTTGCAGTGTTGTGGCACCAGTGCCTAAGGCCCAATTTTTCTGCCCCTGTTTAACAGGGACATGCAATTATAATTATTGCTCTAATAATTCACAGCAGGGCCCATTGCTGCGCCCACCAAGAGTAACTGTCAGGCCTTACAGTGTTGTGTCAACACCACCACCACCACCACCACCACCACCAAAGGCCCAATTTTTCAGCCCCTGTTCAACAGGGGCATGCAATTACAATTCTTGATCTAATAATTCACAGCAGGGCCCATTCCTGCGCCCACCAAGAGTAACTGTGAGGGCTCACAGTGTTGTGGCAACACCAACATGTAAGGGGCAAATTTCAGCAGAGTATATACGGCAGGCCCCTACTTTCAAACATCCAACTTACAAACGACTCCTCCTTGCAAACGGAAGAAGACAACAGGAAGTGAGAGGAAATCTACCCCTAGGAAGGCAAATTCTCTCCTGTAAGAGTTAATATGGGAAAAATAGTGTCTCCTCTACACTGATTCTTTATCACCAATTCTTGTTTCAATAAAAAACCCAAATTTTCAAAAAACATTTGTCATTGGGACGGAAAGTGAGGTGAAATGTTCTGAACAGGGGCACAGACAGCAAAACAAATGTTACAGGGGTGATAACCCTTACCTATGTTTTCCAAAAAGCTTAAAAATAGATTTTTGGGCTGGAGCTACACTTAAACAATGTACCTGTTCAAAATTACAAACAGATTCTACATAAGAACAAACCTACAGTCCCTGTCTTGTATGCACCGCCTGTATACGGCTGTTCAGAGTATATAGGGCCTTTTTTATTTTGTGTGCGGGGTTCCCCTTAATATCCATACAAGACCCAAAGGGGCTGGTAATGGGCTGGGGTAAGGGGGGGGGGGTGTGATGGGGTAGCTATGCCATTTTTCTTAAAGATTTTCATCCATATTACCGGGACCAGACATTACATTAAAGCCGCAAGCAGTTTTAAATGGCTTTTTTTCCTTTAGAAATGTCATTTTGTGCAGGGACAGTTCTAAACACGGGAAACACGTGGCACTTCACAGGCATACTTTAGACACCCCCCAGATACGATATTTAAAGTAATATTTGACTTTTTTTTTTTCACTTTATGCATCATTAAAATGACTGCTCCAGAAAAACGGCCGTTTTTAAAACTTATTTTTGCATTGATACATGTCCCCTGGTGCAGAACCCGGGTTCCCAAACCCTTTTTAGGACAATAACATGGATAATAGTCGTTATAATTAGCACTTTAGAATCCGAACGTTCGCATCCATTGTATTTAATAGGGTTCTAATGTTCGTGCGAACTTTCGGTCCGTTCGCAGGTTCTGGTGCGAACCGAACCCGGGGGTGTTCGGCTCATCACTACTGATCACCATAGGAGTGAGCAGCCTTTTGTATTAGGGTGTGCATGTATGTACAGTATATGTATGTAATACACACACACATATTCTTATAGAATGGATGAGAAAAAACATTTTATATGTAATAAAACATGGATAGTGTTAGTAGGGCAAAGGCTGGTGTCTGTAGTTTTTTTTATTATTTTATTTTTATATTATAAAAAAAAAAAAGTAGAAATGTGGTGAAATATTAGCAGGGGGAATCTGAGCCACACGGGGTGATTAGGGTGTGCCCAGGCACACCGACACACCCCCTGTACACACGCCTATGCTGATCACACTGATACTATCTGTGGAAGACTCTGCAGCAGCATTTCAGCTTATAATCAGCTATTTAGCCGGAGTGCGGAGTGCGGAGTGCGGAGTGCGGAGTGCGGAGTGCAGATTGTTTGTTTGGAGGATTTACTGCTGGATCAGCTAGAAGCTTCACAGACCCAGTAACTGCTTACTGTCCTCCATTAATTCTCACCACTTCACTGTTTGTAAGGAAATGCGTATTTTGGAAATTGGATGTGATGCTGTTTTCTGTCACTTGGTTGTACTTTCAAAGGAAAATCACTGACTTGATCTTGCAGAGTTGGTTTAAATAGAGTGGATCAGCCCTGTGATACTATATACCTGTACACTGGGATCAGCCATAAATGCAGTCTCTGACCATCTCCTGAATAAATCATGTCTGCGACCCCTAACCGTCTCCTGTACTACGTCTGCAGTCTCTGACCCTCTCCTGTACTATGTCTGCAGTCTCTGACCATCTCCTGTACTATGTCTGCAGTCTCTGACCATCTCCTGTATTATGTCTGCAGTCTCTGACCATCTCCTGTATTATGTCTGCAGTCTCTGACCATCTCCTGTACTATGTCTGCAGTCTCTGACCATCTCCTGTATTATGTCTGCAGTCTCTGATCATCTCCTGTACTATGTCTGCAATCTCTGACCATCTCCTGTATTATGTCTGCAGTCTCTGACCATCTCCTGTACTATGTCTGCAGTCTCTGACCATCTCCTGTACTATGTCTGCAGTCTCTGACCATCTCCTGTACTATGTCTGCAGACTCTGACTATCTCCTGTACCATTTCTGCAGTCTCTGACCATCTCCTGTATTATTTCTTCAGTCTCTGATCATCTCCTGTATTATGTCTGCAGTCTCTGACCATCTCCTGTACTATGTCTGCAGACTCTGACTATCTCCTGTACCATTTCTGCAGTCTCTGACCATCTCCTGTATTATTTCTTCAGTCTCTGATCATCTCCTGTATTATGTCTGCAGTCTCTGATCATCTCCTGTACCATGTCTGCAGTCTCTGACCATCTCCTGTACTATGTCTGCAGACTCTGACTATCTCCTGTACCATGTCTGCAGTCTCTGACCATCTCCTGTACTATTTCTTCAGTCTCTGATCATCTCCTGTACTATGTCTTCAGTCTCTGACCATCTCCTGTACTATGTCTGCAGTCTCTGACCATCTCCTGTACTATGTCTGCAGTCTCTGATCATCTCCTGTATTATGTCTGCAGTCTCTGATCATCTCCTGTACTATGTCTGCAGACTCTGACTATCTCCTGTACCATGTCTGCAGTCTCTGACCATCTCCTGTACTATGTCTGCAGACTCTGACTATCTCCTGTACTATGTCTGCACTCTCTGACCATCTCCTGTACTATGTCTTCAGTCTCTGACCATCTCCTGTACTATGTCTGCAGTCTCTGACCATCTCCTGTACTATGTCTGCAGTCTCTGACCATCTCCTGTACTACGTCTGCAGTCTCTGACCATCTCCTGTACTATGTCTGCAGTCTCTGACCATCTCCTGTACTATGTCTGCAG
The DNA here is from genome assembly GCA_029206835.1 of Rana muscosa. NCBI lineage: Eukaryota > Metazoa > Chordata > Amphibia > Anura > Ranidae > Rana > Rana muscosa. The sequence continues at coordinate 346,952,710 of CM055122.1, forward strand.
TCTCTGACCATCTCCTGTACTATGTCTGCAGTCTCTGATCATCTCCTGTACTATGTCTGCAGTCTCTGATCATCTCCTGTATTATGTCTGCAGTCTCTGATCATCTCCTGTATTATGTCTGCAGTCTCTGATCATCTCCGGTACTATGTCTGCAGTCTCTGACCATCTCCTGTACTATGTCTGCAGTCTCTGATCATCTCCTGTACTATGTCTGCAGTCTCTGACCGTCTCCTGTACTATGTCTGCAGTCTCTGATCATCTCCTGTACTATGTCTGCAGTCTCTGATCATCTCCTGTACTATGTCTGCAGTCTCTGATCATCTCCTGTACTATGTCTGCAGTCTCTGACCATCTCCTGTATTATGTCTGCAGTCTCTGATCATCTCCTGTACTATGTCTGCAGTCTCTGACCATCTCCTGTATTATGTCTGCAGTCTCTGATCATCTCCTGTACTATGTCTGCAGTCTCTGACCATCTTCTGTACTATGTCTGCAGTCTCTGATCATCTCCTGTACTATGTCTGCAGTCTCTGATCATCTCCTGTACTATGTCTGCAGTCTCTGACCATCTCCTGTATTATGTCTGCAGTCTCTGACCATCTCCTGTACTATGTCTGCAGTCTCTGATCATCTCCTGTACTATGTCTGCAGTCTCTGACCGTCTCCTGTACTATGTCTGCAGTCTCTGATCGTCTCCTGTACTATGTCTGCAGTCTCTGACCGTCTCCTGTACTATGTCTGCAGTCTCTGATCCTCTCCTGTACTATGTCTGCAGTCTCTGATCATCTCCTGTACTATGTCTGCAGTCTCTGATCATCTCCTGTACTATGTCTGCAGTCTCTGATCATCTCCTGTACTATGTCTGCAGTCTCTGATCATCTCCTGTACTATGTCTGCAGTCTCTGATCATCTCCTGTACTATGTCTGCAGTCTCTGACCGTCTCCTGTACTATGTCTGCAGTCTCTGATCATCTCCTGTACTATGTCTGCAGACTCTGACTATCTGTACAATGTCTGCAGTCTCTGATCATCTCCTGTACTATGTCTGCAGTCTCTGACCATCTCCTGTACTATGTCTGCAGTCTCTGACCATCTCCTGTACTATGTCTGCAGTCTCTGATCATCTCCTGTACTATGTCTGCAGTCTCTGATCATCTCCTGTACTATGTCTGCAGTCTCTGACTGTCTCCTATAGTATGTCTGCAGTCTCTGATCATATCTTGTACTATGTCTGCAGTCTCTGATCATTTCCTGTACTATGTCTGCAGTCTCTGATCATCTCCTGTACTATGTCTGCAGTCTCTGACTGTCTCCTATAGTATGTCTGCAGTCTCTGATCATCTCCTGTATTATGTCTGCAGTCTCTGATCATCTCCTGTACTATGTCTGCAGTCTCTGATCATCTCCTGTACTATGTCTGCAGTCTCTGACCGTCTCCTGTACTATGTCTGCAGTCTCTGATCATCTCCTTACCATGTCTGCAGTCTCTGATCATCTCCTGTACTATGTCTGCAGTCTCTGATCATCTCCTGTATTATGTCTGCAGTCTCTAAACACCTCCTGTACTATGTCTGCAGTCTCTGATCATCTCCTGTACTATGTCTGCAGTCTCTGATCATCTCCTGTATTATGTCTGCAGTCTCTGATCATCTCCGGTACTATGTCTGCAGTCTCTGATCATCTCCTGTACTATGTCTGCAGTCTCTGATCATCTCCTGTATTATGTCTGCAGTCTCTGACCATCTCCTGTATTATGTCTGCAGTCTCTGACCATCTCCTGTACTATGTCTGCAGTCTCTGACCGTCTCCTGTACTATGTCTGCAGTCTCTGACCATCTCCTGTACTATGTCTGCAGTCTCTGACCATCTCCTGTATTATGTCTGCAGTCTCTGACCATCTCCTGTATTATGTCTGCAGTCTCTGACCATCTCCTGTACTATGTCTGCAGTCTCTGATCATCTCCTGTACTATGTCTGCAGTCTCTGACCATCTCCTGTATTATGTCTGCAGTCTCTGATCATCTCCGGTACTATGTCTGCAGTCTCTGATCATCTCCTGTACTATGTCTGCAGTCTCTGACCATCTCCTGTACTATGTCTGTAGTCTCTGACCATCTCCTGTACTATGTCTGCAGTCTCTGACCGTCTCCTGTACTATGTCTGCAGTCTCTGACCATCTCCTGTACTATGTTTGCAGTCTCTGACCATCTCCTGTATTATGTCTGCAGTCTCTGACCATCTCCTGTATTATGTCTGCAGTCTCTGACCATCTCCTGTACTATGTCTGCAGTCTCTGACCATCTCCTGTACTATGTCTGCAGTCTCTGACCATCTCCTGTACTATGTCTGCAGTCTCTGATTTTCTCCTGTATCATGTCTGCAGTCTCTGACCATCTCCTGTACTATGTCTGCAGTCTCTGATCATCTCCTGTACTATGTCTGCAGTCTCTGATCATCTCCTGTACTATGTCTGCAGTCTCTGATCATCTCCTGTATTATGTCTGCAGTCTCTGATCATCTCCTGTATTATGTCTGCAGTCTCTGATCATCTCCTGTACTATGTCTGCAGTCTCTGATCATCTCCTGTATTATGTCTGCAGTCTCTGATCATCTCCTGTACTATGTCTGCAGTCTCTGATCATCTCCTGTACTATGTCTGCAGTCTCTGATCATCTCCTGTATTATGTCTACAGTCTCTGACCATCTCCAGTATTATGTCTGCAGTCTCTGATCATCTCCGGTACTATGTCTGCAGTCTCTGATCATCTCCTGTACTATGTCTGCAGTCTCTGATCATCTCCTGTATTATGTCTGCAGTCTCTGATCATCTCCTGTATTATGTCTGCAGTCTCTGATCATCTCCGGTACTATGTCTGCAGTCTCTGACCATCTCCTGTACTATGTCTGCAGTCTCTGATCATCTCCTGTACTATGTCTGCAGTCTCTGACCGTCTCCTGTACTATCTCTGCAGTCTCTGATCATCTCCTGTACTATGTCTGCAGTCTCTGATCATCTCCTGTACTATGTCTGCAGTCTCTGATCATCTCCTGTACTATGTCTGCAGTCTCTGACCATCTCCTGTATTATGTCTGCAGTCTCTGATCATCTCCTGTACTATGTCTGCAGTCTCTGACCATCTCCTGTATTATGTCTGCAGTCTCTGATCATCTCCTGTACTATGTCTGCAGTCTCTGACCATCTCCTGTATTATGTCTGCAGTCTCTGATCATCTCCTGTACTATGTCTGCAGTCTCTGACCATCTCCTGTATTATGTCTGCAGTCTCTGACCATCTCCTGTACTATGTCTGCAGTCTCTGATCATCTCCTGTACTATGTCTGCAGTCTCTGACCATCTCCTGTATTATGTCTGCAGTCTCTGACCATCTCCTGTACTATGTCTGCAGTCTCTGATCATCTCCTGTACTATGTCTGCAGTCTCTGACCATCTCCTGTATTATGTCTGCAGTCTCTGATCATCTCCTGTACTATGTCTGCAGTCTCTGACCATCTCCTGTATTATGTCTGCAGTCTCTGACCGTCTCCTGTACTATGTCTGCAGTCTCTGATCGTCTCCTGTACTATGTCTGCAGTCTCTGACCGTCTCCTGTACTATGTCTGCAGTCTCTGATCATCTCCTGTACTATGTCTGCAGTCTCTGATCATCTCCTGTACTATGTCTGCAGTCTCTGATCATCTCCTGTACTATGTCTGCAGTCTCTGATCATCTCCTGTACTATGTCTGCAGTCTCTGATCATCTCCTGTACTATGTCTGCAGTCTCTGATCATCTCCTGTACTATGTCTGCAGTCTCTGACCATCTCCTGTACTATGTCTGCAGTCTCTGATCATCTCCTGTACTATGTCTGCAGTCTCTGATCATCTCCTGTACTATGTCTGCAGTCTCTGACTGTCTCCTATAGTATGTCTGCAGTCTCTGATCATATCTTGTACTATGTCTGCAGTCTCTGATCATTTCCTGTACTATGTCTGCAGTCTCTGATCATCTCCTGTACTATGTCTGCAGTCTCTGACTGTCTCCTATAGTATGTCTGCAGTCTCTGATCATCTCCTGTATTATGTCTGCAGTCTCTGATCATCTCCTGTACTATGTCTGCAGTCTCTGACCGTCTCCTGTACTATGTCTGCAGACTCTGACTATCTCCTGTACTATGTCTGCAGTCTCTGACTGTCTCCTATAGTATGTCTGCAGTCTCTGATCATCTCCTGTACTATGTCTGCAGTCTCTGATCATCTCCTGTACTATGTCTGCAGTCTCTGATCATCTCCTGTACTATGTCTGCAGTCTCTGACCGTCTCCTGTATTATGTCTGCAGTCTCTGATCATCTCCGGTACTATGTCTGCAGTCTCTGATCATCTCCTGTACTATGTCTGCAGTCTCTGACCATCTCCTGTATTATGTCTGCAGTCTCTAAACACCTCCTGTACTATGTCTGCAGTCTCTGATCATCTCCTGTACTATGTCTGCAGTCTCTGATCATCTCCTGTACTATGTCTGCAGTCTCTGATCATCTCCTGTATTATGTCTGCAGTCTCTGATCATCTCCTGTACTATGTCTGCAGTCTCTGATCATCTCCTGTACTATGTCTGCAGTCTCTGACCATCTCCTGTATTATGTCTGCAGTCTCTGATCATCTCCTGTACTATGTCTGCAGTCTCTGATCATCTCCTGTACTATGTCTGCAGTCTCTGATCATCTCCTGTACTATGTCTGCAGTCTCTGATCATCTCCTGTACTATGTCTGCAGTCTCTGATCATCTCCTGTACTATGTCTGCAGTCTCTGATCATCTCCTGTACTATGTCTGCAGTCTCTGACCATCTCCTGTACTATGTCTGCAGTCTCTGATCATCTCCTGTATTATGTCTGCAGTCTCTGATCATCTCCTGTATTATGTCTTCAGTCTCTGACTGTCTCCTGTACTACGTCTGCAGTCTCTGACCATCTCCTGTACTATGTCTGCAGTCTCTGACCATCTCCTGTACTATGTCTGCAGTCTCTGACCATCTCCTGTACTATGTCTGCAGTCTCTGACCATCTCCTGTACTATGTCTGCAGTCTCTGATCATCTCCTGTACTATGTCTGCAGTCTCTGATCATCTCCTGTACTATGTCTGCAGTCTCTGATCATCTCCTGTATCATGTCTGCAGTCTCTGATCATCTCTTGTACTATGTCTGCAGTCTCTGATCATCTCCTGTACTATGTCTGCAGTCTCTGATCATCTCCTGTACTATGTCTGCAGTCTCTGACCATCTCCTGTATTATGTCTGCAGTCTCTGATCATCTCCTGTACTATGTCTGCAGTCTCTGATCATCTCCTGTACTATGTCTGCAGTCTCTGATCATCTCCTGTACTATGTCTGCAGTCTCTGATCATCTCCTGTACTATGTCTGCAGTCTCTGACCATCTCCTGTATTATGTCTGCAGTCTCTGATCATCTCCTGTATTATGTCTACAGTCTCTGATCATCTCCTGTACTATGTCTGCAGTCTCTGATCATCTCCTGTACTATGTCTGCAGTCTCTGATCATCTCCTGTACTATGTCTGCAGTCTCTGACTGTCTCCTGTACTATGTCTGCAGTCTCTGATCATCTCCTGTATTATGTCTGCAGTCTCTGATCATCTCCTGTACTATGTCTGCAGTCTCTGATCATCTCCTGTACTATGTCTGCAGTCTCTGATCATCTCCTGTACTATATCTGCAGTCTCTGACCATCTCCTGTACTATGTCTGCAGTCTCTGATCATCTCCTGTACTATGTCTGCAGTCTCTGATCATCTCCTGTACTATGTCTGCAGTCTCTGATCATCTCCTGTATTATGTCTACAGTCTCTGATCATCTCCTGTACTATGTCTGCAGTCTCTGATCATCTCCTGTACTATGTCTGCAGTCTCTGATCATCTCCTGTATTATGTCTGCAGTCTCTGACCATCTCCTGTATTATGTCTGCAGTCTCTGACCATCTCCTGTATTATGTCTGCAGTCTCTGATCATCTCCTGTACTATGTCTGCAGTCTCTGACTGTCTCCTGTACTATGTCTGCAGTCTCTGATCATCTCCTGTATTATGTCTGCAGTCTCTGATCATCTCCTGTACTATGTCTGCAGTCTCTGACCATCTCCTGTACTATGTCTGCAGTCTCTGATCATCTCCTGTACTATGTCTGCAGTCTCTGATCATCTCCTGTATTATGTCTGCAGTCTCTGATCATCTCCTGTACTATGTCTGCAGTCTCTGATCATCTCCTGTACTATGTCTGCAGTCTCTGATCATCTCCTGTACTATGTCTGCAGTCTCTGACCGTCTCCTGTACTATGTCTGCAGTCTCTGATCATCTCCTGTACTATGTCTGCAGTCTCTGACCATCTCCTGTATTATGTCTGCAGTCTCTGACCATCTCCAGTACTATGTCTGCAGTCTCTGATCATCTCCTGTACTATGTCTGCAGTCTCTGACCATCTCCTGTACTATGTCTGCAGTCTCTGATCATCTCCTGTATCATGTCTGCAGTCTCTGATCATCTCCTGTATTATGTCTGCAGTCTCTGATCATCTCCTGTATTATGTCTGCAGTCTCTGATCATCTCCTGTACTATGTCTGCAGTCTCTGATCATCTCCTGTACTATGTCTGCAGTCTCTGATCATCTCCTGTACTATGTCTGCAGTCTCTGATCATCTCCTGTACTATGTCTGCAGTCTCTGACCATCTCCTGTACTATGTCTGCAGTCTCTGATCATCTCCTGTACTATGTCTTCAGTCTCTGATCATCTCCTGTACTATGTCTGCAGTCTCTGATCATCTCCTGTACTATGTCTGCAGTCTCTGATCATCTCCTGTACCATGTCTGCAGTCTCTGACCATCTCCTGTACTATGTCTGCAGTCTCTGATCATCTCCTGTACTATGTCTGCAGTCTCTGATCATCTCCTGTACTATGTCTGCAGTCTCTGACCATCTCCTGTACTATGTCTGCAGTCTCTGATCATCTCCTGTACTATGTCTGCAGTCTCTGATCATCTCCTGTATTATGTCTGCAGTCTCTGATCATCTCCTGTACTATGTCTGCAGTCTCTGATCATCTCCTGTACTATGTCTGCAGTCTCTGACCATCTCCTGTATTATGTCTGCAGTCTCTGATCATCTCCTGTACTATGTCTGCAGTCTCTGATCATCTCCTGTACTATGTCTGCAGTCTCTGATCATCTCCTGTACTATGTCTGCAGTCTCTGACTATCTCCTGTACTATGTCTGCAGTCTCTGATCATCTCCTGTACTATGTCTGCAGTCTCTGATCATCTCCTGTATTATGTCTGCAGTCTCTGACCGTCTCCTGTACTATGTCTGCAGTCTCTGATCATCTCCTGTACCATGTCTGCAGTCTCTGATCATCTCCTGTACTATGTCTGCAGTCTCTGATCATCTCCTGTATTATGTCTGCAGTCTCTAAACACCTCCTGTACTATGTCTGCAGTCTCTGATCATCTCCTGTACTATGTCTGCAGTCTCTGATCATCTCCTGTACTATGTCTGCAGTCTCTGATCATCTCCTGTATTATGTCTACAGTCTCTGATCATCTCCTGTACTATGTCTGCAGTCTCTGACTGTCTCCTATAGTATGTCTGCAGTCTCTGATCATCTCCTGTACTATGTCTGCAGTCTCTGATCATCTCCTGTACTATGTCTGCAGTCTCTGATCATCTCCTGTACTATGTCTGCAGTCTCTGACCGTCTCCTGTACTATGTCTGCAGTCTCTGATCATCTCCTTACCATGTCTGCAGTCTCTGATCATCTCCTGTATTATGTCTGCAGTCTCTAAACACCTCCTGTACTATGTCTGCAGTCTCTGACCATCTCCTGTATTATGTCTGCAGTCTCTGACCATCTCCTGTACTATGTCTGCAGTCTCTGATCATCTCCTGTACTATGTCTGCAGTCTCTGACCATCTCCTGTATTATGTCTGCAGTCTCTGACCATCTCCTGTATTATGTCTGCAGTCTCTGACCATCTCCTGTACTATGTCTGCAGTCTCTGATCATCTCCTGTACTATGTCTGCAGTCTCTGACCATCTCCTGTATTATGTCTGCAGTCTCTGACCATCTCCTGTATTATGTCTGCAGTCTCTGATCATCTCCTGTACTATGTCTGCAGTCTCTGATCATCTCCTGTACTATGTCTGCAGTCTCTAAACACCTCCTGTACTATGTCTGCAGTCTCTGATCATCTCCTGTACTATGTCTGCAGTCTCTGATCATCTCCTGTATTATGTCTGCAGTCTCTGATCATCTCCTGTACTATGTCTGCAGTCTCTGATCATCTCCTGTACTATGTCTGCAGTCTCTGACCATCTCCTGTACTATGTCTGCAGTCTCTGATCATCTCCTGTACTATGTCTGCAGTCTCTGATCATCTCCTGTACTATGTCTGCAGTCTCTGACCATCTCCTGTACTATGTCTGCAGTCTCTGATCATCTCCTGTATTATGTCTGCAGTCTCTAAACACCTCCTGTACTATGTCTGCAGTCTCTGATCATCTCCTGTACTATGTCTGCAGTCTCTGATCATCTCCTGTATTATGTCTGCAGTCTCTGATCATCTCCTGTACTATGTCTGCAGTCTCTGATCATCTCCTGTACTATGTCTGCAGTCTCTGACCATCTCCTGTATTATGTCTGCAGTCTCTGATCATCTCCTGTATTATGTCTGCAGTCTCTGATCATCTCCTGTATTATGTCTGCAGTCTCTGATCATCTCCTGTATTATGTCTGCAGTCTCTGATCATCTCCTGTACTATGTCTGCAGTCTCTGACCATCTCCTGTATTATGTCTGCAGTCTCTGATCATCTCCTGTACTATGTCTGCAGTCTCTGATCATCTCCTGTACTATGTCTGCAGTCTCTGATCATCTCCTGTACTATGTCTGCAGTCTCTGACCATCTCCTGTACTATGTCTGCAGTCTCTGATCATCTCCTGTACTATGTCTGCAGTCTCTGATCATCTCCTGTACTATGTCTGCAGTCTCTGACCATCTCCTGTATTATGTCTGCAGTCTCTGATCATCTCCTGTACTATGTCTGCAGTCTCTGATCATCTCCTGTACTATGTCTGCAGTCTCTGATCATCTCCTGTATTATGTCTTCAGTCTCTGATCATCTCCTGTACTATGTCTGCAGTCTCTGATCATCTCCTGTACTATGTCTGCAGTCTCTGACCATCTCCTGTACTATGTCTGCAGTCTCTGATCATCTCCTGTATTATGTCTGCAGTCTCTGATCATCTCCTGTATTATGTCTGCAGTCTCTGATCATCTCCTGTATTATGTCTGCAGTCTCTGATCATCTCCTGTACTATGTCTGCAGTCTCTGACCATCTCCTGTATTATGTCTGCAGTCTCTGATCATCTCCTGTACTATGTCTGCAGTCTCTGATCATCTCCTGTACTATGTCTGCAGTCTCTGACCATCTCCTGTACTATGTCTGCAGTCTCTGATCATCTCCTGTACTATGTCTGCAGTCTCTGATCATCTCCTGTACTATGTCTGCAGTCTCTGACCATCTCCTGTATTATGTCTGCAGTCTCTGATCATCTCCTGTACTATGTCTGCAGTCTCTGATCATCTCCTGTACTATGTCTGCAGTCTCTGATCATCTCCTGTATTATGTCTTCAGTCTCTGATCATCTCCTGTACTATGTCTGCAGTCTCTGACCATCTCCTGTACTATGTCTGCAGTCTCTGATCATCTCCTGTACTATGTCTGCAGTCTCTGATCATCTCCTGTACTATGTCTGCAGTCTCTGACCATCTCCTGTACTATGTCTGCAGTCTCTGATCATCTCCTGTACTATGTCTGCAGTCTCTGATCATCTCCTGTACTATGTCTGCAGTCTCTGACCATCTCCTGTACTATGTCTGCAGTCTCTGATCATCTCCTGTATTATGTCTGCAGTCTCTGATCATCTCCTGTATTATGTCTGCAGTCTCTGATCATCTCCTGTACTATGTCTGCAGTCTCTGACCATCTCCTGTATTATGTCTGCAGTCTCTGATCATCTCCTGTACTATGTCTGCAGTCTCTGATCATCTCCTGTACTATGTCTGCAGTCTCTGACCATCTCCTGTACTATGTCTGCAGTCTCTGATCATCTCCTGTACTATGTCTGCAGTCTCTGATCATCTCCTGTACTATGTCTGCAGTCTCTGACCATCTCCTGTATTATGTCTGCAGTCTCTGATCATCTCCTGTACTATGTCTGCAGTCTCTGATCATCTCCTGTACTATGTCTGCAGTCTCTGATCATCTCCTGTATTATGTCTTCAGTCTCTGATCATCTCCTGTACTATGTCTGCAGTCTCTGACCATCTCCTGTATTATGTCTGCAGTCTCTGATCATCTCCTGTACTATGTCTGCAGTCTCTGACCATCTCCTGTACTATGTCTGCAGTCTCTGATCATCTCCTGTATTATGTCTGCAGTCTCTGATCATCTCCTGTACCATGTCTGCAGTCTCTGACCATCTGGGGAGGGGCCAGCGGTGGGGCTGAAGGAGGGGCCAGGGGCGGGACCCTGAATATTTGCCTTCCTAACACTAAACCGCCTCTCCGTTACCGAGACAGGGTAAGTGCCGGGCAGACAGTGAGCGGGCAGGTCACAGTGGCAGCCTTTGATGGGCACCAGCCGCCACTGGATCTAAGGCCAAGACTGATGCAGGGTTCATAGCCCTGCACTGGACGTGGGGATGCTCAGGGACAGTCTGGAATGTGACGGAGCGCTGCCTCCTGCTGGGGGAGCGGAGGATCAGGTAAGTAAAAGTGCTTTTAATCTCCCCTAGAATAAAGGAGTAGTTAACCCTTGCAGTGAGGGAGCAGCCCCACCGCCGGGGAGAGACTTGGGCTTTCATTATAGAAGGTTGTGCTGCGTTTAGGATCAGCCACCAGGTGGCGCACACAGCGCCGTGTATATCAGAGGACAGCCCCCGAGCCAAGCGATCCGTCTGCGGCCATCCCACTGCATCACCGACAGCAACAGAACTCCTCCTCATCTGTCCCTCATTCCTCCTCATCTGTCCCTCATTCCTCCTCATTCGTCCCTCATTCCTCCTCATCTGTCCCTCATTCCTCCTCATCTGTCCCTCATTCCTCCTCATCTGTCCCTCATCTGTCCCTCATTCCTCCTCATCTGTCCCTCATTCCTCCTCATTCGTCCCTCATTCCTCCTCATCTGTCCCTCATTCCTCCTCATCTGTCCCTCATTCCTCCTCATCTGTCCCTCATCTGTCCCTCATTCCTCCTCATCTGTCCCTCATCTGTCCCTCATTCCTCCTCATCTGTCCCTCATCTGTCCCTCATTCCTCCTAATCTGTCCCTCATTCCTCCTCATCTGTCCCTCATTCCTCCTCATCTGTCCCTCATCTGTCCCTCATTCCTCCTCATCTGTCCCTCATCTGTCCCTCATTCCTCCTCATCTGTCCCTCATCTGTCCCTCATTCCTCCTAATCTGTCCCTCATTCCTCCTCATCTGTCCCTCATTCCTCCTCATCTGTCCCTCATCTGTCCCTCATTCCTCCTCATCTGTCCCTCATCTGTCCCTCATTCCTCCTCATCTGTCCCTCATCTGTCCCTCATTCCTCCTCATCTGTCCCTCATTCCTCCTCATCTGTCCCTCATTCCTCCTCATTCGTCCCTCATTCCTCCTCATCTGTCCCTCATCTGTCCCTCATTCCTCCTCATCTGTCCCTCATTCCTCCTCATTTGTCCCTCATTCCTCCTCATTCGTCCCTCATTCCTCCTCATCTGTCCCTCATCTGTCCCTCATTCCTCCTCATCTGTCCCTCATCTGTCCCTCATTCCTCCTCATCTGTCCCTCATTCCTCCTCATCTGTCCCTCATTCCTCCTCATTCGTCCCTCATTCCTCCTCATCTGTCCCTCATCTGTCCCTCATTCATCCTCATCTGTCCCTCATTCCTCCTCATTCGTCCCTCATTCCTCCTCATCTGTCCCTCATTCCTCCTCATCTGTCCCTCATTCCTCCTCATCTGTCCCTCATTCCTCCTCATCTGTCCCTCATCTGTCCCTCATTCCTCCTCATCTGTCCCTCATCTGTCCCTCATTCCTCCTCATCTGTCCCTCATTCCTCCTCATTCGTCCCTCATTCCTCCTCATCTGTCCCTCATTCCTCCTCATCTGTCCCTCATTCCTCCTCATCTGTCCCTCATCTGTCCCTCATTCCTCCTCATCTGTCCCTCATCTGTCCCTCATTCCTCCTCATCTGTCCCTCATCTGTCCCTCATTCCTCCTAATCTGTCCCTCATTCCTCCTCATCTGTCCCTCATTCCTCCTCATCTGTCCCTCATCTGTCCCTCATTCCTCCTCATCTGTCCCTCATCTGTCCCTCATTCCTCCTCATCTGTCCCTCATCTGTCCCTCATTCCTCCTCATTTGTCCCTCATTCCTCCTCATCTGTCCCTCATTCCTCCTCATTTGTCCCTCATTCCTCCTCATCTGTCCCTCATCTGTCCCTCATTCCTCCTCATCTGTCCCTCATTCCTCCTCATTTGTCCCTCATTCCTCCTCATTCGTCCCTCATTCCTCCTCATCTGTCCCTCATCTGTCCCTCATTCCTCCTCATCTGTCCCTCATTCCTCCTCATCTGTCCCTCATTCCTCCTCATCTGTCCCTCATTCCTCCTCATTCGTCCCTCATTCCTCCTCATCTGTCCCTCATCTGTCCCTCATTCATCCTCATCTGTCCCTCATTCCTCCTCATTCGTCCCTCATTCCTCCTCATCTGTCCCTCATTCCTCCTCATCTGTCCCTCATTCCTCCTCATCTGTCCCTCATTCCTCCTCATCTGTCCCTCATCTGTCCCTCATTCCTCCTCATCTGTCCCTCATCTGTCCCTCATTCCTCCTCATCTGTCCCTCATTCCTCCTCATTCGTCCCTCATTCCTCCTCATCTGTCCCTCATTCCTCCTCATCTGTCCCTCATTCCTCCTCATCTGTCCCTCATCTGTCCCTCATTCCTCCTCATCTGTCCCTCATCTGTCCCTCATTCCTCCTCATCTGTCCCTCATTCCTCCTAATCTGTCCCTCATTCCTCCTCATCTGTCCCTCATTCCTCCTCATCTGTCCCTCATCTGTCCCTCATTCCTCCTCATCTGTCCCTCATCTGTCCCTCATTCCTCCTCATCTGTCCCTCATCTGTCCCTCATTCCTCCTCATCTGTCCCTCATTCCTCCTCATCTGTCCCTCATTCCTCCTCATTCGTCCCTCATTCCTCCTCATCTGTCCCTCATCTGTCCCTCATTCCTCCTCATCTGTCCCTCATTCCTCCTCATTTGTCCCTCATTCCTCCTCATTCATCCCTCATTCCTCCTCATCTGTCCCTCATCTGTCCCTCATTCCTCCTCATCTGTCCCTCATCTGTCCCTCATTCCTCCTCATCTGTCCCTCATTCCTCCTCATCTGTCCCTCATTCCTCCTCATTCATCCCTCATTCCTCCTCATCTGTCCCTCATCTGTCCCTCATTCATCCTCATCTGTCCCTCATTCCTCCTCATTCGTCCCTCATTCCTCCTCATCTGTCCCTCATTCCTCCTCATCTGTCCCTCATTCCTCCTCATCTGTCCCTCATTCCTCCTCATCTGTCCATCATCTGTCCCTCATTCCTCCTCATCTGTCCCTCATCTGTCCCTCATTCCTCCTCATCTGTCCCTCATTCCTCCTCATTCGTCCCTCATTCCTCCTCATCTGTCCCTCATTCCTCCTCATCTGTCCCTCATTCCTCCTCATCTGTCCCTCATCTGTCCCTCATTCCTCCTCATCTGTCCCTCATCTGTCCCTCATTCCTCCTCATCTGTCCCTCATTTGTCCCTCATTCCTCCTAATCTGTCCCTCATTCCTCCTCATCTGTCCCTCATTCCTCCTCATCTGTCCCTCATCTGTCCCTCATTCCTCCTCATCTGTCCCTCATCTGTCCCTCATTCCTCCTCATCTGTCCCTCATCTGTCCCTCATTCCTCCTCATCTGTCCCTCATTCCTCCTCATCTGTCCCTCATTCCTCCTCATTCGTCCCTCATTCCTCCTCATCTGTCCCTCATCTGTCCCTCATTCCTCCTCATCTGTCCCTCATTCCTCCTCATTTGTCCCTCATTCCTCCTCATTCGTCCCTCATTCCTCCTCATCTGTCCCTCATCTGTCCCTCATTCCTCCTCATCTGTCCCTCATCTGTCCCTCATTCCTCCTCATCTGTCCCTCATTCCTCCTCATCTGTCCCTCATTCCTCCTCATTCGTCCCTCATTCCTCCTCATCTGTCCCTCATCTGTCCCTCATTCATCCTCATCTGTCCCTCATTCCTCCTCATTCGTCCCTCATTCCTCCTCATCTGTCCCTCATTCCTCCTCATCTGTCCCTCATCTGTCCCTCATTCCTCCTCATCTGTCCCTCATCTGTCCCTCATTCCTCCTCATCTGTCCCTCATTCCTCCTCATCTGTCCCTCATCTGTCCCTCATTCCTCCTCATCTGTCCCTCATTCCTCCTCATCTGTCCCTCATTCCTCCTCATCTGTCCCTCATTCCTCCTCATTCGTCCCTCATTCCTCCTCATCTGTCCCTCATTCCTCCTCATCTGTCCCTCATTCCTCCTCCTCTGTCCCTCATCTGTCCCTCATTCCTCCTCATCTGTCCCTCATCTGTCCCTCATTCCTCCTCATCTGTCCCTCATCTGTCCCTCATTCCTCCTAATCTGTCCCTCATTCCTCCTCATCTGTCCCTCATTCCTCCTCATCTGTCCCTCATCTGTCCCTCATTCCTCCTCATCTGTCCCTCATCTGTCCCTCATTCCTCCTCATCTGTCCCTCATCTGTCCCTCATTCCTCCTCATCTGTCCCTCATTCCTCCTCATTCGTCCCTCATTCCTCCTCATCTGTCCCTCATTCCTCCTCATCTGTCCCTCATTCCTCCTCATTCGTCCCTCATTCCTCCTCATCTGTCCCTCATTCCTCCTCATCTGTCCCTCATCTGTCCCTCATTCCTCCTCATCTGTCCCTCATTCCTCCTCATCTGTCCCTCATTCATCCTCATCTGTCCCTCATTCCTCCTCATTCGTCCCTCATTCCTCCTCATCTGTCCCTCATTCCTCCTCATCTGTCCCTCATTCCTCCTCATCTGTCCCTCATTCCTCCTCATCTGTCCCTCATCTGTCCCTCATTCCTCCTCATCTGTCCCTCATCTGTCCCTCATTCCTCCTCATCTGTCCCTCATTCCTCCTCATCTGTCCCTCATCTGTCCCTCATTCCTCCTCATCTGTCCCTCATTCCTCCTCATCTGTCCCTCATTCCTCCTCATCTGTCCCTCATTCCTCCTCATCTGTCCCTCATTCCTCCTCATCTGTCCCTCATCTGTCCCTCATTCCTCCTCATCTGTCCCTCATTCCTCCTCATCTGTCCCTCATCTGTCCCTCATTCCTCCTCATCTGTCCCTCATCTGTCCCTCATTC
This sequence comes from Rana muscosa, assembly GCA_029206835.1. Lineage (NCBI taxonomy): Eukaryota > Metazoa > Chordata > Amphibia > Anura > Ranidae > Rana > Rana muscosa. Next base: position 346,968,235 of record CM055122.1, read on the forward strand.
CTCCTCATCTGTCCCTCATTCCTCCTCATTCGTCCCTCATTCCTCCTCATCTGTCCCTCATCTGTCCCTCATTCCTCCTCATCTGTCCCTCATTCCTCCTCATCTGTCCCTCATCTGTCCCTCATTCCTCCTAATCTGTCCCTCATTCCTCCTCATCTGTCCCTCATCTGTCCCTCATTCCTCCTCATCTGTCCCTCATTCCTCCTCATCTGTCCCTCATTCCTCCTCATCTGTCCCTCATTCCTCCTCATCTGTCCTTCATCTGTCCCTCATTCCTCCTCATCTGTCCCTCATTCCTCCTCATCTGTCCCTCATTCCTCCTCATCTGTCCCTCATCTGTCCCTCATTCCTCCTCATCTGTCCCTCATTCCTCCTCATCTGTCCCTCATTCCTCCTCATCTGTCCCTCATTCCTCCTCATCTGTCCCTCATCTGTCCCTCATTCCTCCTCATCTGTCCCTCATTCCTCCTCATCTGTCCCTCATCTGTCCCTCATTCCTCCACATCTGTCCCTCATGTGTCCCTCATTCCTCCTCATCTGTCCCTCATTCCTCCTCATCTGTCCCTCATTCCTCCTCATCTGTCCCTCATTCCTCCTCATCTGTCCCTCATCTGTCCCTCATTCCTCCTCATCTGTCCCTCATTCCTCCTCATCTGTCCCTCATCTGTCCCTCATTCCTCCTCATCTGTCCCTCATCTGTCCCTCATTCCTCCTCATCTGTCCCTCATTCCTCCTCATCTGTCCCTCATTCCTCCTCATCTGTCCCTCATCTGTCCCTCATTCCTCCTCATCTGTCCCTCATCTGTCCCTCATTCCTCCTCATCTGTCCCTCATTCCTCCTCATCTGTCCCTCATCTGTCCCTCATTCCTCCTCATCTGTCCCTCATGTGTCCCTCATTCCTCCTCATCTGTCCCTCATTCCTCCTCATCTGTCCCTCATCTGTCCCTCATTCCTCCTCATCTGTCCCTCATGTGTCCCTCATTCCTCCTCATCTGTCCCTCATTCCTCCTCATCTGTCCCTCATTCCTCCTCACCTGTCCCTCATCTGTCCCTCATTCCTCCTCATCTGTCCCTCATTCCTCCTCATCTGTCCCTCATCTGTCCCTCATTCCTCCTCATCTGTCCCTCATTCCTCCTCATCTGTCCCTCGTTCCTCCTCATCTGTCCCTCATTCCTCCTCATCTGTCCCTCATCTGTCCCTCATTCCTCCTCATCTGTCCCTTATGTGTCCCTCATTCCTCCTCATCTGTCCCTCATTCCTCCTCATCTGTCCCTCATCTGTCCCTCATTCCTCCTCATCTGTCCCTCATGTGTCCCTCATTCCTCCTCATCTGTCCCTCATTCCTCCTCATCTGTCCCTCATCTGTCCCTCATTCCTCCTCATCTGTCCCTCATTCCTCCTCATCTGTCCCTCATTCCTCCTCATTCGTCCCTCATTCCTCCTCATCTGTCCCTCATCTGTCCCTCATTCCTCCTGATCTGTCCCTCATTCCTCCTGATCTGTCCCTCATTCCTCCTCATCTGTCCCTCATCTGTCCCTCATTCCTCCTCATCTGTCCCTCATTCCTCCTCATCTGTCCCTCATTCCTCCTCATTCGTCCCTCCTTCCTCCTTATCTGTCCCTCATCTGTCCCTCATTCCTCCTCATCTGTCCCTCATTCCTCCTCATCTGTCCCTCATTCCTCCTCATCTGTCCCTCATCTGTCCCTCATTCCTCCTCATCTGTCCCTCATTCCTCCTCATCTGTCCCTCATCTGTCCCTCATTCCTCATCATCTGTCCCTCATCTGTCCCTCATTCCTCCTTATCTGTCCCTCATTCCTCCTCATCTGTCCCTCATTCCTCCTCATCTGTCCCTCATCTGTCCCTCATTCCTCCTCATCTGTCCCTCATTCCTCCTCATCTGTCCGTCATTCCTCCTCATCTGTCCCTCATTCCTCCTCATGTGTCCCTCATCCCTCCTCATCTGTCCCTCATTCCTCCTCATCTGTCCCTCATTCCTCCTCATGTGTCCCTCATTCCTCCTCATCTGTCCCTCATTCCTCCTCATCTGTCCCTCATCTGTCCCTCATTCCTCCTCATGTGTCCCTCATTCCTCCTCATGTGTCCCTCATTCCTCCTCATCTGTCCCTCATCTGTCCCTCATTCCTCCTCATCTGTCCCTCATTCCTCCTCATCTGTCCCTCATTCCTCCTCATGTGTCCCTCATTCCTCCTCATGTGTCCCTCATTCCTCCTCATCTGTCCCTCATTCCTCCTCATCTGTCCCTCATCTTCCCTCATTCCTCCTCATCTGTCCCTCATTCCTCCTCATCTGTCCCTCATTCCTCCTCATCTGTCCCTCATTCCTCCTCATCTGTCCCTCATTCCTCCTCATCTGTCCCTCATTCCTCCTCATCTGTCCCTCATTCCTCCTCATCTGTCCCTCATCTGTCCCTCATTCCTCCTCATCTGTCCCTCATTCCTCCTCATCTGTCCCTCATCTGTCCCTCATTCCTCCTCATCTGTCCCTCATTCCTCCTCATCTGTCCCTCATTCCTCCTCATCTGTCCCTCATGTGTCCCTCATTCCTCCTCATCTGTCCCTCATTCCTCCTCATCTGTCCCTCATCTGTCCCTCATTCCTCCTCATCTGTCCCTCATTCCTCCTCATCTGTCCCTCATCTGTCCCTCATTCCTCCTCATCTGTCCCTCATGTGTCTCTCATTCCTCCTCATCTGTCCCTCATTCCTCCTCATCTGTCCCTCATCTGTCCCTCATTCCTCCTCATCTGTCCCTCATGTGTCCCTCATTCCTCCTCATCTGTCCCTCATTCCTCCTCATCTGTCCCTCATCTGTCCCTCATTCCTCCTCATCTGTCCCTCATTCCTCCTCATTCGTCCCTCATTCCTCCTCATCTGTCCCTCATCTGTCCCTCATTCCTCCTCATCTGTCCCTCATTCCTCCTCATCTGTCCCTCATTCCTCCTCATCTGTCCCTCATTCCTCCTCATCTGTCCCTCATTCCTCCTCATTCGTCCCTCCTTCCTCCTTATCTGTCCCTCATCTGTCCCTCATTCCTCCTCATCTGTCCCTCATTCCTCATCTGTCCCTCATTCCTCCTCATCTGTACCTCATTCCTCCTCATCTGTCCCTCATCTGTCCCTCATTCCTCATCATCTGTCCTCATCTGTCCCTCATTCCTCATCATCTGTCCCTCATTCCTCCTCATCTGTCCCTCATTCCTCCTCATCTGTCCCTCATTCCTCCTCATCTGTCCCTCATTCCTCCTCATCTGTCCCTCATCGGTCCCTCATTCCTCCTCATCTGTCCCTCATTCCTCCTCATCTGTCCCTCATTCCTCCTCATGTGTCCCTCATTCCTCCTTATCTGTCCCTCATTCCTCCTCATCTGTCCCTCATTCCTCCTCATGTGTCCCTCATTCCTCCTCATCTGTCCCTCATTCCTCCTCATCTGTCCCTCATCTGTCCCTCATTCCTCCTCATGTGTCCCTCATTCCTCCTCATCTGTCCCTCATTCCTCCTCATCTGTCCCTCATCTGTCCCTCATTCCTCCTCATCTGTCCCTCATCTGTCCCTCATTCCTCCTCATCTGTCCCTCATTCCTCCTCATCTGTCCCTCATTCCTCCTCATCTGTCCCTCATTCCTCCTCATGTGTCCCTCATTCCTCCTCATCTGTCCCTCATTCCTTCTCATCTGTCCCTCATTCCTCCTCATCTGTCCCTCATCTGTCACTCATTCCTCCTCATCTGTCCCTCATTCCTCCTCATCTGTCCCTCATTCCTCCTCATCTGTCCCTCATTCCTCCTCATGTGTCCCTCATTCCTCCTCATCTGTCCCTCATTCCTCCTCATGTGTCCCTCATTCCTCCTCATGTGTCCCTCATTCCTCCTCATCTGTCCCTCATTCCTCCTCATCTGTCCCTCATCTGTCCCTCATTCCTCCTCATCTGTCCCTCATTCCTCCTCATCTGTCCCTCATTCCTCCTCATCTGTCCCTCATCTGTCCCTCATTCCTCCTCATCTGTCCCTCATTCCTCCTCATCTGTCCCTCATCTGTCCCTCATTCCTCCTCATCTGTCCCTCATTCCTCCTCATCTGTCCCTCATTCCTCCTCATCTGTCCCTCATTCCTCCTCATGTGTCCCTCATTCCTCCTCATCTGTCCCTCATTCCTCCTCATGTGTCCCTCATTCCTCCTCATGTGTCCCTCATTCCTCCTCATCTGTCCCTCATTCCTCCTCATCTGTCCCTCATCTGTCCCTCATTCCTCCTCATCTGTCCCTCATTCCTCCTCATCTGTCCCTCATTCCTCCTCATCTGTCCCTCATCTGTCCCTCATTCCTCCTCATCTGTCCCTCATTCCTCCTCATGTGTCCCTCATTCCTCCTCATCTGTCCCTCATTCCTCCTCATCTGTCCCTCATTCCTCCTCATCTGTCCCTCATTCCTCCTCATGTGTCCCTCATTCCTCCTCATCTGTCCCTCATCTGTCCCTCATTCCTCCTCATCTGTCCCTCATTCCTCCTCATCTGTCCCTCATCTGTCCCTCATTCCTCCTCATCTGTCCCTCATGTGTCCCTCATTCCTCCTCATGTGTCCCTCATTCCTCCTCATGTGTCCCTCATTCCTCCTCATCTGTCCCTCATCTGTCCCTCATTCCTCCTCATCTGTCCCTCATTCCTCCTCATCTGTCCCTCATCTGTCCCTCATTCCTCCTCATCTGTCCCTCATGTGTCCCTCATTCCTCCTCATGTGTCCCTCATTCCTCCTCATCTGTCCCTCATTCCTCCTCATCTGTCCCTCATTCCTCCTCATCTGTCCCTCATCCCTCCTCATCTGTCCCTCATTCCTCCTCATCTGTCCCTCATTCCTCCTCATCTGTCCCTCATTCCTCCTCATGTGTCCCTCATTCCTCCTCATCTGTCCCTCATACCTCCTCATCTGTCCCTCATTCCTCCTCATCTGTCCCTCATTCCTCCTCATGTGTCCCTCATTCCTCCTCATCTGTCCCTCATTCCTCCTCATCTGTCCCTCATCTGTCCCTCATTCCTCCTCATCTGTCCCTCATTCCTCCTCATCTGTCCCTCATTCCTCCTCATCTGTCCCTCATCTGTCCCTCATTCCTCCTCATCTGTCCCTCATTCCTCCTCATCTGTCCCTCATTCCTCCTCATCTGTCCCTCATTCCTCCTCATCTGTCCCTCATCTGTCCCTCATTCCTCCTCATCTGTCCCTCATTCCTCCTCATCTGTCCCTCATCTGTCCCTCATTCCTCCTCATCTGTCCCTCATCTGTCCCTCATTCCTCCTCATCTGTCCCTCATTCCTCCTCATCTGTCCCTCATTCCTCCTCATCTGTCCCTCATCTGTCCCTCATTCCTCCTCATCTGTCCCTCATTCCTCCTCATCTGTCCCTCATCTGTCCCTCATTCCTCCTCATCTGTCCCTCATTCCTCCTCATCTGTCCCTCATCTGTCCCTCATTCCTCCTCATCTGTCCCTCATGTGTCTCTCATTCCTCCTCATCTGTCCCTCATTCCTCCTCATCTGTCCCTCATCTGTCCCTCATTCCTCCTCATCTGTCCCTCATGTGTCCCTCATTCCTCCTCATCTGTCCCTCATTCCTCCTCATCTGTCCCTCATCTGTCCCTCATTCCTCCTCATCTGTCCCTCATTCCTCCTCATTCGTCCCTCATTCCTCCTCATCTGTCCCTCATTCCTCCTCATCTGTCCCTCATTCCTCCTCATCTGTCCCTCATTCCTCCTCATCTGTCCCTCATTCCTCCTCATCTGTCCCTCCTTCCTCCTTATCTGTCCCTCATCTGTCCCTCATTCCTCCTCATCTGTCCCTCATTCCTCATCTGTCCCTCATTTCTCCTCATCTGTCCCTCATTCCTCCTCATCTGTCCCTCATCTGTCCCTCATTCCTCATCATCTGTCCCTCATCTGTCCCTCATTCCTCATCATCTGTCCCTCATTCCTCCTCATCTGTCCCTCATTCCTCCTCATCTGTCCCTCATTCCTCCTCATCTGTCCCTCATTCCTCCTCATCTGTCCCTCATTCCTCCTTATCTGTCCCTCATTCCTCCTCATCTGTCCCTCATTCCTCCTCATGTGTCCCTCATTCCTCCTCATCTGTCCCTCATTCCTCCTCATCTGTCCCTCATCTGTCCCTCATTCCTCCTCATGTGTCCCTCATTCCTCCTCATCTGTCCCTCATTCCTCGTCATCTGTCCCTCATTCCTCCTCATCTGTCCCTCATCTGTCCCTCATTCCTCCTCATCTGTCCCTCATTCCTCCTCATCTGTCCCTCTTTCCTCCTCATCTGTCCCTCATTCCTCCTCATGTGTCCCTCATTCCTCCTCATGTGTCCCTCATTCCTCCTCATCTGTCCCTCATTCCTCCTCATCTGTCCCTCATCTGTCCCTCATTCCTCCTCATCTGTCCCTCATTCCTCCTCATGTGTCCCTCATTCCTCCTCATGTGTCCCTCATTCCTCCTCATCTGTCCCTCATTCCTCCTCATCTGTCCCTCATCTGTCCCTCATTCCTCCTCATCTGTCCCTCATTCCTCCTCATCTGTCCCTCATTCCTCCTCATCTGTCCCTCATCTGTCCCTCATTCCTCCTCATCTGTCCCTCATTCCTCCTCATCTGTCCCTCATTCCTCCTCATCTGTCCCTCATTCCTCATGTGTCCCTCATTCCTCCTCATCTGTCCCTCATTCCTCCTCATGTGTCCCTCATTCCTCCTCATGTGTCCCTCATTCCTCCTCATCTGTCCCCCATTCCTCCTCATCTGTCCCTCATCTGTCCCTCATTCCTCCTCATCTGTCCCTCATTCCTCCTCATCTGTCCCTCATCTGTCCCTCATTCCTCCTCATCTGTCCCTCATTCCTCCTCATCTGTCCCTCATTCCTCCTCATCTGTCCCTCATTCCTCCTCATGTGTCCCTCATTCCTCCTCATCTGTCCCTCATTCCTCCTCATGTGTCCCTCATTCCTCCTCATGTGTCCCTCATTCCTCCTCATCTGTCCCTCATCTGTCCCTCATTCCTCCTCATCTGTCCCTCATTCCTCCTCATCTGTCCCTCATCTGTCCCTCATTCCTCCTCATCTGTCCCTCATGTGTCCCTCATTCCTCCTCATGTGTCCCTCATTCCTCCTCATGTGTCCCTCATTCCTCCTCATCTGTCCCTCATCTGTCCCTCATTCCTCCTCATCTGTCCCTCATTCCTCCTCATCTGTCCCTCATCTGTCCCTCATTCCTCCTCATCTGTCCCTCATGTGTCCCTCATTCCTCCTCATGTGTCCCTCATTCCTCCTCATGTGTCCCTCATTCCTCCTCATCTGTCCCTCATTCCTCCTCATCTGTCCCTCATCCCTCCTCATCTGTCCCTCATTCCTCCTCATCTGTCCCTCATTCCTCCTCATCTGTCCCTCATTCCTCCTCATGTGTCCCTCATTCCTCCTCATCTGTCCCTCATTCCTCCTCATCTGTCCCTCATTCCTCCTCATCTGTCCTTCATTCCTCCTCATGTGTCCCTCATTCCTCCTCATCTGTCCCTCATTCCTCCTCATCTGTCCCTCATCTGTCCCTCATTCCTCCTCATCTGTCCCTCATTCCTCCTCATCTGTCCCTCATTCCTCCTCATCTGTCCCTCATCTGTCCCTCATTCCTCCTCATCTGTCCCTCATTCCTCCTCATCTGTCCCTCATTCCTCCTCATCTGTCCCTCATTCCTCCTCATGTGTCCCTCATTCCTCCTCATCTGTCCCTCATCTGTCCCTCATTCCTCCTCATCTGTCCCTCATTCCTCCTCATCTGTCCCTCATCTGTCCCTCATTCCTCCTCATCTGTCCCTCATGTGTCCCTCATTCCTCCTCATCTGTCCCTCATCTGTCCCTCATTCCTCCTCATCTGTCCCTCATGTGTCTCTCCTTCCTCCTCATCTGTCCCTCATTCCTCCTCATCTGTCCCTCATCTGTCCCTCATTCCTCCTCATCTGTCCCTCATGTGTCCCTCATTCCTCCTCACCTGTCCCTCATTCCTCCTCATCTGTCCCTCATCTGTCCCTCATTCCTCCTCATCTGTCCCTCATTCCTCCTCATTCGTCCCTCATTCCTCCTCATCTGTCCCTCATCTGTCCCTCATTCCTCCTCATCTGTCCCTCATTCCTCCTCATCTGTCCCTCATTCCTCCTCATCTGTCCCTCATTCCTCCTCATTCGTCCCTCCTTCCTCCTTATCTGTCCCTCATCTGTCCCTCATTCCTCCTCATCTGTCCCTCATTCCTCATCTGTCCCTCATTCCTCCTCATCTGTCCCTCATTCCTCCTCATCTGTCCCTCATCTGTCCCTCATCATCTGTCCCTCATCTGTCCCTCATTCCTCATCATCTGTCCCTCATTCCTCCTCATCTGTCCCTCATTCCTCCTCATCTGTCCCTCATTCCTCCTCATCTGTCCCTCATTCCTCCTCATCTGTCCCTCATCTGTCCCTCATTCCTCCTCATCTGTCCCTCATTCCTCCTCATCTGTCCCTCATTCCTCCTCATCTGTCCCTCATTCCTCCTCATGTGTCCCTCATTCCTCCTTATCTGTCCCTCATTCCTCCTCATCTGTCCCTCATTCCTCCTCATGTGTCCCTCATTCCTCCTCATCTGTCCCTCATTCCTCCTCATCTGTCCCTCATCTGTCCCTCATTCCTCCTCATGTGTCCCTCATTCCTCCTCATGTGTCCCTCATTCCTCCTCATCTGTCCCTCATTCCTCCTCATCTGTCCCTCATCTGTCCCTCATTCCTCCTCATCTGTCCCTCATTCCTCCTCATCTGTCCCTCATTCCTCCTCATCTGTCCCTCATTCCTCCTCATGTGTCCCTCATTCCTCCTCATGTGTCCCTCATTCCTCCTCATCTGTCCCTCATTCCTCCTCATCTGTCCCTCATCTGTCCCTCATTCCTCCTCATCTGTCCCTCATTCCTCCTCATCTGTCCCTCATTCCTCCTCATCTGTCCCTCATTCCTCCTCATCTGTCCCTTATTCCTCCTCATCTGTCCCTCATTCCTCCTCATCTGTCCCTCATTCCTCCTCATTCGTCCCTCCTTCCTCCTTATCTGTCCCTCATCTGTCCCTCATTCCTCCTCATCTGTCCCTCATTCCTCATCTGTCCCTCATTCCTCCTCATCTGTCCCTCATTCCTCCTCATCTGTCCCTCATCTGTCCCTCATTCCTCATCATCTGTCCCTCATTCCTCCTCATCTGTCCCTCATTCCTCCTCATCTGTCCCTCATTCCTCCTCATCTGTCCCTCATCTGTCCCTCATTCCTCCTCATCTGTCCCTCATTCCTCCTCATTTGTCGCTCATTCCTCCTCATCTGTCCCTCATTCCTCCTCATGTGTCCCTCATTCCTCCTTATCTGTCCCTCATTCCTCCTCATCTGTCCCTCATTCCTCCTCATGTGTCCCTCATTCCTCCTCATCTGTCCCTCATTCCTCCTCATCTGTCCCTCATCTGTCCCTCATTCCTCCTCATGTGTCCCTCATTCCTCCTCATCTGTCCCTCATTCCTCCTCATCTGTCCCTCATTCCTCCTCATCTGTCCCTCATCTGTCCCTCATTCCTCCTCATCTGTCCCTCATTCCTCCTCATCTGTCCCTCATTCCTCCTCATCTGTCCCTCATTCCTCCTCATGTGTCCCTCATTCCTCCTCATGTGTCCCTCATTCCTCCTCATCTGTCCCTCATTCCTCCTCATCTGTCCCTCATCTGTCCCTCATTCCTCCTCATCTGTCCCTCATTCCTCCTCATGTGTCCCTCATTCCTCCTCATGTGTCCCTCATTCCTCCTCATCTGTCCCTCATTCCTCCTCATCTGTCCCTAATTCCTCCTCATCTGTCCCTCATTCCTCCTCATCTGTCCCTCATTCCTCCTCATCTGTCCCTCATTCCTCCTCATCTGTCCCTCATTCCTCCTCATGTGTCCCTCATTCCTCCTCATCTGTCCCTCATTCCTCCTCATCTGTCCCTCATTCCTCCTCATGTGTCCCTCATTCCTCCTCATCTGTCCCTCATTCCTCCTCATCTGTCCCTCATCTGTCCCTCATTCCTCCTCATCTGTCCCTCATTCCTCCTCATCTGTCCCTCATTCCTCCTCATCTGTCCCTCATTCCTCCTCATCTGTCCCTCATTCCTCCTCATGTGTCCCTCATTCCTCCTCATGTGTCCCTCATTCCTCCTCATCTGTCCCTCATTCCTCCTCATGTGTCCCTCATTCCTCCTCATGTGTCCCTCATTCCTCCTCATCTGTCCCTCATCTGTCCCTCATTCCTCCTCATCTGTCCCTCATCTGTCCCTCATTCCTCCTCATCTGTCCCTCATGTGTCCCTCATTCCTCCTCATGTGTCCCTCATTCCTCCTCATGTGTCCCTCATTCCTCCTCATCTGTCCCTCATGTGTCCCTCATTCCTCCTCATCTGTCCCTCATTCCTCCTCATGTGTCCCTCATTCCTCCTCATCTGTCCCTCATTCCTCCTCATGTGTCCCTCATTCCTCCTCATGTGTCCCTCATTCCTCCTCATCTGTCCCTCATTCCTCCTCATCTGTCCCTCATCTGTCCCTCATTCCTCCTCATGTGTCCCTCATTCCTCCTCATGTGTCCCTCATTCCTCCTCATCTGTCCCTCATTCCTCCTCATCTGTCCCTCATTCCTCCTCATCTGTCCCTCATTCCTCCTCATGTGTCCCTCATTCCTCCTCATCTGTCCCTCATTCCTCCTCATCTGTCCCTCATTCCTCCTCATGTGTCCCTCATTCCTCCTCATGTGTCTCTCATTCCTCCTCATCTGTCCCTCATCTGTCCCTCATTCCTCCTCATCTGTCCCTCATCTGTCCCTCATTCCTCCTCATCTGTCCCTCATTCCTCCTCATCTGTCCCTCATTCCTCCTCATCTGTCCCTCATTCCTCCTCATCTGTCCCTCATTCCTCCTCATGTGTCCCTCATTCCTCCTCATCTGTCCCTCATTCCTCCTCATCTGTCCCTCATTCCTCCTCATGTGTCCCTCATTCCTCCTCATGTGTCCCTCATTCCTCCTCATCTGTCCCTCATTCCTCCTCATCTGTCCCTCATCTGTCCCTCATTCCTCCTCATCTGTCCCTCATTCCTCCTCATCTGTCCCTCATTCCTCCTCATCTGTCCCTCATTCCTCCTCATGTGTCCCTCATTCCTCCTCATGTGTCCCTCATTCCTCCTCATCTGTCCCTCATTCCTCCTCATCTGTCCCTCATCTGTCCCTCATTCCTCCTCATCTGTCCCTCATTCCTCCTCATGTGTCCCTCATTCCTCCTCATGTGTCCCTCATTCCTCCTCATGTGTCCCTCATTCCTCCTCATCTGTCCCTAATTCCTCCTCATCTGTCCCTCATTCCTCCTCATCTGTCCCTCATTCCTCCTCATCTGTCCCTCATTCCTCCTCATCTGTCCCTCATTCCTCCTCATGTGTCCCTCATTCCTCCTCATCTGTCCCTCATTCCTCCTCATGTGTCCCTCATTCCTCCTCATGTGTCCCTCATTCCTCCTCATCTGTCCCTCATTCCTCCTCATCTGTCCCTCATATGTCCCTCATTCCTCCTCATCTGTCCCTCATTCCTCCTCATCTGTCCCTCATTCCTCCTCATCTGTCCCTCATTCCTCCTCATCTGTCCCTCATTCCTCCTCATGTGTCCCTCATTCCTCCTCATGTGTCCCTCATTCCTCCTCATCTGTCCCTCATTCCTCCTCATCTGTCCCTCATCTGTCCCTCATTCCTCCTCATCTGTCCCTCATGTGTCCCTCATTCCTCCTCATCTGTCCCTCATCTGTCCCTCATTCCTCCTCATCTGTCCCTCATTCCTCCTCATCTGTCCCTCATCTGTCCCTCATTCCTCCTCATCTGTCCCTCATGTGTCCCTCATTCCTCCTCATGTGTCCCTCATTCTTCCTCATCTGTCCCTCATCTGTCCCTCATTCCTCCTCATGTGTCCCTCATTCCTCCTCATCTGTCCCTCATTCCTCGTCATCTGTCCCTCATTCCTCCTCATCTGTCCCTCATCTGTCCCTCATTCCTCCTCATCTGTCCCTCATTCCTCCTCATCTGTCCCTCTTTCCTCCTCATCTGTCCCTCATTCCTCCTCATGTGTCCCTCATTCCTCCTCATGTGTCCCTCATTCCTCCTCATCTGTCCCTCATTCCTCCTCATCTGTCCCTCATCTGTCCCTCATTCCTCCTCATCTGTCCCTCATTCCTCCTCATGTGTCCCTCATTCCTCCTCATGTGTCCCTCATTCCTCCTCATCTGTCCCTCATTCCTCCTCATCTGTCCCTCATCTGTCCCTCATTCCTCCTCATCTGTCCCTCATTCCTCCTCATCTGTCCCTCATTCCTCCTCATCTGTCCCTCATCTGTCCCTCATTCCTCCTTATCTGTCCCTCATTCCTCCTCATCTGTCCCTCATTCCTCCTCATCTGTCCCTCATTCCTCCTCATGTGTCCCTCATTCCTCCTCATCTGTCCCTCATTCCTCCTCATCTGTCCCTCATTCCTCCTCATGTGTCCCTCATTCCTCCTCATGTGTCCCTCATTCCTCCTCATCTGTCCCCCATTCCTCCTCATCTGTCCCTCATCTGTCCCTCATTCCTCCTCATCTGTCCCTCATTCCTCCTCATCTGTCCCTCATCTGTCCCTCATTCCTCCTCATCTGTCCCTCATTCCTCCTCATCTGTCCCTCATTCCTCCTCATCTGTCCCTCATTCCTCCTCATGTGTCCCTCATTCCTCCTCATCTGTCCCTCATTCCTTCTCATCTGTCCCTCATTCCTCCTCATCTGTCCCTCATCTGTCACTCATTCCTCCTCATCTGTCCCTCATTCCTCCTCATCTGTCCCTCATTCCTCCTCATCTGTCCCTCATTCCTCCTCATGTGTCCCTCATTCCTCCTCATCTGTCCCTCATTCCTCCTCATGTGTCCCTCATTCCTCCTCATGTGTCCCTCATTCCTCCTCATCTGTCCCTCATTCCTCCTCATCTGTCCCTCATCTGTCCCTCATTCCTCCTCATCTGTCCCTCATTCCTCCTCATCTGTCCCTCATTCCTCCTCATCTGTCCCTCATCTGTCCCTCATTCCTCCTCATCTGTCCCTCATTCCTCCTCATCTGTCCCTCATCTGTCCCTCATTCCTCCTCATCTGTCCCTCATTCCTCCTCATCTGTCCCTCATTCCTCCTCATCTGTCCCTCATTCCTCCTCATGTGTCCCTCATTCCTCCTCATCTGTCCCTCATTCCTCCTCATGTGTCCCTCATTCCTCCTCATGTGTCCCTCATTCCTCCTCATCTGTCCCTCATTCCTCCTCATCTGTCCCTCATCTGTCCCTCATTCCTCCTCATCTGTCCCTCATTCCTCCTCATCTGTCCCTCATTCCTCCTCATCTGTCCCTCATCTGTCCCTCATTCCTCCTCATCTGTCCCTCATTCCTCCTCATGTGTCCCTCATTCCTCCTCATCTGTCCCTCATTCCTCCTCATCTGTCCCTCATTCCTCCTCATCTGTCCCTCATTCCTCCTCATGTGTCCCTCATTCCTCCTCATCTGTCCCTCATCTGTCCCTCATTCCTCCTCATCTGTCCCTCATTCCTCCTCATCTGTCCCTCATCTGTCCCTCATTCCTCCTCATCTGTCCCTCATGTGTCCCTCATTCCTCCTCATGTGTCCCTCATTCCTCCTCATGTGTCCCTCATTCCTCCTCATCTGTCCCTCATCTGTCCCTCATTCCTCCTCATCTGTCCCTCATTCCTCCTCATCTGTCCCTCATCTGTCCCTCATTCCTCCTCATCTGTCCCTCATGTGTCCCTCATTCCTCCTCATGTGTCCCTCATTCCTCCTCATCTGTCCCTCATTCCTCCTCATCTGTCCCTCATTCCTCCTCATCTGTCCCTCATCCCTCCTCATCTGTCCCTCATTCCTCCTCATCTGTCCCTCATTCCTCCTCATCTGTCCCTCATTCCTCCTCATGTGTCCCTCATTCCTCCTCATCTGTCCCTCATACCTCCTCATCTGTCCCTCATTCCTCCTCATCTGTCCCTCATTCCTCCTCATGTGTCCCTCATTCCTCCTCATCTGTCCCTCATTCCTCCTCATCTGTCCCTCATCTGTCCCTCATTCCTCCTCATCTGTCCCTCATTCCTCCTCATCTGTCCCTCATTCCTCCTCATCTGTCCCTCATCTGTCCCTCATTCCTCCTCATCTGTCCCTCATTCCTCCTCATCTGTCCCTCATTCCTCCTCATCTGTCCCTCATTCCTCCTCATCTGTCCCTCATCTGTCCCTCATTCCTCCTCATCTGTCCCTCATTCCTCCTCATCTGTCCCTCATCTGTCCCTCATTCCTCCTCATCTGTCCCTCATCTGTCCCTCATTCCTCCTCATCTGTCCCTCATTCCTCCTCATCTGTCCCTCATTCCTCCTCATCTGTCCCTCATCTGTCCCTCATTCCTCCTCATCTGTCCCTCATTCCTCCTCATCTGTCCCTCATCTGTCCCTCATTCCTCCTCATCTGTCCCTCATTCCTCCTCATCTGTCCCTCATCTGTCCCTCATTCCTCCTCATCTGTCCCTCATGTGTCTCTCATTCCTCCTCATCTGTCCCTCATTCCTCCTCATCTGTCCCTCATCTGTCCCTCATTCCTCCTCATCTGTCCCTCATGTGTCCCTCATTCCTCCTCATCTGTCCCTCATTCCTCCTCATCTGTCCCTCATCTGTCCCTCATTCCTCCTCATCTGTCCCTCATTCCTCCTCATTCGTCCCTCATTCCTCCTCATCTGTCCCTCATTCCTCCTCATCTGTCCCTCATTCCTCCTCATCTGTCCCTCATTCCTCCTCATCTGTCCCTCATTCCTCCTCATCTGTCCCTCCTTCCTCCTTATCTGTCCCTCATCTGTCCCTCATTCCTCCTCATCTGTCCCTCATTCCTCATCTGTCCCTCATTTCTCCTCATCTGTCCCTCATTCCTCCTCATCTGTCCCTCATCTGTCCCTCATTCCTCATCATCTGTCCCTCATCTGTCCCTCATTCCTCATCATCTGTCCCTCATTCCTCCTCATCTGTCCCTCATTCCTCCTCATCTGTCCCTCATTCCTCCTCATCTGTCCCTCATTCCTCCTCATCTGTCCCTCATTCCTCCTTATCTGTCCCTCATTCCTCCTCATCTGTCCCTCATTCCTCCTCATGTGTCCCTCATTCCTCCTCATCTGTCCCTCATTCCTCCTCATCTGTCCCTCATCTGTCCCTCATTCCTCCTCATGTGTCCCTCATTCCTCCTCATCTGTCCCTCATTCCTCGTCATCTGTCCCTCATTCCTCCTCATCTGTCCCTCATCTGTCCCTCATTCCTCCTCATCTGTCCCTCATTCCTCCTCATCTGTCCCTCTTTCCTCCTCATCTGTCCCTCATTCCTCCTCATGTGTCCCTCATTCCTCCTCATGTGTCCCTCATTCCTCCTCATCTGTCCCTCATTCCTCCTCATCTGTCCCTCATCTGTCCCTCATTCCTCCTCATCTGTCCCTCATTCCTCCTCATGTGTCCCTCATTCCTCCTCATGTGTCCCTCATTCCTCCTCATCTGTCCCTCATTCCTCCTCATCTGTCCCTCATCTGTCCCTCATTCCTCCTCATCTGTCCCTCATTCCTCCTCATCTGTCCCTCATTCCTCCTCATCTGTCCCTCATCTGTCCCTCATTCCTCCTCATCTGTCCCTCATTCCTCCTCATCTGTCCCTCATTCCTCCTCATCTGTCCCTCATTCCTCATGTGTCCCTCATTCCTCCTCATCTGTCCCTCATTCCTCCTCATGTGTCCCTCATTCCTCCTCATGTGTCCCTCATTCCTCCTCATCTGTCCCCCATTCCTCCTCATCTGTCCCTCATCTGTCCCTCATTCCTCCTCATCTGTCCCTCATTCCTCCTCATCTGTCCCTCATCTGTCCCTCATTCCTCCTCATCTGTCCCTCATTCCTCCTCATCTGTCCCTCATTCCTCCTCATCTGTCCCTCATTCCTCCTCATGTGTCCCTCATTCCTCCTCATCTGTCCCTCATTCCTCCTCATGTGTCCCTCATTCCTCCTCATGTGTCCCTCATTCCTCCTCATCTGTCCCTCATCTGTCCCTCATTCCTCCTCATCTGTCCCTCATTCCTCCTCATCTGTCCCTCATCTGTCCCTCATTCCTCCTCATCTGTCCCTCATGTGTCCCTCATTCCTCCTCATGTGTCCCTCATTCCTCCTCATGTGTCCCTCATTCCTCCTCATCTGTCCCTCATCTGTCCCTCATTCCTCCTCATCTGTCCCTCATTCCTCCTCATCTGTCCCTCATCTGTCCCTCATTCCTCCTCATCTGTCCCTCATGTGTCCCTCATTCCTCCTCATGTGTCCCTCATTCCTCCTCATGTGTCCCTCATTCCTCCTCATCTGTCCCTCATTCCTCCTCATCTGTCCCTCATCCCTCCTCATCTGTCCCTCATTCCTCCTCATCTGTCCCTCATTCCTCCTCATCTGTCCCTCATTCCTCCTCATGTGTCCCTCATTCCTCCTCATCTGTCCCTCATTCCTCCTCATCTGTCCCTCATTCCTCCTCATCTGTCCTTCATTCCTCCTCATGTGTCCCTCATTCCTCCTCATCTGTCCCTCATTCCTCCTCATCTGTCCCTCATCTGTCCCTCATTCCTCCTCATCTGTCCCTCATTCCTCCTCATCTGTCCCTCATTCCTCCTCATCTGTCCCTCATCTGTCCCTCATTCCTCCTCATCTGTCCCTCATTCCTCCTCATCTGTCCCTCATTCCTCCTCATCTGTCCCTCATTCCTCCTCATGTGTCCCTCATTCCTCCTCATGTGTCCCTCATCTGTCCCTCATTCCTCCTCATCTGTCCCTCATTCCTCCTCATCTGTCCCTCATCTGTCCCTCATTCCTCCTCATCTGTCCCTCATGTGTCCCTCATTCCTCCTCATCTGTCCCTCATCTGTCCCTCATTCCTCCTCATCTGTCCCTCATGTGTCTCTCCTTCCTCCTCATCTGTCCCTCATTCCTCCTCATCTGTCCCTCATCTGTCCCTCATTCCTCCTCATCTGTCCCTCATGTGTCCCTCATTCCTCCTCACCTGTCCCTCATTCCTCCTCATCTGTCCCTCATCTGTCCCTCATTCCTCCTCATCTGTCCCTCATTCCTCCTCATTCGTCCCTCATTCCTCCTCATCTGTCCCTCATCTGTCCCTCATTCCTCCTCATCTGTCCCTCATTCCTCCTCATCTGTCCCTCATTCCTCCTCATCTGTCCCTCATTCCTCCTCATTCGTCCCTCCTTCCTCCTTATCTGTCCCTCATCTGTCCCTCATTCCTCCTCATCTGTCCCTCATTCCTCATCTGTCCCTCATTCCTCCTCATCTGTCCCTCATTCCTCCTCATCTGTCCCTCATCTGTCCCTCATCATCTGTCCCTCATCTGTCCCTCATTCCTCATCATCTGTCCCTCATTCCTCCTCATCTGTCCCTCATTCCTCCTCATCTGTCCCTCATTCCTCCTCATCTGTCCCTCATTCCTCCTCATCTGTCCCTCATCTGTCCCTCATTCCTCCTCATCTGTCCCTCATTCCTCCTCATCTGTCCCTCATTCCTCCTCATCTGTCCCTCATTCCTCCTCATGTGTCCCTCATTCCTCCTTATCTGTCCCTCATTCCTCCTCATCTGTCCCTCATTCCTCCTCATGTGTCCCTCATTCCTCCTCATCTGTCCCTCATTCCTCCTCATCTGTCCCTCATCTGTCCCTCATTCCTCCTCATGTGTCCCTCATTCCTCCTCATGTGTCCCTCATTCCTCCTCATCTGTCCCTCATTCCTCCTCATCTGTCCCTCATCTGTCCCTCATTCCTCCTCATCTGTCCCTCATTCCTCCTCATCTGTCCCTCATTCCTCCTCATCTGTCCCTCATTCCTCCTCATGTGTCCCTCATTCCTCCTCATGTGTCCCTCATTCCTCCTCATCTGTCCCTCATTCCTCCTCATCTGTCCCTCATCTGTCCCTCATTCCTCCTCATCTGTCCCTCATTCCTCCTCATCTGTCCCTCATTCCTCCTCATCTGTCCCTCATTCCTCCTCATCTGTCCCTTATTCCTCCTCATCTGTCCCTCATTCCTCCTCATCTGTCCCTCATTCCTCCTCATTCGTCCCTCCTTCCTCCTTATCTGTCCCTCATCTGTCCCTCATTCCTCCTCATCTGTCCCTCATTCCTCATCTGTCCCTCATTCCTCCTCATCTGTCCCTCATTCCTCCTCATCTGTCCCTCATCTGTCCCTCATTCCTCATCATCTGTCCCTCATTCCTCCTCATCTGTCCCTCATTCCTCCTCATCTGTCCCTCATTCCTCCTCATCTGTCCCTCATCTGTCCCTCATTCCTCCTCATCTGTCCCTCATTCCTCCTCATTTGTCGCTCATTCCTCCTCATCTGTCCCTCATTCCTCCTCATGTGTCCCTCATTCCTCCTTATCTGTCCCTCATTCCTCCTCATCTGTCCCTCATTCCTCCTCATGTGTCCCTCATTCCTCCTCATCTGTCCCTCATTCCTCCTCATCTGTCCCTCATCTGTCCCTCATTCCTCCTCATGTGTCCCTCATTCCTCCTCATCTGTCCCTCATTCCTCCTCATCTGTCCCTCATTCCTCCTCATCTGTCCCTCATCTGTCCCTCATTCCTCCTCATCTGTCCCTCATTCCTCCTCATCTGTCCCTCATTCCTCCTCATCTGTCCCTCATTCCTCCTCATGTGTCCCTCATTCCTCCTCATGTGTCCCTCATTCCTCCTCATCTGTCCCTCATTCCTCCTCATCTGTCCCTCATCTGTCCCTCATTCCTCCTCATCTGTCCCTCATTCCTCCTCATGTGTCCCTCATTCCTCCTCATGTGTCCCTCATTCCTCCTCATCTGTCCCTCATTCCTCCTCATCTGTCCCTAATTCCTCCTCATCTGTCCCTCATTCCTCCTCATCTGTCCCTCATTCCTCCTCATCTGTCCCTCATTCCTCCTCATCTGTCCCTCATTCCTCCTCATGTGTCCCTCATTCCTCCTCATCTGTCCCTCATTCCTCCTCATCTGTCCCTCATTCCTCCTCATGTGTCCCTCATTCCTCCTCATCTGTCCCTCATTCCTCCTCATCTGTCCCTCATCTGTCCCTCATTCCTCCTCATCTGTCCCTCATTCCTCCTCATCTGTCCCTCATTCCTCCTCATCTGTCCCTCATTCCTCCTCATCTGTCCCTCATTCCTCCTCATGTGTCCCTCATTCCTCCTCATGTGTCCCTCATTCCTCCTCATCTGTCCCTCATTCCTCCTCATGTGTCCCTCATTCCTCCTCATGTGTCCCTCATTCCTCCTCATCTGTCCCTCATCTGTCCCTCATTCCTCCTCATCTGTCCCTCATCTGTCCCTCATTCCTCCTCATCTGTCCCTCATGTGTCCCTCATTCCTCCTCATGTGTCCCTCATTCCTCCTCATGTGTCCCTCATTCCTCCTCATCTGTCCCTCATGTGTCCCTCATTCCTCCTCATCTGTCCCTCATTCCTCCTCATGTGTCCCTCATTCCTCCTCATCTGTCCCTCATTCCTCCTCATGTGTCCCTCATTCCTCCTCATGTGTCCCTCATTCCTCCTCATCTGTCCCTCATTCCTCCTCATCTGTCCCTCATCTGTCCCTCATTCCTCCTCATGTGTCCCTCATTCCTCCTCATGTGTCCCTCATTCCTCCTCATCTGTCCCTCATTCCTCCTCATCTGTCCCTCATTCCTCCTCATCTGTCCCTCATTCCTCCTCATGTGTCCCTCATTCCTCCTCATCTGTCCCTCATTCCTCCTCATCTGTCCCTCATTCCTCCTCATGTGTCCCTCATTCCTCCTCATGTGTCTCTCATTCCTCCTCATCTGTCCCTCATCTGTCCCTCATTCCTCCTCATCTGTCCCTCATCTGTCCCTCATTCCTCCTCATCTGTCCCTCATTCCTCCTCATCTGTCCCTCATTCCTCCTCATCTGTCCCTCATTCCTCCTCATCTGTCCCTCATTCCTCCTCATGTGTCCCTCATTCCTCCTCATCTGTCCCTCATTCCTCCTCATCTGTCCCTCATTCCTCCTCATGTGTCCCTCATTCCTCCTCATGTGTCCCTCATTCCTCCTCATGTGTCCCTCATTCCTCCTCATCTGTCCCTCATCTGTCCCTCATTCCTCCTCATCTGTCCCTCATTCCTCCTCATCTGTCCCTCATTCCTCCTCATCTGTCCCTCATTCCTCCTCATGTGTCCCTCATTCCTCCTCATGTGTCCCTCATTCCTCCTCATCTGTCCCTCATTCCTCCTCATCTGTCCCTCATCTGTCCCTCATTCCTCCTCATCTGTCCCTCATTCCTCCTCATGTGTCCCTCATTCCTCCTCATGTGTCCCTCATTCCTCCTCATGTGTCCCTCATTCCTCCTCATCTGTCCCTAATTCCTCCTCATCTGTCCCTCATTCCTCCTCATCTGTCCCTCATTCCTCCTCATCTGTCCCTCATTCCTCCTCATCTGTCCCTCATTCCTCCTCATGTGTCCCTCATTCCTCCTCATCTGTCCCTCATTCCTCCTCATGTGTCCCTCATTCCTCCTCATGTGTCCCTCATTCCTCCTCATCTGTCCCTCATTCCTCCTCATCTGTCCCTCATCTGTCCCTCATTCCTCCTCATCTGTCCCTCATTCCTCCTCATCTGTCCCTCATTCCTCCTCATCTGTCCCTCATTCCTCCTCATCTGTCCCTCATTCCTCCTCATGTGTCCCTCATTCCTCCTCATGTGTCCCTCATTCCTCCTCATCTGTCCCTCATTCCTCCTCATGTGTCCCTCATCTGTCCCTCATTCCTCCTCATCTGTCCCTCATGTGTCCCTCATTCCTCCTCATCTGTCCCTCATCTGTCCCTCATTCCTCCTCATCTGTCCCTCATTCCTCCTCATCTGTCCCTCATCTGTCCCTCATTCCTCCTCATCTGTCCCTCATGTGTCCCTCATTCCTCCTCATGTGTCCCTCATTCTTCCTCATCTGTCCCTCATCTGTCCCTCATTCCTCCTCATGTGTCCCTCATTCCTCCTCATCTGTCCCTCATTCCTCGTCATCTGTCCCTCATTCCTCCTCATCTGTCCCTCATCTGTCCCTCATTCCTCCTCATCTGTCCCTCATTCCTCCTCATCTGTCCCTCTTTCCTCCTCATCTGTCCCTCATTCCTCCTCATGTGTCCCTCATTCCTCCTCATGTGTCCCTCATTCCTCCTCATCTGTCCCTCATTCCTCCTCATCTGTCCCTCATCTGTCCCTCATTCCTCCTCATCTGTCCCTCATTCCTCCTCATGTGTCCCTCATTCCTCCTCATGTGTCCCTCATTCCTCCTCATCTGTCCCTCATTCCTCCTCATCTGTCCCTCATCTGTCCCTCATTCCTCCTCATCTGTCCCTCATTCCTCCTCATCTGTCCCTCATTCCTCCTCATCTGTCCCTCATCTGTCCCTCATTCCTCCTTATCTGTCCCTCATTCCTCCTCATCTGTCCCTCATTCCTCCTCATCTGTCCCTCATTCCTCCTCATGTGTCCCTCATTCCTCCTCATCTGTCCCTCATTCCTCCTCATCTGTCCCTCATTCCTCCTCATGTGTCCCTCATTCCTCCTCATGTGTCCCTCATTCCTCCTCATCTGTCCCCCATTCCTCCTCATCTGTCCCTCATCTGTCCCTCATTCCTCCTCATCTGTCCCTCATTCCTCCTCATCTGTCCCTCATCTGTCCCTCATTCCTCCTCATCTGTCCCTCATTCCTCCTCATCTGTCCCTCATTCCTCCTCATCTGTCCCTCATTCCTCCTCATGTGTCCCTCATTCCTCCTTATGTGTCCCTCATTCCTCCTCATCTGTCCCTCATTCCTCCTCATGTGTCCCTCATTCCTCCTCATGTGTCCCTCATTCCTCCTCATCTGTCCCTCATCTGTCCCTCATTCCTCCTCATCTGTCCCTCATTCCTCCTCATCTGTCCCTCATCTGTCCCTCATTCCTCCTCATCTGTCCCTCATGTGTCCCTCATTCCTCCTCATGTGTCCCTCATTCCTCCTCATGTGTCCCTCATTCCTCCTCATCTGTCCCTCATCTGTCCCTCATTCCTCCTCATCTGTCCCTCATTCCTCCTCATCTGTCCCTCATCTGTCCCTCATTCCTCCTCATCTGTCCCTCATGTGTCCCTCATTCCTCCTCATGTGTCCCTCATTCCTCCTCATGTGTCCCTCATTCCTCCTCATCTGTCCCTCATTCCTCCTCATCTGTCCCTCATCCCTCCTCATCTGTCCCTCATTCCTCCTCATCTGTCCCTCATTCCTCCTCATGTGTCCCTCATTCCTCCTCATGTGTCCCTCATTCCTCCTCATCTGTCCCTCATTCCTCCTCATCTGTCCTTCATTCCTCCTCATGTGTCCCTCATTCCTCCTCATCTGTCCCTCATTCCTCCTCATCTGTCCCTCATCTGTCCCTCATTCCTCCTCATCTGTCCCTCATTCCTCCTCATCTGTCCCTCATTCCTCCTCATCTGTCCCTCATCTGTCCCTCATTCCTCCTCATCTGTCCCTCATTCCTCCTCATCTGTCCCTCATTCCTCCTCATCTGTCCCTCATTCCTCCTCATCTGTCCCTCATTCCTCCTCATGTGTCCCTCATTCCTCCTCATCTGTCCCTCATCTGTCCCTCATTCCTCCTCATCTGTCCCTCATTCCTCCTCATCTGTCCCTCATCTGTCCCTCATTCCTCCTCATCTGTCCCTCATGTGTCCCTCATTCCTCCTCATCTGTCCCTCATCTGTCCCTCATTCCTCCTCATCTGTCCCTCATGTGTCTCTCATTCCTCCTCATCTGTCCCTCATTCCTCCTCATCTGTCCCTCATCTGTCCCTCATTCCTCCTCATCTGTCCCTCATGTGTCCCTCATTCCTCCTCACCTGTCCCTCATTCCTCCTCATCTGTCCCTCATCTGTCCCTCATTCCTCCTCATCTGTCCCTCATTCCTCCTCATTCGTCCCTCATTCCTCCTCATCTGTCCCTCATCTGTCCCTCATTCCTCCTCATCTGTCCCTCATTCCTCCTCATCCGTCCCTCATTCCTCCTCATCTGTCCCTCATTCCTCCTCATCTGTCCCTCATTCCTCCTCATTCGTCCCTCCTTCCTCCTTATCTGTCCCTCATCTGTCCCTCATTCCTCCTCATCTGTCCCTCATTCCTCATCTGTCCCTCATTCCTCCTCATCTGTCCCTCATTCCTCCTCATCTGTCCCTCATCTGTCCCTCATCATCTGTCCCTCATCTGTCCCTCATTCCTCATCATCTGTCCCTCATTCCTCCTCATCTGTCCCTCATTCCTCCTCATCTGTCCCTCATTCCTCCTCATCTGTCCCTCATTCCTCCTCATCTGTCCCTCATCTGTCCCTCATTCCTCCTCATCTGTCCCTCATTCCTCCTCATCTGTCCCTCATTCCTCCTCATCTGTCCCTCATTCCTCCTCATGTGTCCCTCATTCCTCCTTATCTGTCCCTCATTCCTCCTCATCTGTCCCTCATTCCTCCTCATGTGTCCCTCATTCCTCCTCATCTGTCCCTCATTCCTCCTCATCTGTCCCTCATCTGTCCCTCATTCCTCCTCATGTGTCCCTCATTCCTCCTCATCTGTCCCTCATTCCTCCTCATCTGTCCCTCATTCCTCCTCATCTGTCCCTCATCTGTCCCTCATTCCTCCTCATCTGTCCCTCATTCCTCCTCATCTGTCCCTCATTCCTCCTCATCTGTCCCTCATTCCTCCTCATGTGTCCCTCATTCCTCCTCATGTGTCCCTCATTCCTCCTCATCTGTCCCTCATTCCTCCTCATCTGTCCCTCATCTGTCCCTCATTCCTCCTCATCTGTCCCTCATTCCTCCTCATCTGTCCCTCATTCCTCCTCATCTGTCTCTCATTCCTCCTCATCTGTCCCTTATTCCTCCTCATCTGTCCCTCATTCCTCCTCATCTGTCCCTCATTCCTCCTCATTCGTCCCTCCTTCCTCCTTATCTGTCCCTCATCTGTCCCTCATTCCTCCTCATCTGTCCCTCATTCCTCATCTGTCCCTCATTCCTCCTCATCTGTCCCTCATTCCTCCTCATCTGTCCCTCATCTGTCCCTCATTCCTCATCATCTGTCCCTCATCTGTCCCTCATTCCTCATCATCTGTCCCTCATTCCTCCTCATCTGTCCCTCATTCCTCCTCATCTGTCCCTCATTCCTCCTCATCTGTCCCTCATCTGTCCCTCATTCCTCCTCATCTGTCCCTCATTCCTCCTCATTTGTCGCTCATTCCTCCTCATCTGTCCCTCATTCCTCCTCATGTGTCCCTCATTCCTCCTTATCTGTCCCTCATTCCTCCTCATCTGTCCCTCATTCCTCCTCATGTGTCCCTCATTCCTCCTCATTTGTCCCTCATTCCTCCTCATCTGTCCCTCATCTGTCCCTCATTCCTCCTCATGTGTCCCTCATTCCTCCTCATGTGTCCCTCATTCCTCCTCATCTGTCCCTCATTCCTCCTCATCTGTCCCTCATCTGTCCCTCATTCCTCCTCATCTGTCCCTCATTCCTCCTCATCTGTCCCTCATTCCTCCTCATCTGTCCCTCATTCCTCCTCATGTGTCCCTCATTCCTCCTCATGTGTCCCTCATTCCTCCTCATCTGTCCCTCATTCCTCCTCATCTGTCCCTCATCTGTCCCTCATTCCTCCTCATGTGTCCCTCATTCCTCCTCATGTGTCCCTCATTCCTCCTCATGTGTCCCTCATTCCTCCTCATGTGTCCCTCATTCCTCCTCATCTGTCCCTAATTCCTCCTCATCTGTCCCTCATTCCTCCTCATCTGTCCCTCATTCCTCCTCATCTGTCCCTCATTCCTCCTCATCTGTCCCTCATTCCTCCTCATGTGTCCCTCATTCCTCCTCATCTGTCCCTCATTCCTCCTCATCTGTCTCTCATTCCTCCTCATGTGTCCCTCATTCCTCCTCATGTGTCCCTCATTCCTCCTCATCTGTCCCTCATTCCTCCTCATCTGTCCCTCATCTGTCCCTC
The DNA here is from genome assembly GCA_029206835.1 of Rana muscosa. Taxonomy (NCBI): domain Eukaryota; kingdom Metazoa; phylum Chordata; class Amphibia; order Anura; family Ranidae; genus Rana; species Rana muscosa. The sequence continues at coordinate 346,993,388 of CM055122.1, forward strand.
ATTCCTCCTCATCTGTCCCTCATTCCTCCTCATCTGTCCCTCATTCCTCCTCATCTGTCCCTCATTCCTCCTCATGTGTCCCTCATTCCTCCTCATGTGTCCCTCATTCCTCCTCATCTGTCCCTCATTCCTCCTCATGTGTCCCTCATTCCTCCTCATGTGTCCCTCATTCCTCCTCATCTGTCCCTCATGTGTCCCTCATTCCTCCTCATGTGTCCCTCATTCCTCCTCATGTGTCCCTCATTCCTCCTCATGTGTCCCTCATCTGTCCCTCATTCCTCCTCATCTGTCCCTCATTCCTCCTCATCTGTCCCTCATCTGTCCCTCATTCCTCCTCATCTGTCCCTCATGTGTCCCTCATTCCTCCTCATGTGTCCCTCATTCCTCCTCATGTGTCCCTCATTCCTCCTCATCTGCCCCTCATTCCTCCTCATCTGTCCCTCATTCCTCCTCATCTGTCCCTCATTCCTCCTCATCTGTCCCTCATTCCTCCTCATGTGTCCCTCATTCCTCCTCATCTGTCCCTCATTCCTCCTCATCTGTCCCTCATTCCTCCTCATGTGTCCCTCATTCCTCCTCATGTGTCCCTCATTCCTCCTCATCTGTCCCTCATTCCTCCTCATCTGTCCCTCATCTGTCCCTCATTCCTCCTCATCTGTCCCTCATTCCTCCTCATCTGTCCCTCATTCCTCCTCATCTGTCCCTCATTCCTCCTCATGTGTCCCTCATTCCTCCTCATGTGTCCCTCATTCCTCCTCATCTGTCCCTCATTCCTCCTCATCTGTCCCTCATCTGTCCCTCATTCCTCCTCATCTGTCCCTCATTCCTCCTCATGTGTCCCTCATTCCTCCTCATGTGTCCCTCATTCCTCCTCATCTGTCCCTCATTCCTCCTCATCTGTCCCTAATTCCTCCTCATCTGTCCCTCATTCCTCCTCATCTGTCCCTCATTCCTCCTCATCTGTCCCTCATTACTCCTCATCTGTCCCTCATTCCTCCTCATGTGTCCCTCATTCCTCCTCATCTGTCCCTCATTCCTCCTCATGTGTCCCTCATTCCTCCTCATGTGTCCCTCATTCCTCCTCATCTGTCCCTCATTCCTCCTCATCTGTCCCTCATCTGTCCCTCATTCCTCCTCATCTGTCCCTCATTCCTCCTCATCTGTCCCTCATTCCTCCTCATCTGTCCCTCATTCCTCCTCATCTGTCCCTCATTCCTCCTCATCTGTCCCTCATTCCTCCTCATGTGTCCCTCATTCCTCCTCATCTGTCCCTCATTCCTCCTCATCTGTCCCTCATTCCTCCTCATGTGTCCCTCATTCCTCCTCATGTGTCCCTCATTCCTCCTCATCTGTCCCTCATCTGTCCCTCATTCCTCCTCATCTGTCCCTCATTCCTCCTCATCTGTCCCTCATGTGTCCCTCATTCCTCCTCATGTGTCCCTCATTCCTCCTCATGTGTCCCTCATTCCTCCTCATCTGTCCCTCATCTGTCCCTCATTCCTCCTCATCTGTCCCTCATCTGTCCCTCATTCCTCCTCATCTGTCCCTCATGTGTCCCTCATTCCTCCTCATGTGTCCCTCATTCCTCCTCATCTGTCCCTCATTCCTCCTCATGTGTCCCTCATTCCTCCTCATGTGTCCCTCATTCCTCCTCATGTGTCCCTCATTCCTCCTCATGTGTCCCTCATTCCTCCTCATGTGTCCCTCATTCCTCCTCATGTGTCCCTCATTCCTCCTCATGTGTCCCTCATTCCTCCTCATCTGTCCCTCATTCCTCCTCATCTGTCCCTCATTCCTCCTCATCTGTCCCTCATTCCTCCTCATCTGTCCCTCATTCCTCCTCATGTGTCCCTCATTCCTCCTCATCTGTCCCTCATTCCTCCTCATGTGTCCCTCATTCCTCCTCATCTGTCCCTCATTCCTCCTCATCTGTCCCTCATCTGTCCCTCATTCCTCCTCATCTGTCCCTCATTCCTCCTCATCTGTCCCTCATTCCTCCTCATCTGTCCCTCATTCCTCCTCATCTGTCCCTCATTCCTCCTCATCTGTCCCTCATTCCTCCTCATCTGTCCCTCATTCCTCCTCATCTGTCCCTCATTCCTCCTCATGTGTCCCTCATTCCTCCTCATCTGTCCCTCATTCCTCCTCATCTGTCCCTCATTCCTCCTCATGTGTCCCTCATTCCTCCTCATGTGTCCCTCATTCCTCCTCATCTGTCCCTCATCTGTCCCTCATTCCTCCTCATCTGTCCCTCATTCCTCCTCATCTGTCCCTCATGTGTCCCTCATTCCTCCTCATGTGTCCCTCATTCCTCCTCATGTGTCCCTCATTCCTCCTCATCTGTCCCTCATCTGTCCCTCATTCCTCCTCATCTGTCCCTCATTCCTCCTCATCTGTCCCTCATCTGTCCCTCATTCCTCCTCATCTGTCCCTCATGTGTCCCTCATTCCTCCTCATGTGTCCCTCATTCCTCCTCATCTGTCCCTCATTCCTCCTCATGTGTCCCTCATTCCTCCTCATGTGTCCCTCATTCCTCCTCATGTGTCCCTCATTCCTCCTCATGTGTCCCTCATTCCTCCTCATGTGTCCCTCATTCCTCCTCATGTGTCCCTCATTCCTCCTCATGTGTCCCTCATTCCTCCTCATCTGTCCCTCATTCCTCCTCATCTGTCCCTCATTCCTCCTCATCTGTCCCTCATTCCTCCTCATCTGTCCCTCATTCCTCCTCATGTGTCCCTCATTCCTCCTCATCTGTCCCTCATTCCTCCTCATGTGTCCCTCATTCCTCCTCATGTGTCCCTCATTCCTCCTCATCTGTCCCTCATTCCTCCTCATCTGTCCCTCATCTGTCCCTCATTCCTCCTCATCTGTCCCTCATTCCTCCTCATCTGTCCCTCATTCCTCCTCATCTGTCCCTCATTCCTCCTCATCTGTCCCTCATTCCTCCTCATCTGTCCCTCATTCCTCCTCATGTGTCCCTCATTCCTCCTCATCTGTCCCTCATTCCTCCTCATCTGTCCCTCATTCCTCCTCATGTGTCCCTCATTCCTCCTCATGTGTCCCTCATTCCTCCTCATCTGTCCCTCATCTGTCCCTCATTCCTCCTCATCTGTCCCTCATTCCTCCTCATCTGTCCCTCATGTGTCCCTCATTCCTCCTCATGTGTCCCTCATTCCTCCTCATGTGTCCCTCATTCCTCCTCATCTGTCCCTCATCTGTCCCTCATTCCTCCTCATCTGTCCCTCATTCCTCCTCATCTGTCCCTCATCTGTCCCTCATTCCTCCTCATCTGTCCCTCATGTGTCCCTCATTCCTCCTCATGTGTCCCTCATTCCTCCTCATCTGTCCCTCATTCCTCCTCATGTGTCCCTCATTCCTCCTCATGTGTCCCTCATTCCTCCTCATGTGTCCCTCATTCCTCCTCATCTGTCCCTCATTCCTCCTCATCTGTCCCTCATTCCTCCTCATCTGTCCCTCATTCCTCCTCATCTGTCCCTCATTCCTCCTCATGTGTCCCTCATTCCTCCTCATGTGTCCCTCATTCCTCCTCATGTGTCCCTCATTCCTCCTCATGTGTCCCTCATGTTCCTCTGATCCCTATAATTATATATAAAATGCACTTTCTTTCCCGGCGCTGAACTTTTCATCTGATTTCTAAATTGCTGAATTTTGTAATTTTCAAAAAGCCAAAATAAAGGAATAATAGTGGTAAAAAAAATCACTTGTGTGTTTAACCAGTTCAGATCCTCGCTATAGTCAAAAGACGGCTGCAGCGCGGACCTGAACTGCCGGGAGGCCGTCCCTGGAAGTTCTTGTGTTTACTTCCGGCGACGCTGTGTCAGGCGAGTGCCGATGCGTGTGCCTGGCAGCCGCGATGTCCACCAGGTACCCGCGATCGGCTGTCACAGAGACAGGACGTGGATCTGTGTGTAATGATGGGGAGTAAACACAGAGATCCACGTCCTGCTAGGGAGAGGAGACCGATGCTGTGTCCCTTGTACATAGGGACAACCATCAGTCACCTCCCCCAGTCACTCCCCTCCCCCCCACAGTATCAATCACTCCAGGGAACACATTTAACCCCTTCCTCGCCCCCTAGTGTTAACCCCTTCCCTGCCAGTCACATTTATACAGTAATCAATGCATATTAATAGCACTGTTCGCTGTATAAATGTGACTGGTCCCAAAATAGTGTCAAAAGTGTCCGATGTGTCCGCCGCAATGTCACAGTCCTGACAAAAATCGCAGATCACCGATATTACTAGTGGAAAAAATAAATAAATAAAAATTTCATAAAACTATCCCCTATTTTGTAGGCGCTATAACTTTTGCGCAAACCAATCAATTAACGCTTATTGCGATTTTTTTTCTTTAAAAAATATGTAGAAGAATTTTTAATTGGGATATTTATTATGGCAAAAACTAAAAAATATTTGTTTTTGTTTTTTTCAAAATTGTCGCTGTATTTTTGTTTATAGCGCAAAAAATAAAAACCGCCGAGGTGATCAAATACCACCAAAAGAAATCTCTATTTCTGGGAAAAAATGATAAAAATACAATTTGGGTGCAGCGTTGCATGACCGCGCAATTGTCATTCAAAGTGCGTCAGCGTTGAAAGCTGAAAATTGGTCTGGGCAGGAGGGGGGTTTAAGTGCCCAGTAAGCAAGTGGTTAACTAATCTTGTTTTTTGGTATAATTCGCCTTTAACCACTTCAGCTCCGGAAGGTTTCACCCCCTTAAAGGGGTGTTCCAGGCAACCCGGGCAAAAAAAAAATAATTAAAAGCCAGCAGCTACACATACTATGGGGACTTACCTGTCCTGGTGTCCCTCGATGTCGGGACCGCAGCTGATGTTTCACATCAGCTGTCGGCGCTCCCGTCGCCATTGCGGGTAAGGGAACCCGGCAGTGAAGACTTTCGGCTTCACGCCGGGAATCCTACTGCGCATGCGCGAGGCCCCGCTCCTCTCTCCTATTAGCCCAGCGGCCAGGGGAGGAGGAGGAGGGAGCCTCGCGTGACTTCACCGCCGCGGCCGGACTCCAGTAAGTGTCTTTGACAGGTATCCTGTCCCCCCTCCCCCCCGAAAGGTGCCAATTGTGGCACTGGAGGGGGGGGGGGAGGAATCCGATCAGGCCTTTTTTTTTTTGCGATTCGGCACTGCGTCGCTTTAACTGACAATTGCGCGGTCGTGCGACGTGGCTCCCAAATCAAAATTGATGTCCTTTTTTCCCCACAAATAGAGCTTTCTTTTGGTGGTATTTGATCACCTCGGCGGTTTTTATTTTTTGCGCTATAAACAAAAGTAGAGCAACAATTTTGAAAAAAAAGCAATATTTTTTACTTTTTGCTATAATAAATATCCCCCAAAAATATATAAAAAAACGTTTTTTTCCTCAGTTTAGGGCGATACGTTTTCTTCTTCTACATTCTCTTGGTAAAAAAAAATCACAATAAGCGTTTACTGAACGGTTTGCGCAAAAGTTATAGCGTCTACAAAATAGGGGATAGCATTTTTATTATTATTATTTTTATTTTTTACTAGTAATGGCGGCGATCAGTGATTTTTATCGTGACTGCGACATTACGGCGGACGCATCGGACACTTTTGGCACCATTTTGGGACCATTGTCATTTATACAGCGATCAGTGCTATAAATTACAATGATTACTGTGAAAATGACACTGGCAGTGAAGGGGTTAACCAGAAGGGGGCACTGAAGGGGTTAAGTGTGACCTAGGGAGTGATTCTTACTGTGTGTGGAGGCGTGGCTTGGCGTGTGACATCATTGATCGTCGTTCCCTATGAGAACAGACGATCAGTGACACTCTCACTGGGAAGAACGGGGAAAGGTTTGTTTACACTTACCTCTCCCCTTTCTTCAGCTCTGTGACCCGATCGCGGGACACCGGCGGCGTTTGGGTCCCGCGGGCGCGGTCACAGAGCTCAGGACTGGGTCGTGAGCGCGCCACCGGTGGCGCATGCGTGACCCACGGCTGGGCATCTTTAAGGGGACGTACCCATACGTCCATATGCTCAGCTGTGCCATTCTGCTGATGTATATCGGCGTTAGGCGGTCCTTAAGTGGTTAATGGCATCCCAGTCTTAGTCCGGAGGGTTCAATATTGAGTTGGCCCCGCCCTTTTACCCTATAACAGCTCCACCTCTTCTGGGAAGGCCGTCCACAAGGTTAAGGGGTGTGTCTATGGGAAGGCCGTCCACAAGGTTTAGGAGGGTGTCTATGGGAATGTTCGATCATTCTTCCAGAAGCCTATTTGTGAGGTCAGGCACTGATGTTGGATGAGAAGGCCCGGCTCGCAGTCTCCGCTCTAATTCATTTTAAGTCCCCGTTCACACCGGTGCGATTTGACCATTCCTAAATCACCTGACAAGTCGCACCCCATTGTCGGCAACGGACGCTGAAAAAGGTTCCTGCACCACTTTTTTTGCTGATTTCATTGCGCGTTGCATAGACTTCTGTTGCAGGAAGCCGCAAAAAGATCGGCAGTGCAAATCGCACTGATGCGCGGGTTTGAAATTGCACTGAAGTAGCGCGATTTCAGAGACACACCGGTATGAACGGGGGGAGGGGGGAGGGGTAACTTGTAAACAAAAAGTGCTAGAGAAGGCCTGGTACTAAGATGACCCCCACTCAACTCTATGCCCTTGGAGGACCGGAGCTACATCTGACGTCACTTCCGCCTTACGGCCTTAAGAGCCCCTTCACACTGAGGCTCCCATAGCGTCGGCGGTAAAACGCCGCTATTTTTACCACCGACGCATTTCGGCCGCTAGTGGCCGAGAAAGGGTTAAAATTGCCCGCAGGCGGGCGGTATAGTCGCGCTGTCCCATTGATTTCACCGCTCCAAAGATGCGGCTAGCAGGACTTTTTTTTACCGCCCTGCTAGCGCGCCGCTCCGGTGTGAGAGTCCTCGGGGCCCTCGGGGCCCTCACATTGGAGTGAATGGAGCAGCTGTTTGATGGCGGATTGCAGGCGCTATTTTTAACGCTATAACGCCTGCAATACGCCCCACAGTGTGAAGGGCGTCTAAAGGACTCATTTTTATTTATTTTTTAGTAAATGTAAAATGACATTTTTTCTTTTGCTTTTGAATGTAAATCTGAGATTTGAGGTCTCTTTGTCCCCCGGATCTCACAGGACCCGTCATTCTTTTTTCTTAGGGATGTTTACATTCCTTGTAATAGGAATGAAAGTGATTCAAAACATTTTTTTTAAAGGGACAGTGTAAAAAAATAAAAAATAAATAAATAATATAAAAGAAAAACAATTTTTAAAGCGTCCCGTCCCGCCGTTCTCGTGCGCAGAAGCGAACTCATACGAAAGTTGCGCATGCATATGTAAACGGTGTTCGCACCACACATGTGAGGGATCGCCGCGATCGTCAGAACGAGAGCAATAATTCTAGTGCTAGACCTCCTCTGTAAGGCCCCTTTCACACTGGGGCGGGCAGGTGCGGTGGCTGTATAGCGGTGCGATTTTCAGCGCTGTTATACCGTCGTTACTACCGTGGTATGCGGCCACTAGCGGTGTAAATTTAACCCCCGCTAGCGGCCGAAAAAGGGTTAATACCGCCCGCAAACCACGGCAATTGTCGCGGTTTGCGGGCGGTATTACCGCGCTGTCCCATTGATTTCAATGGGCAGCCGCAGTAAAGGAGCGGCAAACACACCGCTCCTTCACCGCTGTAAAGATGCGGCTAGCAGGACTTTTGGAGCGGTCCTGCTAGCGCACCGCTTGGGTGTGAAAGTCCTCAGGCTGAAGACTGCAGGGCACAATTTTTTCATGCGGTATAACAGCGCTAATATTAGCGCTAAACCGCCTGAAAAACGCCCCAGTGTGAAAGGGGCCGAACTCTAAACTGGCAACCTCAAAAAAATAAAAAATTAAGCGTTGCCGATGGAGATTTTTAAGTACTGTAGTTTGTCGCCATTCCACGAGCGGGCGCAATTTTGAAGCGTGACACGTTAGGTGTCTATTTACTCGGCACAACATCATCTTTAACATTATACTAAAAAATTGTGTTTTCTTATTATTTATTTCAGAAAAGTGTATTTTTTACCCAAAAAAATTGTGTTTGAAACATCGCTGTGCTAAAACCGTGTGACACAAAACATCACAACAATCGCCATTTTATTCTCCAGGGTCTCTGCTAAAAAATATAAAGTTTGGGGTTCTAAGTCATTTTTTTTAGCAAAAACCACAGATTGTTATTTCTAAACAAAAAGGGACAGAAAAAGCCAGGACCTTAGTGTGTATATATATCTCTATATAGTGTGACGTGTGAGGTGTGAAGGATTATACGTCACACAGAACTTTGTACACAGCTCACAAGGCAGATGAAGTGATATGAGGAGACATATGAGGAGAGTTCTCCCCCCTCCGGCCCGGAATGGTTCAGTCCGCTCTGTGTAATCTCCGGTATCACTAGGCGACGGAAGATTTCATCTCGGCGGGGAATAGGGGGTGCTCTGTGACGACACCTATCCAGCCTGGCCCCTTACAAGGTAATACAGATCTGTAGATGTGGAGAGCGGAGATTATAAATGAGGAGGAATGTGATTAGAGGGGTCGGTCTCTCCGAGGTGAGGAGTATAACCCGTCCGGGTATGTTGGTCTCCCCCCGCTGGCTGTGCGGATGGTTGGTTCCGGGGTAAATGTCAGTCAGGCGGCAGGAAGATCACTGGAGAGGTGTGTATGGGGGGCCCGTCCATTCATTTATTCCCGGGGGGAGGAGGATAGGGGGGAGGGCCGTCCATTCATTCCCGGGAGGGGGTGGGTGGGGGAGGGTTGTGTACAGTGAGAGGTCCATTCATCTCCTGGAGAGGGGGGTGTGGTGTGACATATAGGGGGACATTTATGAATGGGAGCAGTGGGGAGCACTGTGGGGGAGCACTGCGGGGGTGCAGTGGGGGGCACTGTGGGGGTGCAGTGTTGGGAGCACTGTGGGGGTGCGGTGGGGGAGCACGGTGGGGGAGCGCAGTGGGGAGCACGGTGGGGGTGCAGTGGGGAGCACGGTGAAGGAGCACTGTGGGGGTGCGGTGGGGGAGCACGGTGGGGGTGCGGTGAAGGAGCACGGTGGGGGTGCGGTGAAGGAGCACTGTGGGGGTGCGGTGGGGGAGCACGGTGGGGGTGCAGTGGGGAGCACGGTGGTGGGGGTGCAGTGGGGAGCACGGTGGTGGGGGTGCGGTGAAGGAGCACTGTGGGGGTGCGGTGAAGGAGCACTGTGGGGGTGCGGTGGGGGAGCACGGTGGGGGTGCAGTGGGGAGCACTGTGGGGTGCGGTGAAGGAGCACTGTGGGGTGCAGTGGGGAGCACGGTGGTGGGGGTGCAGTGGGGAGCACGGTGGTGGGGAGCACTGTGGGGGTGCGGTGAAGGAGCACTGTGGGGGTGCGGTGAAGGAGCACTGTGGGGGTGCGGTGGGGGAGCACTGTGGGGGAGCGGTGAAGGAGCACTGTGGGGGTGCGGTGGGGGAGCACTGTGGGGGAGCGGTGAAGGAGCACTGTGGGGGTGCGGTGAAGGAGCACGGTGGGGGTGCGGTGGGGGTGCGGTGAAGGAGCACTGTGGGGAGCACGGTGGGGGTGCGGTGAAGGAGCACTGTGGGGAGCACGGTGGGGGTGCGGTGAAGGAGCACTGTGGGGAGCACTGTGGGGGTGCGGTGAAGGAGCACTGTGGGGGTGCGGTGAAGGAGCACGGTGGGGGTGCGGTGGGGAGCACTGTGGGGGTGCGGTGAAGGAGCACGGTGGGGGTGCGGTGAAGGAGCACTGTGGGGGTGCGGTGGGGGAGCACGGTGGTGGGGGTGCAGTGGGGAGCACGGTGGTGGGGGTGCGGTGAAGGAGCACTGTGGGGGTGCGGTGAAGGAGCACTGTGGGGGTGCGGTGGGGGAGCACGGTGGGGGTGCAGTGGGGAGCACTGTGGGGTGCGGTGAAGGAGCACTGTGGGGTGCAGTGGGGAGCACGGTGGTGGGGGTGCAGTGGGGAGCACGGTGGTGGGGAGCACTGTGGGGGTGCGGTGAAGGAGCACTGTGGGGGTGCGGTGAAGGAGCACTGTGGGGGTGCGGTGGGGGAGCACTGTGGGGGAGCGGTGAAGGAGCACTGTGGGGGTGCGGTGAAGGAGCACGGTGGGGGTGCGGTGAAGGAGCACTGTGGGGAGCACGGTGGGGGTGCGGTGAAGGAGCACTGTGGGGAGCACGGTGGGGGTGCGGTGAAGGAGCACTGTGGGGGTGCGGTGAAGGAGCACTGTGGGGGTGCGGTGAAGGAGCACGGTGGGGGTGCGGTGGGGAGCACTGTGGGGGTGCGGTGAAGGAGCATGTTGGGGGTGCGGTGGGGAGCACTGTGGGGGGTGCGGTGGGGAGCACTGTGGGGGAGCACTGTGGGGAGCACTGTGGGGGAGCCGTATACAAATGTATTTATACACACATACAGTATATAGGATTTCTAATTCTGTTCAGCCAGGTTGATGATCCATCCACTCCTACCTGACAGCACAGCCTGGTCCTCGGCCTCCTTGCACTGCAGTTAAGCAGCATAGCCCAGTCCAGGACCTGCCGCAGCCTATGATTGGTCAATGAAGGAGCAGCACACAAATGAGGGCGTCCCTCTGCTCCCCAGTCCTGTACGGGTCTCGCAGACATCGCTGTGCGGAGCAGTAGAGGATGACTCGGGCCGGGCGCACTTCTCTGCGGACGCACATCCGAATCGCACGCACAGAGAAACGCGCTGCACTTTAGCCGGTCACTCCAAGCCGCAGAGTGCCGCAGCATCATGTAGTCAGCTGCAGACGGGGACGTCTTTCCCTGCAGTTCTTGTGGCCAATGGAATGAAAGGACGTCTGTACCTGTGAGGTGCGCACACAACGCGCACGTGTGATGGGGGCGGAGTCAGAGGCCTTCCCTCTAATGCTGCTGTGAATACAGGAAGCTGATAGAAATACACGATCAGCCACTTATACCGGCGGTGTAATCATTTATAATATCGGCCGTCCGAAGGTCAGCGGAGTAAAGTCTCATTGTACAGAAGCTGTCAGTGCCGGGGAAAGGTCCATTACCGGGGTGTGTCGGGGGGAAGGTCAGTTTCTGGGGTGTGTCGGGGGGAAGGTCAGTTTCTGGGGTGTGCCCGGGGATATGTCAATTACCGGGGTGTGCCGGGGGGGGGGGGGGAGGTCCATTACCGGGGGGAAGGTTATAAATGCAACATATGAGAACCGACACCACTCAGTGTACAGAGAGAAGAGGGAACATCCAAAACCAAACATTTCCCTCCCTACAGAATGTCTCAACCAACCAACATAACACCGAACGTGAGGGAGGAAATACGAGACATTTGGGGCTCATTTACATTTGATTCAAACTCCTGACCCCCCTGCACCCTGTACATTACACACTCCTGACCCCATGTACATTACACACTCCTGACCCCCTGTACATTACACACTCCTGACCCCCTGTACATTACACACTCCTGACCCCATGTACATTACACACTCCTGACCCCATGTACATTACACACTCCTGACCCCATGTACATTACACACTCCTGACCCCCTGTACATTACATACTCCTGACCCCATGTACATTACACACTCCTGACCCCATGTACATTACACACTCCTGACCCCCTGTACATTACACACTTCTGACCCCCTGTACATTACACACTCCTGACCCCATGTACATTACACACTCCTGACCCCATGTACATTACACACTCCTGACCCCCTGTACATTACACACTCCTGACCCCCTGTACATTACACACTCCTGACCCCCTGTACATTACACACTCCTGACCCCTGTACATTACACACTCCTGACCCCCTGTACATTACACACTCCTGACCCCCTGTACATTACACACTCCTGACCCCCTGTACATTACACACTCCTGACCCCCTGTACATTACACACTCCTGACCCCATGTACATTACACACTCCTGACCCCATGTACATTACACACTCCTGACCCCATGTACATTACACACTCCTGACCCCATGTACATTACACACTCCTGACCCCCTGTACATTACACACTCCTGACCCCCTGTACCCTGTACATTACACACTCCTGACCCCCTGTACATTACACACTCCTGACCCCCTGTACATTACACACTCCTGACCCCCTGCACCCTGTACATTACACACTCCTGACCCCCTGTACATTACACACTCCTGACCCCCTGTACATTACACACTCCTGACCCCCTGTACATTACACACTCCTGACCCCCTGCACCCTGTACATTACACACTCCTGACCCCCTGTACATTACACACTCCTGACCCCCTGTACATTACACACTCCTGACCCCCTGTACATTACACACTCCTGACCCCCTGCACCCTGTACATTACACACTCCTGACCCCCTGTACATTACACACTCCTGACCCCCTGTACATTACACACTCCTGACCCCTGTACCCTGTACATTACACACTCCTGACCCCCTGTACATTACACACTCCTGACCCCCTGTACATTACACACTCCTGACCCCCTGCACTCTGTACATTACACACTCCTGACCCCCTGCACTCTGTACATTACACACTCCTGACCCCCTGTACATTACACACTCCTGACCCCCTGTACATTACACACTCCTGACCCCCTGTACATTACACACTCCTGACCCCCTGTACATTACACACTCCTGACCCCCTGTACATTACATACTCCTGACCCCATGTACATTACACACTCCTGACCCCATGTACATTACACACTCCTGACCCCATGTACATTACACACTCCTGACCCCCTGTACATTACATACTCCTGACCCCATGTACATTACACACTCCTGACCCCATGTACATTACACACTCCTGACCCCATGTACATTACACACTCCTGACCCCCTGTACATTACACACTCCTGACCCCCTGTACATTACACACTCCTGACCCCATGTACATTACACACTCCTGACCCCCTGTACATTACACACTCCTGACCCCCTGTACATTACACACTCCTGACCCCATGTACATTACACACTCCTGACCCCCTGTACATTACACACTCCTGACCCCATGTACATTACACACTCCTGACCCCATGTACATTACACACTCCTGACCCCCTGTACATTACACACTCCTGACCCCCTGTACATTACACACTCCTGACCCCATGTACATTACACACTCCTGACCCCATGTACATTACACACTCCTGACCCCATGTACATTACACACTCCTGACCCCATGTACATTACACACTCCTGACCCCATGTACATTACACACTCCTGACCCCATGTACATTACACACTCCTGACCCCCTGTACATTACACACTCCTGACCCCCTGTACATTACACACTCCTGACCCCCTGTACATTACACACTCCTGACCCCCTGTACATTACACACTCCTGACCCCCTGTACCCTGTACATTACACACTCCTGACCCCCTGTACATTACACACTCCTGACCCCCTGTACATTACACACTCCTGACCCCCTGTACATTACACACTCCTGACCCCCTGTACATTACACACTCCTGACCCCCTGTACATTACACACTCCTGACCCCCTGCACCCTGTACATTACACACTCCTGACCCCCTGTACATTACACACTCCTGACCCCCTGTACATTACACACTCCTGACCCCCTGCACCCTGTACATTACACACTCCTGACCCCCTGTACATTACACACTCCTGACCCCCTGTACATTACACACTCCTGACCCCCTGTACATTACACACTCCTGACCCCCTGTACATTACACACTCCTGACCCCCTGTACATTACACACTCCTGACCCCCTGCACCCTGTACATTACACACTCCTGACCCCCTGTACATTACACACTCCTGACCCCCTGTACATTACACACTCCTGACCCCTGTACCCTGTACATTACACACTCCTGACCCCCTGTACATTACACATTACACACTCCTGACCCCCTGTACATTACACACTCCTGACCCCCTGCACCCTGTACATTACACACTCCTGACCCCCTGTACATTACACACTCCTGACCCCCTGTACATTACACACTCCTGACCCCCTGTACATTACACACTCCTGACCCCCTGTACATTACACACTCCTGACCCCCTGCACCCTGTACATTACACACTCCTGACCCCCTGTACATTACACACTCCTGACCCCCTGCACCCTGTACATTATACACTCCTGACCCCCTGCACCCTGTACATTACACACTCCTGACCCCCTGCACCCTGTACGTTACATTTCCACTGTCTTTATAGAGGAAAAACAGGCTGTTCTTAAGATTTTCCTTTTAGGCTCTCTCAGGGATGAGGAACATAATCTCCTCTTCCCATTTTCCCAGATATGGAGGGAATTCCAGTTCTGTTTCCTTAACCACTTAAGCCCCAAGCTTCTTTCTGAGATTTGGTGTTTACAAGTTATAAACAGGTATTTTTTGCTAGAAAAATTACTTAGAACCCCCAAACATTATACATTTTTTTTCTAACACCCTAGAGAATAAAATGGTGGTCGTTGCAATACTTTTTGTCACACCGGATTTGCGCAGCGGTCTTACAAGCGCACTTTTTTTTGGGAAAAAAAATCACTTTTTTTAATTAAAAAAATAAGACAACAGTAAAGAAGTATAGCCCATTTTTTTTTTTTTTATATTGTGAAAGATAATGTTACGCCGAGTAAATTGATACCCAACATGTCACCCTTTAAAATTGCGCCCGCTCGTGAAATGGCGACAAACTTTTACTTTAAAAATCTCCATAGGCGACGTTTAAAAAAAAATTCTACAGGTTGCATGTTTTGAGTTACAGAGGAGGTCTAGGGCTAGAATTATTGCTCTCGCTCTAACGTTCGCGGCGACACCTCACATGTGTGGGTTGAACACCGTTTTTCATATGCGGGCGCTGCACACGTATGCGTTCGCTTCTGCGTGCGAACTTGTCGGGACGGTGCGATTTAAAACTTTTCTTTTTTTCTTTCTTATTTATTTTATTTATTTTTACACCGTTTTTAAAAATTGTGTCACTTTTATTCCTATTACAAAGAATGTAAACATCCCTTGTAATAGAAAAAAAGCATGACAGGTCCTCTTATATATGAGATCTGGGGGTCAAAAAGACGTCACCTCTCATAATTACACAAAAAAAAAGAATAAAATTGTCATATGAAAAGATGAAGAAAAAAAAATGGCCCTTTTTAAGATCTATGGGCAGAAGTGACGTTATGACGTCGCTTCAGCCCTGCTATGGTATGGAGACGGGTGGGGGCCATCTTCCCCCCTCAATCGTATCCATACCCAGCCATGGATAGGACCCGATCGCTATCGAAGGCTCCGGTAAGCGGCGGAGTGTGCGGGAGAGGGGGGGCCCTCTCCCGCCGCCGATAACGGTGATCTTGCGGCGAATCTGCCGCAGAGACCATCATTATCGGAAACCGGACCACTGGCTAAAGAGGAGGATACTGGGGTGATGGTAGATAGCTGCTGCCATAACAGAGATATCCCTCTTCATAGTGCCGTCGTATATCGGCGTGCGGCGGTCCGGAAGTGGATAATTTAAACTTTTATATATTTTTGATATACTTTGGTTAACCACTTCCCGCCCAGTCAATAGCAAATTGACGTCCTGCAGGATAACAGCCGCTGTGCGCCCGGGGGGGGGGCGTGCATCGCGGCGATCGGTGGAGCGGTGTGTCAGTCTGACCCACCGCTACACTGATCTCAGTAAAGAGTCTCCGGCGGAGGCTTTTTACCACGTGATCAGCCGTGTCCAATCACGGCTGATCAGGATGTAAACAGGAGGAGCCGTTGATCGGCTTTTCCTCACTCGCGTCTGACAGACACGAGTAGAGGAGAGCCGATCGGCGGCTCTCCTGACAGGGGGGGTTCACACTGATTGTTTATCAGCGCAGCCCCCCCTCGGATACCCACACTGGACCACCAGGGAAGCCCCCCAGGACGCCCCAGGAAGCCCCAAGCATGTGGATGGGCCCCCATGGCCATCCACATGTAGTAAACAATAAAAAATATATTTAAAAAAACATAAAAAAATATGCCAATCAGTGCCCACAAATGGGCACTGACTGGCACTATCATGGCACGACCACAATGTGTGGTGGCTGGCATTGCTGGGCATCAGTGTCACCAGTGCCACCTACTAGTGTCCATCAGTGCCACCTATCAGTGCCCATATGTGCCCACCTATCAGTGCCCGTCCGTGCCACCTATCAGTGCCGCCTATGAGTGCCCATCAGTGCCGCCTATGAGTGCCCATCAGTGCAGCCTATGAGTGCCAATCAGTGCCGCATATGAGTGCCAATCAGTGCCACCTATGAGTGCCCATCAGTGCCACATATCAGTGCCGCCTATCAGTGCCCATCAGTGCCGCCTCATCAGTGCCACCTCATCAGTGCCACCTCATCGGTGCCACCTCATCGGTGCCCATCAGTGTCGCCTTATCAGTGCCGCCTTATCAGTGCCCGTCATTGAAGTAGAAAAGGTACTTATTTACAAAAAAAATTAACAGAAACAAAGAAAAACGTCGTTTTTTTTCAAAATTTTCGCTCTTCTTTTATTTGTTGTGCAAAAAATAAAAATCGCAGAGGCGATCAAATACCACCGAAAGAAAGCTCTATTTGTGGGAACAAAATGATAAAAAATTTGTTTGGGTGCAGTGTAGCATGACCGCGCAATTGTCATTCAAATTGCGACAGCGCTGAAAGCTGAAAATTGGCCTGGGCAGGAAGGTGTATAAGTGCCCCCCGGTATGGAAGGGGTTAAAGCGAAGAGGGGAGCAGAATAATTTCTCTATTAACCTTTCCCCCCCCGCAGTGGTTGTGGAAATGACTGTGTTGTAGTTGTGTGTCCCTCCCATTTATCTAGCGACTTATTTCCCCATTTATGTGACATTTCCCCAGAAGTGCAAATCCCGTTCCCTTTCATCACATCTTGTAATAATATTTCCTCTTTTTCTGCCCATCTAGTGAAAGATACTTGTTCCTCCTTCCCTGGCTTATAATAATTAGTGCCCAATATAGATAATAATGGTGAATTCCAATCCCAGCGATACAATCTCCCTAATCCGTCCCAAATCTTAGAGGTATTTCTAGTTGGTGGTTTTGTGCTCGCGGCTAAATCCCGGTGCTGCCGTAGTATCCGGACCATCTTTCCTAAATCAACTTTACTTTGTGATATCTCCATATTTACCCAACATGTCCCTTCTATATTATGAATCAACTCTACCATCCGGGACACAGAGATCGCCGGGTAGTATTTCTCAAAGTCCGGTGCTGCTAATCCCCCTGACCTTTTTGCTTTGTTACACACCCTGTACATTACACACTCCTGACCCCTGCACTCTGTACATTACACACTCCTGACCCCTGCACCCTGTACATTACACACTCCTGACCCCTGCACTCTGTACATTACACACTCCTGACCCCTGCACTCTGTACATTACACACTCCTGACCCCTGTACTCTGTACATTACACACTCCTGACCCCTGCACTCTGTACATTACACACTCCTGACCCCTGCACTCTGTACATTACACACTCCTGACCCCTGCACTCTGTATATTACACACTCCTGACCCCTGCACTCTGTACATTACACACTCCTGACCCCTGCACCCTGTACATTACATACTCCTGACCCCTGCACCCTGTACATTACACACTCCTGACCCCTGCACTCTGTACATTACACACTCCTGACCCCTGTACTCTGTACATTACACACTCCTGACCCCTGCACTCTGTACATTACACACTCCTGACCCCTGCACTCTGTACATTACACACTCCTGACCCCTGCACTCTGTATATTACACACTCCTGACCCCTGCACTCTGTACATTACACACTCCTGACCCCTGCACCCTGTACATTACACACTCCTGGCCCCTGCACTCTGTACATCACACACTCCTGACCCCTGCACTCTGTACATCACACACTCCTGACCCCTGCACTCTGTACATTACACACTCCTGACCCCTGCACTCTGTACATTACACACTCCTGACCCCCTGCACTCTGTACATCACACACTCCTGACCCCTGCACTCTGTACATTACACACTCCTGACCCCTGCACTCTGTACATTACACACTCCTGACCCCTGTACTCTGTACATTACACACTCCTGACCCCTGCACTCTGTACATTACACACTCCTGACCCCTGCACTCTGTACATTACACACTCCTGACCCCTGTACTCTGTACATTACACACTCCTGACCCCTGCACTCTGTACATTACACACTCCTGACCCCTGCACTCTGTACATTACACACTCCTGACCCCCTGTACATTACACACTCCTGACCCCCTGTACATTACACACTCCTGACCCCCTGTACATTACACACTCCTGACCCCCTGTACATTACATACTCCTGACCCCATGTACATTACACACTCCTGACCCCATGTACATTACACACTTCTGACCCCATGTACATTACACACTCCTGACCCCCTGTACATTACATACTCCTGACCCCATGTACATTACACACTCCTGACCCCATGTACATTACACACTCCTGACCCCATGTACATTACACACTCCTGACCCCCTGTACATTACACACTCCTGACCCCCTGTACATTACACACTCCTGACCCCATGTACATTACACACTCCTGACCCCCTGTACATTACACACTCCTGACCCCCTGTACATTACACACTCCTGACCCCATGTACATTACACACTCCTGACCCCCTGTACATTACACACTCCTGACCCCATGTACATTACACACTCCTGACCCCATGTACATTACACACTCCTGACCCCCTGTACATTACACACTCCTGACCCCCTGTACATTACACACTCCTGACCCCCTGTACATTACACACTCCTGACCCCCTGTACATTACACACTCCTGACCCCCTGTACATTACACACTCCTGACCCCCTGCACCCTGTACATTACACACTCCTGACCCCCTGCACCCTGTACGTTACATTTCCACTGTCTTTATAGAGGAAAAACAGGCTGTTCTTAAGATTTTCCTTTTAGGCTCTCTCAGGGATGAGGAACATAATCTCCTCTTCCCATTTTCCCAGATATGGAGGGAATTCCAGTTCTGTTTCCTTAACCACTTAAGCCCCAAGCTTCTTTCTGAGATTTGGTGTTTACAAGTTATAAACAGGTATTTTTTGCTAGAAAAATTACTTAGAACCCCCAAACATTATACATTTTTTTTCTAACACCCTAGAGAATAAAATGGTGGTCGTTGCAATACTTTTTGTCACACCGGATTTGCGCAGCGGTCTTACAAGCGCACTTTTTTTTGGGAAAAAAAATCACTTTTTTTAATTAAAAAAATAAGACAACAGTAAAGAAGTATAGCCCATTTTTTTTTTTTTATATTGTGAAAGATAATGTTACGCCGAGTAAATTGATACCCAACATGTCACCCTTTAAAATTGCGCCCGCTCGTGAAATGGCGACAAACTTTTACTTTAAAAATCTCCATAGGCGACGTTTAAAAAAAAATTCTACAGGTTGCATGTTTTGAGTTACAGAGGAGGTCTAGGGCTAGAATTATTGCTCTCGCTCTAACGTTCGCGGCGACACCTCACATGTGTGGGTTGAACACCGTTTTTCATATGCGGGCGCTGCACACGTATGCGTTCGCTTCTGCGTGCGAACTTGTCGGGACGGTGCGATTTAAAACTTTTCTTTTTTTCTTTCTTATTTATTTTATTTATTTTTACACCGTTTTTAAAAATTGTGTCACTTTTATTCCTATTACAAAGAATGTAAACATCCCTTGTAATAGAAAAAAAGCATGACAGGTCCTCTTATATATGAGATCTGGGGGTCAAAAAGACGTCACCTCTCATAATTACACAAAAAAAAAGAATAAAATTGTCATATGAAAAGATGAAGAAAAAAAAATGGCCCTTTTTAAGATCTATGGGCAGAAGTGACGTTATGACGTCGCTTCAGCCCTGCTATGGTATGGAGACGGGTGGGGGCCATCTTCCCCCCTCAATCGTATCCATACCCAGCCATGGATAGGACCCGATCGCTATCGAAGGCTCCGGTAAGCGGCGGAGTGTGCGGGAGAGGGGGGGCCCTCTCCCGCCGCCGATAACGGTGATCTTGCGGCGAATCTGCCGCAGAGACCATCATTATCGGAAACCGGACCACTGGCTAAAGAGGAGGATACTGGGGTGATGGTAGATAGCTGCTGCCATAACAGAGATATCCCTCTTCATAGTGCCGTCGTATATCGGCGTGCGGCGGTCCGGAAGTGGATAATTTAAACTTTTATATATTTTTGATATACTTTGGTTAACCACTTCCCGCCCAGTCAATAGCAAATTGACGTCCTGCAGGATAACAGCCGCTGTGCGCCCGGGGGGGGGGCGTGCATCGCGGCGATCGGTGGAGCGGTGTGTCAGTCTGACCCACCGCTACACTGATCTCAGTAAAGAGTCTCCGGCGGAGGCTTTTTACCACGTGATCAGCCGTGTCCAATCACGGCTGATCAGGATGTAAACAGGAGGAGCCGTTGATCGGCTTTTCCTCACTCGCGTCTGACAGACACGAGTAGAGGAGAGCCGATCGGCGGCTCTCCTGACAGGGGGGGTTCACACTGATTGTTTATCAGCGCAGCCCCCCCTCGGATACCCACACTGGACCACCAGGGAAGCCCCCCAGGACGCCCCAGGAAGCCCCAAGCATGTGGATGGGCCCCCATGGCCATCCACATGTAGTAAACAATAAAAAATATATTTAAAAAAACATAAAAAAATATGCCAATCAGTGCCCACAAATGGGCACTGACTGGCACTATCATGGCACGACCACAATGTGTGGTGGCTGGCATTGCTGGGCATCAGTGTCACCAGTGCCACCTATCAGTGCCCATATGTGCCCACCTATCAGTGCCCGTCCGTGCCACCTATCAGTGCCGCCTATGAGTGCCCATCAGTGCCGCCTATGAGTGCCCATCAGTGCCGCCTATGAGTGCCAATCAGTGCCGCATATGAGTGCCAATCAGTGCCACCTATGAGTGCCCATCAGTGCCACATATCAGTGCCGCCTATCAGTGCCGCCTCATCAGTGCCACCTCATCAGTGCCACCTCATCGGTGCCACCTCATCGGTGCCCATCAGTGTCGCCTTATCAGTGCCGCCTTATCAGTGCCCGTCATTGAAGTAGAAAAGGTACTTATTTACAAAAAAAATTAACAGAAACAAAGAAAAACGTCGTTTTTTTTCAAAATTTTCGCTCTTCTTTTATTTGTTGTGCAAAAAATAAAAATCGCAGAGGCGATCAAATACCACCGAAAGAAAGCTCTATTTGTGGGAACAAAATGATAAAAAATTTGTTTGGGTGCAGTGTAGCATGACCGCGCAATTGTCATTCAAATTGCGACAGCGCTGAAAGCTGAAAATTGGCCTGGGCAGGAAGGTGTATAAGTGCCCCCCGGTATGGAAGGGGTTAAAGCGAAGAGGGGAGCAGAATAATTTCTCTATTAACCTTTCCCCCCCCGCAGTGGTTGTGGAAATGACTGTGTTGTAGTTGTGTGTCCCTCCCATTTATCTAGCGACTTATTTCCCCATTTATGTGACATTTCCCCAGAAGTGCAAATCCCGTTCCCTTTCATCACATCTTGTAATAATATTTCCTCTTTTTCTGCCCATCTAGTGAAAGATACTTGTTCCTCCTTCCCTGGCTTATAATAATTAGTGCCCAATATAGATAATAATGGTGAATTCCAATCCCAGCGATACAATCTCCCTAATCCGTCCCAAATCTTAGAGGTATTTCTAGTTGGTGGTTTTGTGCTCGCGGCTAAATCCCGGTGCTGCCGTAGTATCCGGACCATCTTTCCTAAATCAACTTTACTTTGTGATATCTCCATATTTACCCAACATGTCCCTTCTATATTATGAATCAACTCTACCATCCGGGACACAGAGATCGCCGGGTAGTATTTCTCAAAGTCCGGTGCTGCTAATCCCCCTGACCTTTTTGCTTTGTTACACACCCTGTACATTACACACTCCTGACCCCTGCACTCTGTACATTACACACTCCTGACCCCTGCACCCTGTACATTACACACTCCTGACCCCTGCACTCTGTACATTACACACTCCTGACCCCTGCACTCTGTACATTACACACTCCTGACCCCTGTACTCTGTACATTACACACTCCTGACCCCTGCACTCTGTACATTACACACTCCTGACCCCTGCACTCTGTACATTACACACTCCTGACCCCTGCACTCTGTATATTACACACTCCTGACCCCTGCACTCTGTACATTACACACTCCTGACCCCTGCACCCTGTACATTACATACTCCTGACCCCTGCACCCTGTACATTACACACTCCTGACCCCTGCACTCTGTACATTACACACTCCTGACCCCTGTACTCTGTACATTACACACTCCTGACCCCTGCACTCTGTACATTACACACTCCTGACCCCTGCACTCTGTACATTACACACTCCTGACCCCTGCACTCTGTATATTACACACTCCTGACCCCTGCACTCTGTACATTACACACTCCTGACCCCTGCACCCTGTACATTACACACTCCTGGCCCCTGCACTCTGTACATCACACACTCCTGACCCCTGCACTCTGTACATCACACACTCCTGACCCCTGTACTCTGTACATTACACACTAATGACCCCTGTACTCTGTACATTACACACTCCTGACCCCCTGCACTCTGTACATTACACACTCCTGACCCCTGCACCCTGTACATTACACACTCCTGGCCCCTGCACTCTGTACATTACACACTCCTGACCCCTGCACCCTGTACATTACACACTCCTGGCCCCTGCACTCTGTACATCACACACTCCTGACCCCCTGCACTCTGTACATCACACACTCCTGACCCCTGTACTCTGTACATTACACACTCCTGACCCCTGCACTCTGTACATTACACACTCCTGACCCCTGTACTCTGTACATTACACACTCCTGACCCCTGCACTCTGTACATTACACACTCCTGACCCCTGCACTCTGTACATTACACACTCCTGACCCCCTGCACTCTGTACATCACACACTCCTGACCCCCTGCACTCTGTACATCACACACTCCTGACCCCTGTACTCTGTACATTACACACTCCTGACCCCCTGCACTCTGTACATTACACACTCCTGACCCCTGCACTCTGTACATTACACACTCCTGACCCCTGCACCCTGTACATTACACACTAATGACCCCTGTACTCTGTACATTACACACTAATGACCCCTGTACTCTGTACATTACACACTCCTGACCCCCTGCACTCTGTACATTACACACTCCTGACCCCTGCACCCTGTACATTACACACTCCTGACCCCTGCACTCTGTACATTACACACTCCTGACCCCTGCACCCTGTACATTACACACTCCTGACCCCTGCACTCTGTATGTTACACACTCCTGACCCCTGCACTCTGTACATTACACACTCCTGACCCCCTGCACTCTGTACATTACACACTCCTGACCCCTGCACTCTGTACATTACACACTCCTGACCCCCTGCACTCTGTACATTACACACTCCTGACCCCCTGCACTCTGTACATTACACACTCCTGACCCCTGTACTCTGTACATTACACACTCCTGACCCCTGCACTCTGTACATTACACACTCCTGACCCCTGCACTCTGTACATTACACACTCCTGACCCCTGCACTCTGTACATTACACACTCCTGACCCCTGCACTCTGTATATTACACACTCCTGACCCCTGCACTCTGTACATTACACACTCCTGACCCCTGCACTCTGTACATTACACACTCCTGACCCCTGCACTTTGTACATTACACACTCCTGACCCCCTGCACTCTGTACATTACACACTCCTGACCCCTGCACTCTGTACATTACACACTCCCGACCCCCTGCACTCTGTACATTACACACTCCTAACCCCTGCACTCTGTACATTACACACTCCTGACCCCTGTACTCTGTACATTACACACTCCTGACCCCTGCACTCTGTACATTACACACTCCTGACCCCTGCACTCTGTACATTACACACTCCTGACCCCTGCACTCTGTACATTACACACTCCTGACCCCTGCACTCTGTACATTACACACTCCTGACCCCTGCACTCTGTACATTACACACTCCTGACCCCCTGCACTCTGTACATTACACACTCCTGACCCCTGCACTCTACATTACACACTCCTGACCCCCTGCACTCTGTACATTACACACTCCTAACCCCTGCACTCTGTACATTACACACTCCTGACCCCTGCACTCTGTACATTACACACTCCTGACCCCTGCACTCTGTACATTACACACTCCTGACCCCTGCACTCTGTACATTACACACTCCTGACCCCTGCACTCTGTACATTACACACTCCTGACCCCCTGCACTCTGTACATTACACACTCCTGACCCCTGCACTCTGTACATTACACACTCCTGACCCCTGCACTCTGTACATTACACACTCCTGACCCCTGCACTCTGTACATTACACACTCCTGACCCCTGCACTCTGTACATTACACACTCCTGACCCCCTGCACTCTGTACATTACACACTCCTGACCCCTGCACTATGTACATTACACACTCCTGACCCCTGCACCCTGTACATTACACACTCCTGACCCCTGCACCCTGTACATTACACAATCCTGACCCCTGCACATTACACACTCCTGACCCCTGCACCCTGTACATTACACACTCCTGACCCCTGCACCCTGTACATTACACACTCCTGACCCCTGCACCCTGTACATTACACACTCCTGACCACTGTATTCTGTACATTACACACTCCTGACCCCTGCACTCTGTACATTACACACTCCTGACCCCTGTACTCTGTACATTACACACTCCTGACCCCTGCACTCTGTACATTACACACTCCTGACCCCTGTACTCTGTACATTACATACTCCTGACCCCTGCACTCTGTATGTTACACACTCCTGACCCCTGTACTCTGTACATTACACACTCCTGACCCCTGTACTCTGTACATTACACACTCCTGACCCCTGTACCCTGTACATTACACACTCCTGACCCCCTGTACTCTGTACATTACACACTCCTGACCTCTGCACCCTGTACATTACACACTCCTGACCCCTGCACTCTGTATGTTACACACTCCTGGCCCCTGTACTCTGTACATTACACACTCCTGGCCCCTGTACTCTGTACATTACACAATCCTGACCCCTGTACTCTGTACATTACACACTCCTGACCCCTGTACTCTGTACATTACACACTCCTGACCCCTGTACTCTGTACATTACACACTCCTGACCCCCTGTACTCTGTACATTACACACTCCTGACCTCTGCACCCTGTACATTACACACTCCTGACCCCTGTACTCTGTACATTACACATTCCTGACCCCTGTACTCTGTACATTACACACTCCTGACCCCTGTACTCTGTACATTACACACTCCTGACCCCTGTACTCTGTACATTACACACTCCTGACCCCTGCACTCTGTACATTACACACTCCTGACCCCTGCACTCTGTACATTACACACTCCTGACCCCTGCACTCTGTATGTTACACACTCCTGGCCCCTGTACTCTGTACATTACACACTCCTGACCCCTGTACTCTGTACATTACACACTCCTGACCCCTGTACTCTGTACATTACACACTCCTGACCCCTGTACCCTGTACATTACACACTCCTGACCCCTGTACTCTGTACATTACACACTCCTGACCCCCTGTACTCTGTACATTACACACTCCTGACCTCTGTACATTACACACTCCTGACCCCTGTCCTCTGTACATTACACACTCCTGACCCCCTGTACTCTGTACATTACACACTCCTGACCTCTGCACCCTGTACATTACACACTCCTGACCCCTGCACTCTGTATGTTACACACTCCTGGCCCCTGTACTCTGTACATTACACACTCCTGGCCCCTGTACTCTGTACATTACACACTCCTGACCCCCTGTACTCTGTACATTACACACTCCTGACCCCCTGCACTCTGTATGTTACACACTCCTGACCTCTGCACCCTGTACATTACACACTCCTGACCCCTGCACCCTGTACATTACACACTCCTAGCGACATACAGGTACGATATCCGGCCTGCCTGTGACAAATCTACTGTGGGTGGGTGGCACGTAGTTAAACAATTTCAGACGGGAGGTAAAGAAACGTTTTTTGCATACATTTGTAAATACAGGTGGATCCAGTCTGCACCTCAGCACAGTGTAGTCCCTAACACTAAACTGTCTGTGCTCCAGTCCTGGGGCGTATACATGGCGGTGAGTAAACAGGGAGCAGGCTGGTTGCCAGCAGACGGAACCATTTTTCAGGGTGTTGTTATGGCCGGTGGGACCATTGTCTGTGTTTTCTAAGTTCTTGTCTTCTCCTGCAGGTCTTCCGTGTCCTAACCTGAAGGCACCATGTGGCTCGTGGTTTCCCTCCTTGGCCTTACCGCCACCTTGTTCTCCCTGCTGGACGTCTGGTACTTCCTCCGCGCATTCTTCTCAGTCCTGAGAGCCCGCCTGCAGCCCGTGGTGAAGGATCTGCTGAAGGAGCACACCTTCCCAGGTTTAGTTCTGCCCCACGACCTGGATTTCCTCCTTCACATGAACAATTCCCGCTACCTCCGGGAGGCCGACTTCGCCAGATTGTCCTGCTTCACCCGCAGCGGCCTCTTCGGAGCTATCCACGGGTTGGGGGCCGGCATGGTGATGGCCGCCTGCACCGTTCGCTATCGGCGCTCGCTGCGCCTGTTTGAGGTGTTTGAGATACGCACTCGTCTGATCTGCTGGGATGACAAGGCCTTCTACGTGGAACAACGCTTCGTGGCGCCCAACGATGGCTTCGTCTGCGCCGTTCTGCTGAGTCGACAGCACATCATAGGAAACACCCCGGACAAGGTGGTGCAAAGCATGTGCAAGAGAAAGGTGAGCTGGGCTAATAGGGATGGCAGGTACCCTAGTGAAGAACTCTTTACAGTTGTGCTCAAAAGTTTGCATCCTCTTGGAGAATTGGTAAAATACAGTATATACCAAACCACTTCTAGACCAGTGACGTACCAGTATGTTGCTGGACATTCGGTGGTGATACCAGGATGATGCCTGCAGCTGCAACCATTTTTGGAGCCGGTGTTCTGTCAAACTAACACGTCACCAGTCACCGGAAGTGATGTGGTTGGAGATTTTGACGATTTGGCAGTTTTGACAGAACACCGGCAGCAATTGTTAGTCCGCCCGATAGTAACCAACAACATGGCTGCCTCCAAGGCGGAGACAACTTTTTTTCCCCTCCTTAGCCGGTGTTCTGTCAAAACAGCCAACTCGTCGAAATCTAAAATTTACTGATACTGGAGAGTCACCGGAAGTGACGTGGTTGGAGAGTTGGATGAGTTGGCTGTTTTGACAGAACACCGGCTAAGGAGGAAAAAAAAAGTTGTCTCCGCCCTGGAGGCAGCCATGTTGTTGGTTACTAGCGGGCGGACTAACAATATCCACGCTTCCGGTGTTCTGTCAAACTCCAACCCATCAAAATCTCCAACCACGTCACTTCCGGTGACTTTCCAGCATCAGTAATTGGAGATTTCCATGAGTTGGCTGTTTTGACAGAACACCGTCAGCATTGACATTGTTAGTCCGCCTGCTAGTAACCAACAACATGGCCGCCTCCAAGACGGAGACACCTTTTTTTTCCCTCATTAGCCGGTGTTCTGTCAAAACAGCCAACTCGTCAAAATCTCCAATTACTGATGTTGGAGAGTCACCGAAAGTGACGTGGTTGGAGATTTCGATGAGTTGGCTGTTTTGACAGAACACCGGCTAAGGAGGAAAAAAGTTGTCTCCGCCTTGGAGGCAGCCATGTTGTTGGTTACTAGCAGGCGGACTAACAATGTCAAAGGCGGTCTGCTCTTGTAAAAGAAATCCTAGCAGCTAACTAGCCAGTGGACTTCTTATATAAGCAGCAGAAGAGGATGTCCCTCGACCTTCTACGCCTTGCTCGTCCTTTCTCCCACCGGTAGACTCGAGCAACCAGTCCACCGGCTACTCGGAAAGCCGAACAAAGACCGGATCGGCTTTCATCGGCTCTCCGCTATGGTACCCCGGAAGGGATGACCTGACATTGCTTCCGGTTTACCCGGATGTCAACAGCGCCATTTTAAAAAAATCAAAAGCCTTCGAATACACCAATGATGGCTTTTTGAATGCTTTTAAGAGCAGAGGAGGGGTTTGGGGTCTTATAGACCATAAAGAGGACCTGTCACATGCCTATTGCTGTCTTGAGAAGGTTTACTGTCCTTGTGACAGCAATAAAAGTGATCAGAACAAAAAAAAAAGTAAAGCAATAGTGTAAAAATATATATATAATATTTTTTAAAAACGGCGATCACCCCACACATGTGAGGTATCACCACGAACATCAGATCATGGGCCAGTAATTCTCGCACCAGACCTCCTCTGTACATCTAAAGTGGTAACCTGTACAGGCTTTTAAAGCATTGCCTATGGATAGTAAAAATTATGAAGTTTTTTTTTTGCCATTCGTCACGAGCGTGTGCAATTTTAACGCATGACACGTCTGGGGCGATCACTGTTTGCATGTGTGCAGGACCGATCCACGTGTTCGCGAGCATGGGAGGCTGGGGTACCTAATTTTTTTTTTATATATAATTATATAAATATAGGAATAAGGCTGTAACATAACAAAATGTGGAAAAAGTGAAGCGTTGTGAATGCTTTCCGAATGCACTTGATGTCCGTGGGGGTTCCCGCGATCGTGTCACGGAGAGGAAGAACGGGGAGATGCTGATGTAAACAAGCATTTCCCCGTTCTGCCTAGTGACAGGACACTGATCACAGCTCCCTGTAATCGGGAGTGGTGATCAATGTCGTGTCACAAACAGCCCATCCCCCGCCTCAGTTAGAACACATCCCTAGGACACACTTAACCCCTTCAGCGCCCCCTACAGGTTAACCCCTTCACTGCCAGTGTGATTTTCACAGTAATCAGGGCATTTTTATAGCTCTGATCACTGTAAAAATTACAATGGTCCCCAAATAGCGACAAAAGTGTCCGATGTGTCCGCCATAATGTCGCAGTCACGGTAAAAATCACTGATCGCCGCCATTACTAGTAAAAATAAAATTATTATTAAAAATGCCATAAAACTATCCCCTATTTTGTAGACGCTATAACTTTTGCGCAAACCAATTAATAAACGCTTATTGCGTTTTTTTTTTTTTATTTACCAAAAATATGTAGAAGAATACGTATCGGCCTAAACTGAGGGAAAAAAACGTTTTTTTTATATATTTTTTTGGGGGATATTTATTATAGCAAAAAGTAAAAAATATTGCTTTTTTTTTTATAGCGCAAAAAATAAAAACCGCAGAGGTGATCAAATACCACCAAAAGAACGCTCTATTTGTGGGGGGAAAAAAGAACATCAATTTTGTTTGGGAGCCACGTCGCACGACCGCGCAA
The DNA here is from genome assembly GCA_029206835.1 of Rana muscosa. Lineage (NCBI taxonomy): Eukaryota > Metazoa > Chordata > Amphibia > Anura > Ranidae > Rana > Rana muscosa. The sequence continues at coordinate 347,022,967 of CM055122.1, forward strand.
TTGTTAGTTAAAGCGACGCAGTGCCGAATCGCAAAAAATGGCCTGGTCATTCAGCAGCCAAATCTTCCGGGGCTGAAGTGGTTAAAGCTTTGCCTATGGAAATAAAAATGTACTTTCGTTTTTTGCCATGTGTGCAATTTTAACTGGGGCGATCACTTGTTTGCATGTGTGCAGGAACGATGCATGCGCTTCGCGAGCATGGGAGGCTGAGGGTACCTAATTTTTTATTTATTTTATATATATATATATATATATATATATATATATATATATATATATATATATATATACTGTATTTATTGGCGTATACCACTCACTTTTTCACCCTGCAAATCGGTTGCAAATAGTGTGTGCGTGTTATACGCCAATACTGCAATCTGCCTCGGAGAGAACGGGGAGGGGGGGGGGGGGCGGGACGAGCGCCATCAGATTACATACAGCAAGAATAGGAAGTCCCGTCTCGCTGTATGTAATCTGACGGCGCTCATCCCACCCCCCTTCCTGAGATGGTCATTGATCAGGCTGCATTCTTGGCAATGGGGAGGCTGCAAATGGGCATTGATCAGGCTGCATTGATGGGCACTAACCCTTATTTTGCTTCAAAATTCTTTATTTAAAATGTATTTATTTTTTCCTGAAACTTCCCTCTTAAAATGAAGGTGCGTGTTATACGCCAATAAATACGGTAATTATATATATATATAATTTTGGAATAAGGCTGTAACATAAAATGTGGAAAAAATTAAGCGTTGTGAAAACTTTTCGAATGCACTGTACAGGTAATGTAAACATCCCTTGTAATAGAAATAAGGGTTGACAGGTCCTCTTTATGGAGAGATCTGGGGTCTATAAGATCCCAAATCTTTCCTCTACCTTTAAAAGCAAAAGATCAAAAAAAAGTGATCTTTTGCTTTAAAAAAAAAAAAAAAAAAAGGTTTACTTCTTCCCTAGACTGGAAGTGACGTCATAACGTCGCTCAGGTCCTCCAAGACCATAGAGACGATCAGGGACGATCTGGTCTCTGGTCACATCTATGGGCAGCCGCATGAACCATCTGATTGGTTTCCGGACCCCCCCCCCCCCCCGTAAAAAAACAGTAAGCCTGAGAAACACTAGAGAGCGGCGGGAGGATTTCTCCCCTCCCGCTGCTTCTGAAAACGTTTCAGCAGCTAATTACTGTGGCGGGGTGGCAAGTGGTTAAAGCAATAAAAAAAAAAAAGCTAAACTCACAAATTTTAAAAAAGCAAAACAAAATGGACTGAGAACCATTATGCTCCATATAGATGGCAGCTATTTTACAACTTTTTTTTCATGTTCCTGTTTGTCCTCCGCAGGTGGAGTCTCCAGAATTCCCGGATGAGGTCCTCCACTGGATCGACTACAACGACAGCAGCAGCCAGAAGCTGAGGGCAGAGAGCGGGATGTCTCACACTAAAGACCAGTAGCGACGCGTCCAGCACTGGCCCCCCTCCCCCTTTATTCCTGCTGACCCTGCCTGGTCTAGTGCAGCTAGTTTAGGATTGTGGCTCCCAGTGTAGACATGTAGTCCTCTGCTCCAGACCTGTAAGATAAAAGCCGTAACATTCCCGCTGGTGAGCCTCCAGGAGAGAGCTGTGTACAGGTAGCTGTGTGCATCAGGGGGCTCGGCCGCCTGCGTCTCCTGAAAGAGTTCATACTTCGTTTTTTTGTGTTTTTATATTTGATTTGCAGAAGTGAACCCCCCCCCCCCCCCCCCCGGCCCAGCATACAAAGCTTATTTGCAACTCAATGCTGCAACTTATAGTTTTTGAGGGACTGTAGTTCTTGTTGTTCCCTATGAGGGCAAGCTGGAAGTTGAAGTTATTTAGCATCAAGCGCAGCCTTGCTCAACCTTTTTACCCCAGGGGGAACCCTAAAACAATTGTCAGGTCTCTCGGGACTCTTACTAAAAACATTTAATCGAGGGGTCAATGGGGAAAGGTCCCCTTACATTTGTGGTCAGTAGGAAAAATGCAACCCTTACAGACAGCTAAAAAAAAATTGGGTCATACTGGTGGTTTTGTCAAGTAGCATGGACCCTGGAACTATGCAGGCACCATAAGATAGGAAGTTAACCTGCAGCAGATCAGGGAACCCAAAGCAACCTCTGGAGGAACCCTAGGGTTCCATGCATCCCTGGTTGAGAATGGCTGATATAGAGTAGTGGTTCTCAACCACTTCTTCTCTCAAGCCAGCTGCAGAACCCTTAATCTCCCACAGTGCCTCCCAGCTCCCATAGTGCCCCCAGGCCCCCTGAAAGCCTTTAGCTACCACTGTGCCACCCAACCAACAACCGTGCTGGGAGGCACTATGAGAAGGGGTCATAGTGACCCACAGTTTTCCTAGGCCCCCTGAGAGCCCTCCGCCACCACCGTGCCACCCAACCTTCAACAGCGCTTAGAGACACTGTGGTAGGGGGTCATAGTGACCCACAGTGCTCTCAGGCCCTCTGAGAGCCCTCAGCCACCACTGTGCCACCCAACCTGTAACAGTGCCCCCCCAGCCTGCTGCAGAGCCTCCAGTCCTAACAGTGTCCCACAGTGCCCCCTCACAGAATCTACCAGAAACCTTCTTTTCCTGCAGGGCCATCACATCTTCTGTAGAGCATCCAATCCTCCCTAGTGACCCCAACCACTAACAGTGACCCCTCCCAGCCTCCTCCAGAAACCTTTTTTTCCCCGTACAGGGCCACCAAGTCTGCTGCAGAGCCTCCAGTCCTCCATAGTGCCCTCAACCTCAAACCGTGTCCCACAGTGCCCCCTCCCAGCCTTCTCCAGAAATCTTTTCCCCTACAGGGACACCAAGTCTGCTGTAGAGTCCTCTAACTCACTCCACAACCCCCATCTCCCCTACGGTGACACCCAGTCCCACCCAAAGCTTTCCAGCATGTCAAAACTTGTTCCCATACTTTTACTGTGTGCGTATAAATTGTATTTTTTACTGTTGGGGAATGGAGGGTCTTAAACAAAAGTTACCAGACTCTGTTCTCCCAAAGAGTTGAGAACCACTGATATAGAGGATGCTATATAATGTGCACAAGAAAATCACATTGTTCTCAGTGGGACTTGTTGCAAAAAGTCCTGTGTGCTGCATTTTGGGTGTATTAGTTAGCATTTTTTCTATTTATTTATGTTTAAAAAAGAACCTTAAAGCACTGAGCCCCGTCTTAAAGACGTCAGAACATTTGGCTGATCCGGTTTCTATGAAGGTTCTCATTTCTCCAGGTAGTTAGCTATACACATTCAGCTGGACTTGTTCTATAAATTTGAAGGCTTTTTACTGCTCGTCCCTCTTAAGTTCTACCGAGTGTCAAGAACATACCCCAGTATTTAAATCCACACCTAAACCAGTCATCATGGTGTCATGTAATCTGTCTAGGTGGATGTGCATGCCAAAAAACATGATGGGAACTGTGAAGGTTTGTGAAAGCACGCTGTTCTAATTTACAGTATCTAGTCACCATGGTACCTCTTTGGAACCTTTTGTCCCGTGGGATGCAGATTTTGGACAACTGGTTGACATTGACCACCATCTGAATGTGTCAAGGATAACACTGATTGTCAGCAGAGCAGGGAAGGCCAAGAATGGCAAATGGCCCATCTACGTCGAACCTGAAATGGCCCATCTACGTCGAACCTGAAATGGCCCATCTACGTCGAGCCTGAAATGGCCCATCTACGTCGAGCCTGAAATGGCCCATCTACGTCGAGCCTGAAATGGCCCATCTACGTCGAGCCTGAAATGGCCCATCTACGTCGAGCCTGAAATGGGCCATCTACGTCGAGCCTGAAATGGGCCATCTACGTCGAGCCTGAAATGGGCCATCTACGTCGAGCCTGAAATGGGCCATCTACGTCGAGCCTGAAATGGCCCATCTACGTCGAGCCTGAAATGGCCCATCTACGTGGAACCTGAAATGGCCCATCTACGTGGAACACCTCCCGTCATGTTCTTGGTCTGCCTTGACTTATTAGATGTCACCATGGTGATTGAAAAAAGGCCATTGACCTATCTGGTGTGACTATATATACAGGAGTATATTCCTGACAATCGTAGCTGAGGAAGCTGCATGGATGAGAGGCGAAACGTCTTGAAGATGAGGGAACAAGTGCTGTTGCATGGGAGTAAATACTGCCAGCTGCCTGGTCCAGTGTTTTTGGTTGGATTGGTGAATGTTCCTATGTCTGTGGACCAATTGTTGAGTCTTTGGAGTTGGCTAGGGTGGAATTTTTTTTTCCTTGCAGTATCCCCTTACTTCTTCGTAGGGCCTCCTTACCTCTTTATAGACACAAACATGAAGCATGCCATGGCCATCTTGAATGTTTGTAGGATGATCGTTTTGATATTGTCTATAGGCACCTTTATATATTTGGCTTTCTCGTTCTTATCTTTCTCAGACTTTACTCCAAGCACCTTTTTGTTGTTTTTGTGGGATGGGTGTGAATATGAACACCCCGTCCAACTAGGCTGTGACCTAAATGTACATGGAATTAGTCACACAGCCCAAATAATGGTAATAGTGTAGCAACTTGGCCATGTTTAGAGGGAGAACGTCTATAGTAGATGATGGCAGAGCTCCAGGACCTGCAAATTCTCCTTCTGGACCCAGCACCATGTTAAAGAAGAAGTCTCTTCTCTATTCCCCAAAGGTACATGTAATACTTGGTCCCATCCTCCTATGTGCTGTTTAAGGTTAGTAGTTGCGAGATTGGACAGGGCACCACCATTCAGCAACGCAGCTAGCGAGAAGGTGGCTGCTTTGACAGAAGGCACTTTTCTCAGTTTCGAAGCACTTGCTCAAGACAAACATCTAACGAGGAATGTAGGGTCTGTCTCCATGCACTTGCTCGAGACGAACGTCTAACTAGGCATGCGGGGGGGGGGGGGGGCTTGTCAGCTAAAATATTTCCAATCAAGTGCTTGGAGATGGAGAAGCGCTCCATCTGTCAAAGCAGCTGTCTCCTTGCTAGCTGCGTTGTTGGATAGCCATGGAGGGAGTTGTCACCCTTTCTGACCTCACAGCTAGCCTTAGTACGTGTATTGCTTTGTCCTCTGAGAAACAGAACACATCAGTAGAAATTAAAGTGAGATTCTTCTTCAAGTTCATACATGCCAAGTAGTGTGTATCTTGGGAGTGTCAACGGAAGAGGGGGTGACAACGATTGGCTTTGTGTTGGTCGCTGCAGGGGGATCTTCCAGCTGGAGACCCCAAGAGGTATAGGAAGCCATTGTGATCCATCCCACTAACCTGTATGCAATCCAGAAATACCAGTTTGGTGCAAAATTGACCGTTTAAAGAGCTATTAATATATTTATTGTTAAGTTATGAATGTTGGGATACTCCCATAAGAAGAAAAAAAAGCAGTGGACAGCTATTGTCCTTTTTGTTGTTGGAGACGTTTGATAGAAGCTGAACATTCTGGGTCAGCGCTGTGTGTGGGATGGGCAGCTTTGCTCCTCTGTGCTCCCGAAACTCCCACTTTCTCGTTCCGGCTCAGGAGTCGACTCAGCCCGGTGTATGACCCTGAACACTGAACTAGCGGGCAATGCCCACTGCACTCTGTTTGTGAAACTTGAATGCATAGTTAGTGCTTTTTGTGTATAAATAGAAAATCCGAAGAGCAAAGCTTGCACTGGAACAGCTCAGAACATAGCTTTACGTATTTAAGTCATAGAAACTGGAAGATTTTTGAACAAAATCTGTGACTGAGCATGTGATCGACTTAAAGGATAGCCATACAAAGGTGTAGTTATCCACCTGCCCACATTCCTGCGAGATCCACATGGAGGTCTCCCGGCCAGGAGCTCTCCTTTTCTGCCTGTGCATGGAAGAATCCCTTATATTCCAATGGAGAAATTGGAGGGGCATACTAATGTAGACCAATGGAAGGACAGTCAGCACTCGGGTAAAGGTAAAATGGCAATTATCATTATTATTAAAATAACCTGAAACCGCTGTAACACATCCAACGCGTTTCGGCATGGCTCATATGATTAAGGCCTGACGGCCGAAACATCTTGGATGTTTTACAGCTATTTCATGTCATTTCAATAAAGGTTAATTGACATTTACTCGAGTGCCGATTTTCCCTCCAGTGGTCTACGCCAATGTTTCTCAACTCCAGTCCTCAAGTACCCCCAACAGGTCATGTTTTCAGGATTTCCCTCAGATGAAAACGGCTGTGGTAATTACTAAGGCAGTGAAACTGATCAAACCACATGTGCGAAATAATGAAAAGCCTAAAAACATGACCTGTTGGGGGTACTTGAGGACTGGAGTTGGGAAACATTGGTCTGTGTACGATTCCCAGAGGCATCGGCAGCCTCATAGTCTGAGCACCGGGTGGAGCGGAGGATTGAATGAAGGTAGTAGCACCACTATACCTGTTTGCATTCTAATTATGCCTACAAAGGGCAGCCTCACCATAGGAATGGATGGTGTATATGTGGCTTGGATCTTGCAGGGAGCATGGAAAGAGAGCTTCCTGACCTCACTACGGGAAATGTGGTGGAAGAAGAATCCTGCACCCTGAATACTATCCTCAGTCTTTGCAGTATTGTCTTTGTTTGCACTGAGAACGTTGGTAGCCTAGCCGTGGTCCTAGAGACCACAAATGGCCCCCACTGAAGCTCGCTCAAACCTTGTCTTAGCAAGGCCCTGGTATGCAGGGATGCCTGTGTTGTCCAGAGCAACCAGATTCCTGCTGTACTTGTGCAGGTGGAATATAAAAGGTGAAGCTTATCTGGTTGTCATGGAAAGTATAGACCTTTCTTCAGGTTCTTCAGACCCAATGTGACTTGTAGAGGTTCCTTATACTATTTAATGGTCACATTACTGGTTGTGGTCAATTAAAGCACTTGGCATGCTGCCCTTTTGGCTTCCATCTGTGTGCCACATACCCAACTTCTAAGGGACTTCTAATTTTTTGCAAACCAACTGAAGATCCACTTTAGGTTGGCCATACACCCATAGATGTCTTTAGTTGAGCCTAATGCCAGAGCAGAAGAAATCTAAAAGGTTCCTCCATCGTGAATGGACGAATCTCCTGATTAAACTATTGGATGCAGCCGCTGTTCGCCAACAGTTTTCTGCCCGGTTCCTTGGGGTTTTTTTTCAATAAATGTTGGGTGGAATTTTGCACACAGGGCCACCCTCTGGTTGTGTTTCAGCCACTTCAGTAGGAACAGGCCCATATTTGGTCAGTGTATGACTGGTGTTCTGACGAGAAATGACCCCCCGTCGAATAATGCCCACCCTGTACTGCGCAAGGGCAGCGCTTTCACACTACGGAGCCGCCAAAAGTCTCCGAACATGATCAGCTGTGCACGGCGCCTGCGCACAGCAGACGACTTTGTGCCACACGCTCCCGCACGCTCGTGCAACTCTGCAAGGGGCGGATATATTATTGATTGAAGCGCGTGTGAGGGGCGGACGCCTACAAAAGAGGCCGTATGTTATAATGATGGGCACAGCAGATAAGATGGGGGTAGATTTCTCAATAAACGTCACGTATAAATTGTGGGGCGTGTTTACACAACTGAAGGGCGGGGTTTAACAATGTTGATGGGCGGCTTAAGATTTAAAGCGGGAATGTCCAGCTGAGAAAAAAAAAATTAAAAGTCAGCAGCTACAAACACTGCAGCTGCTGACATTTATTAAGCACACTTACCTGTCCAGGGTGCCTGCGATGTTAGCCGCCCGAGGACAATCCGTCCTCCGGTTCGTGTGCCGGCGCCGCCATCTTCACTAAGGGAAACAGGCAGTGGAGCCTTGCGGCTTCACTGCCTGTTTCCTACTGCGCATGCGCGAGTCGCGTGGTGCTTTGTAAATGGGGCAGTTGTCTCCTGGGACACACACAGGTCCCAGAAGGCAGCGCGCCCCATTCCCCAGGAGGCAACGCGAGGAGGGGAAGAGAGAAGATCACCGCGGAATAGGAAGTGGCAGATTAGGATGATCTGCCTAGCAACAGCCATTTCTGGTAAGTATAAAAAAAAAATTTAAATTTTATTTTTTCACATTTTTTGGAGCCTTTTTGGCTATTTTTTATTTATTTTTATTTTATTAGGGTGGACCTCCGCTTTAAGCATAATAAAAATGTACTCCGCAAAGTATTAAAATTGCTTGTGTTGGGTAGTTAATTAGGTCCTTCAAACCCGCCCATCAACATTGTTAAACCCGCCCATCAACATTGTTAAACCCGCCCCCTCAGTTGTGTAAACACGCCCCCTCAGTTGTGTAAACACGCCCCGCAATATATACGTGACGTTTATTGAGAAATCCACCCCCATCTTATCTGCTGTGCCCATCATTATAACATACGGCCTCTTCTGTAGGCGTCCGCCCCTCACACGCGCTTCAATCAATAATATATCCGCCCCTTGCAGAGTTGCACGAGCGTGCGGCACAAAGTCGTCTGCTGTGTGCAGGCGCCGTGCACAGCTGCTCATGTTCGGAGACCTGCGACGGCTCTGTAGTGCGCAAGCGCTGCGCCTGCGCATTACAGGGCGGGCATTATTCGACAGGGGGGTCATTTCTCGTCACAACACCGGCTGTATTTGCTGGAAGTTCCTTGTCAGGACAGAAATACTGTAACCCGGCTGCTATTTGCCGGCTTCATTCTGAAAGTACTACTCCAGCCTGACCTGGAAGTAGCATGCAGCCAGTGAAGGCAGAGCTCCTTCAAAACCATTACTTCTTCTGGGTGACTTTTAAAAAAATGTCTGCAACCATTAAATCAGCTGGACAACCCAACTACCGTATATACTCAAGTATAAACCCTCGGCTTATACTCAAGTCACTTTTTTGCGCCTGATCTCCTGGAATTTGGGGACCCGGTACTGGCCGGCCGTAGGTCCCCTGGACCCCAAACTTGCCACACATGTAGCCCCATTTCTCCTCTATACGTGTGCAAAGTTTGTTGTCTGGGGGACCTATCACTGGGGAGCACCGATTTTTCAATTCTTCCATAGACGCCCATGTTAAATGTCAGTCTAGTTATGGGCACAGTGAGGCATGGGCACATGGGCACAGTGAGGCATGCAGATGGACACCCTAGGCTTATACGCGAGTCAATAAGTTTTCCCAGTTTTTTGTGGTAAAATTAGGTGCCTCGGCTTATATTTGGGTCGGCTTATACTCGAGTATATACAGTAATCATTTTCAGAAAGAGGTAATCCACAAAAAGACCCGTGCTCCTCACTTGGAGCTTACACAGGGCTCTTTCCCATCAGCCAATCACATGAGAGGAAAGGAGGAAGTGAGTCCCATGCCGCCCATAGTGGGGATTTCTCTTCCCTCCTGGTGACCAGGAAGCCAAGAAAGGTGTCTGTGATCTGCTGGTAGGGCTGTCATTAAAGTGAACCTGTCGCCTTGTCTCATCCGGACAAAACTGGTTTTACACTTTAATGAATATTCCGATCTCAGCGTTGTGATTATTTATTCTGAATATTAAACAAGGAAAGGCGAATGAAGTAAAATGTATTAGAATAGTAACTGCTGAACAGAGATCCATCTATAATATATTATACATCTGTGGTATAGAATACGTCGTCTATAGTAATCATTATTGTATATATGGAGGTATAGATATACACTAGATTACCAAAAGTATTGGGACGCCTTTACACGCACATGAACTTTAATGGTGTCTTAGTCCGGAGGGTTGGCCCCGCCCTTTGCCGCTATAACAGCTTCACCTCTTCTGGGAAGGCCGTCCACAAGGTTTAGGAGGGTGTCTGTGGGAATGTGTGACCGTTCTTCCAGAAGAGCATTTGTGAGGTCAGGCACTGATGTTGGATGAGAAGGCCTGGCTCACAGTCTCTGCTCTAATTCATCCCAAAGGTGTTCTATCGGGTTGAGGTCAGGACTCTGTACAGACCAGTCAAGTTCCTCCACCCCAAACTCGCTCATCCATTTCTTTATGGACCTTGCTCTGTGCACTGACTGGTCCAAATCATTTGGTGGAGGGGGGATTATGGTGTGGGTGGGGGAGGGGGGATTATGATGTGGGGTCGTTTTTCAGGGGTTGGGTTGGCCCCCTAGTTCCAGTGAAGGGAACTCTTAAGGCGTCAGCCTACCAAGACATTTTGGACAATTTCATGCTCCCAACTTTGTGGGAGGAGTTTGGGGACGGCCCCTTCCTGTTCCAACATGACTGCCCCCCAGTGCACAAAGCAAGGTCCATAAAGACATGGATGAGCGAGTTTGGGGTGGAGGAACTTGACTGGCCTGCACAGAGTCCTGACCTCAACCAGATATTGGGATGAATTAGAGTGGACACTATGATCCAGACCTTCTCGTCCAACATCAGTGCCTGACCTCATAAATGCTCTTCTGGAAGAATGGTCACACATTCCCACAGACACCCTCCTAAACCTTGTGGACGGCCTTCCCAGAAGAGGTGAAGCTGTTATAGCTGCAAAGGGCGGGGCCAACTCAATATTGAACCTTATGGACTCAGACCTCGTACAAACGGGCGGGAATCCCGTCAAAAAAAAAACCGTCGGTTTTCTCGACGGGATTCCTGGCAAGCTTGTCTTGCTCGCCGAGTGTACACACGCGCCATTCAAAATAACCGCCGTTCTTTTGAATGGCAAGAACGCCGTGACGTCATCGACTACGACCAGCCGGCGCTCGTCACATTCGATGCCGTCGCCGCCATCTTGCTACACCCTACACTACCCTTGTATGCTACCGCGCATGCGTCAAAGTCTCATCGAGCATGCGCGGGTTTCCCTGGACAGGAAAGCATACAGACGACCGGGTTTCTCGGCGGGAAACACTCTGCCGAGAATCCCGACGAGAAAAATATGGAGCCGGTTCTCTATTTTTCTTGTCGAGATTCCCGGGAGTTTTCCTGCCGAGAAACCTGGTGGTGTGAACGAGGCCAAAGACTGGGAGGCCATTAAAGTTCATGTGCGTGTAAAGGCAGGCGTCCCAATACTTTTGGTATTATAGGGTAGATACTGTGTATTCATCACATGGAATACAGGAAACCAAAAAGAAATATGTAGTAAAATGTACAAATGAATGAGATGCCACAAAGGGGCCGTATTTTATAAAAGGAAGGTATATGTAGGAAACGTATCGGGGGGGGGGGGGGGGGGGTTTGCCTTCTCTGTGTATCTTTTCCTGGTGTAACTTCATATACAGAATTTTCCTTTCCCAAGTTGAGAAAAGTTTTTTTTTTTTTTTTTTTTAAACCTGAGAACTAAAATTTCAGCAGAAGGAGAGATAATTGTTTGTTTCTGTCACAGTGGGGGGTACTAATCCCACCCATTCCAATCTGTAAGATTCATGAATGTGACGCGTTTCAGTATTCTAGCCCCTGACATACACTCCAAACCGAACTAAGCTTAAACCTGCTCCCCCACCCCCCCCATTCTGAGCCTATTCTATGTACCCTGTAAGAGGAAAGATGTCCATTCTTCTTCTGAAGTCGCTACAGTCTGGTCACATGATCCCTTCAGCGCTGGCTTCAGTGTGTAGGGGGAGAGATCGCTGACAAGGACTGAAGAGCCTACGTGATGACGTCACCCATAGGCTTACTATGTGGCATTCGTTGTTGGCTACCCCTCCTCCACACAAACCTTTTACAGAGTAGATGTAAAAGGGAAGGGTGTATATCCTTTACCTATTCTGAAGTCGCTCTGGTCCGGTCACATGATCACTTCAGCACCAGCTTCAGTATAGAGGAGAGATCGCCGACAACGGTTGCAGAGCCTGCGCGATGACGTCGCCCATAGGCTTACTATTTGGCATCTGTTGTTGGCTGGTCCCTCCTCCACACAAACCTTTTACAGGGTAGATGTAAAAGGGAAGGGTGTGTATGCTTTACCTATTCTGAAGTCGCTCTGGTCCAGTCACATGATCGCAGTGCCAGCTTTTGGTGTAGCGGAGAGACAGCCGATTACAGAAGCCCCACAGTCACGTCATCGCGCAGGCTGTACATTCATTGTTGGCGATCTCTCCTCTACACTGATTCAGTCTAAGCCTTTTCTATATATCCTGTAAAGGAAAGATCTGTATACTTATTCTGAAGTCGCTCTGGTCCGGTCACATGATCTGTCCAGCGCCGGCTTCAGTGTAGGCACAACCAGTGCACCTCAACACAAACCTGTGCCTTGCGTGATATAATGCACACTGTCCTGATGTATTTATTTTAAAAAAAAATGCTATTCATCCTGTTAAACTGCATGTTCTCTGTGGATGGGGGCAAAACTGAATGTTTTTAGGCTCTAGTCTCTACAGTTAAAATATTAATAATTAAAAGAAAATCTTTATAAATGGAGAAAATACCACAATATGGCCAGTAGATGGCACTGATATGTATGAGTATGCTCCTCAGCTCCATCTGGTGGCCATAATGCAGTATTTTCACTGAAAAGAATAGGTGGGAATGGTGAAAATACTGCATTATGGCCACCAGATGGAGCTGAGGAGCATACTCATACATATTAGTGCCATCTAGTGGCCATAATGTGGTATTTTCACCCATTTTTATATACAAATTATTTATTTATTTTTCATTTCAATTATAATTTGAACTATAGCCTGAAAATATTTAATTTTGCTCCTGTCCATGCAGAACAAATGTGCATGCAATTTCACAGGATGAATAGCTTTTTTTTTTTAATAAATACTTCAGGTGTATTTAGTGTAATCACTTAAAAAAATAAAAATAGAAATCTGTGTGTCAAGGGGCAGAGGGTATAAATGTATGACTTGGAGGGAACAATCTGTATGGATTGCCAAATACATTTAACCGCTTGCAGTCCGCCCTATAGCAATTCTACTGCTACAGGGCGGCAAGCTCTGCGTCCGATCACATATATGATTCGGCACTTCCAGGTGGGGGGCGCACTAACGAATTTACATGTAAACGCCACACAAGCACAATACTTTACACATTAATTGCTCCTGGGATCGAAAAAACAAAACAAACGCAGGACACTCGTGTGAATGAGACCCCCGGACAGCCTGTCGGTCTGCAATGCTCTGTACATCGATAATCTTCTATAATACACATGTAATATGTCAGGGTATCATTTATTGAATGTCTACCGATTTATTTATTGATCGTTATTGTCTGCTGAATATATTTAATGTCTGCTGATATTTATTTTTTGATCGTTTTTATTGTCTGCAGAGTTTATTTAATGTCCACCAATAAATATATTGATCATATTGGAGATGGGTGTCAGTTGCATGTCTGTTCATTTATGAAATGCTCTCCATTCTTTATATTAATAATATAAATGTTTTATTTTCTGTATATTTTTGTTACATAGAGACGTGTCTCAGTGCGAAGAGCACAAACCTATAAAATCAATGAATCCTATATGACACATTGTATCGTTTTTCATTATGAAATCTAATTTGCGTGATGTGAAAATATTTCTTCTGTCAGCCAATGAATGTCACTTAAAATGTTAAAAAAGAAAAGTGGCCAGATGTTCTATCGCTGCGAATTAAAAGCCGTCACCACAGGGTGGCGCTGTGGACAGCACAATAAGGTAGACTGCGCCGCGTCCTGTTAGATTGTCAAGAACATTGGAGTAATGGAAAGAATGGACTTTATAGGCAAATTTAACCACTTCAGCCCCGGAGGGATTTGCCCCCTTAATGACCAGATTCGTAACTGCGTCACTTTAACTGACAATTGCGCGGTCGTGCGACGTGGCTCCCAAATCAAATTGATGTCCTTTTTTCCCACAAATAGAGCTTTCTTTTGGTGGTATTTGATCACCTTCTGTTTTTTCTCTTTTTGTGCTATAAACAAAAAAGAGCGTCAATTTTGAAAAAAAAAATAATATTTTTTTCTTTTTGCTATAATAAATATCCCCCAAAAAATGTCTTCCTCAGTTTAGGCCGATATGTATTCTTTTACATCTTTTTGGTTAGGCCTCATGCCCACGGACGTTTTTACAGCCGCGTTTTTGAGCGTTTTTTACGGCTTAAAAACGCCTGTCCATGTTAGTCTATAGCTTCATGCCCACCTAGGCGTTTTTGAGCTGCAAACAGCATAGGCGTTTTTAAGCTGTAAAAAAACCCAGGACCAGTGCGTTTCGTGGCATCGGCGTTAGGCATAAAAAAAACGCGAAGCGTTAAAAAACGCGCAAAAACGCCGCAATTGCATTTTTGAGCTCCGACGTGTTTTGTTTGTTTTTTTTCGAAAAAAAAAGAAACAATAACATGGACAGGCGTTTTTAAGCTGCAAAAAACGCAGCTGTAAAAACGTCCGTGGGCATGAGGCCTAAAAAAAAGAAAATCACAATAAGCGTATATTGATTGGTTTGCCCAAAAGTTATCGCGTTAACAAAAAAGGGAATAGATTTATGGCATTTTTATTATATTATCTTTTTACTAGTAATGGCGGCGATCGGCGATTTTTATCGTGACTGCGACATTATGGCGGACACATCGGACACTTTTGGCGCTATTTTGGGACCATTGTCATTTATACAGCGAGCTATAAAATTGCACTGATTACTGTGTAAATGTGGCTGGCAGTGAAGGTGTTAACCACTAGGGGGCTAGGAAGGGAGTAAGTGTGTCCTAGGGAGTGATTCTAACTGTTAGGGGGTGTGGCTACGCGTGACACGTCACTGATCGCTGCTCCCGAAGAGAGGGGAGCATACGATCAGTGTCACTAGGAAGAACGGGGAGATGTTGTGTTTTATACTGACACCTCCCCGTTCTTCAGCTCCGTGACACGGTCGCGGGAAACTGGCGGACAACGAGTCCGCGGGCACGGAGCTCGCGCATGCGCCTGCGGCAAATTTAAAGGGACGTAACTGTACGCTCATTTGCCTGTCCGTGCCATTCTGTTGATGTAAAAGTGCGTGCGCTGGTCGACAAGTGGTTAAATTAAAGAGTCAGTGGAGCAAAGATAAAATTACAGTTTTTCCCCGAAAATAAGCCCGGGTCTTATATTAATTTTGGCAACAAAAGACCCAGTAGGGCTTATTTTCGGGGTAGGGCTTGAAATGTGCTGTCTTCTCTCCCCATCTCCCTCCCTGCCTATCAGGAATCCCCAGTGGCCAGTGGAACTCGGTAAAAGTGGGTGGAAAATCCTAATAAGCACCATGTTACAGTATTACACAATGCAAACCGTTCATTACTCTGCAATCTATCTGTGATAGACACCCTGTTGCAGCGATCCTCTCCTCCCGCACAGACCTTAATGTTCTGGTGCAGTCCAGGGCACGCTCCGAGCATTGCAGAGTGAGGGGGGGGCCCGATATCCCCCACTGACAGCTGGAAGAAGAGAGCAGCGGGGGATCAGCTGAGCAGCGCTCTGTGCTTCGCCTGGCCCGCCGGAGCTCCCTTCCCTGCTCAGAGCACTGCAGATGGGGGGCGGAGATACCCCGCTGACAGCTGGAAGAAGAGAGCAGCGGGGGATCAGATGAGCAGCGCTCTGTGCTTCGCCTGGCCCGCCGGAGCTCCCTTCCCTGCTCAGAGCACTGCAGATGGGGGGCGGAGATACCCCGCTGACAGCTGGAAGAAGAGAGCAGCGGGGGATCAGATGAGCAGCGCTCTGTGCTTCGCCTGGCCCGCCGGAGCTCCCTTCCCTGCTCAGAGCACTGCAGATGGGGGGCGGAGATACCCCGCTGACAGCTGGAAGAAGAGAGCAGCGGGGGATCAGCTGAGCAGCGCTCTGTGCTTTGCCTGGCCCGCCGGAGCTCCCTTCCCTGCTCAGAGCACTGCAGATGGGGGGCGGAGATACCCCGCTGACAGCTGGAAGAAGAGGAGGAGAGCAGCGGGAGGTCAGCTGAGCGCCGCTGTATGGTAGGCATTAATCGCACATAGATCACAGCAACACAGTTCACACTATATAACACTACAATACAGTGCATCCCAGGATTCAACAACCATTTTAAACTAGGGCTTATTTTCGGGGTAGGGCTTATGTTGCAGCCCTACCCAAAAATAACAGTAGGGCTTATTTTCGGGATAGGTCTTATTTTCGGGGAAGCACGGTAACTTCTTGGATGTTATTGTGTATAGACACAATGAAAGGTTGGAGACAAAGATGTTCTTCAAACCTACTGACCGTAACAGCTACCTACCCCTACAGAGTGGACACCATCCCCTTTGGCTTAAGAATATTCCTAAAGGCCTTATTAAGAGGGTTAAAAAAAACTGCTCTACCACCAGTGATTTTATAGTACAATCAGAAGTAGTGAAGGGAAGGTTTGTGGATATAATCTTCAGTTTTTGGATACAGTTGTAGAGGAAGCACTGGCATTACCCTTTGGAAACTCTTTAACCACTTAAAGAGAAGGTCCACCCGAAAAACAAATTTTGTCGCAATACTTTTTGTCACACCGTATTTGCGCAGCGGTCTTACAAGCGCACTTTTTTTTGGGAAAAAATTAGCTTTTTGGAATTGAAAAATAAGACAACAGTAAAGTTAGCCCAATTTTTTTTATATTGTGAAGGATAATGTTACGCCGAGTAAATTGATACCCAACATGTCACGCTTCAATATTGTGTCCGCTCGTGGAAAGGTGGCAAACTTCAACCTTTAAAGATCTCCATAGGCGGCGTTTAAAAAATTCTACAGGTTGCATGTTTTGAGTTACAGAGGAGGTCTAGTGCTAGAATTATTGCTCTCGCTCTAACGATCACGGCGATACCTCACATGTGTGGTTTGAACACCGCTTTCATACGCGGCCGCTGCTCACCTATGCGTTTGCTTCTGCACGTGAGCTTGGCGGGACGGGGCGTGTTTAAAAATGTTTTGTTTTTCTTATTTATGTAGCAAGGTGTCACTTTTGCACGTAGCATATGGACTACAGTTTGTGCCTATCAGGAATCTAGCTCCCTCCGGTGTACGTCTTATGTTTTATACTACGAACGTTGTTTTGGTTCAGTTATTGGATAAAGCATTGTGGGTATTGTGGCGTCAGAGACAAAGACTCTATTGGTGTGGAAAGAACTGAGACTACATTACCCAAAAGACCACTGTTCTATCAAAAGTGTATGGCGCCAAGCAAGGCCTGCTGGGAGGACCTACTTAAAGCAAGGTGGGGCTTTTGTTCGCTTCTCGGGACGCCATCTTCAAGCGGGGAGGAGGCCTGTGTTGAGGCCTGGAGTGAGCGTGCTTAGGCCTGAGAAGCCTGGGCCTAAAGTACGGGGACCGGATCGCCTGACGGAGGGATTCCTGTCACCGCCCTGCTGATTGGACCAGGAAGAGGGACCGCTCTACACTTCACAGCATCTAGAGTCACTGATCCATCAGCACCTCGTGAGCGACTGTGCAGAAGACCAGGGACCATGACTTGCAGGGAGGCTGTGAACCGCGAAGGGTCCAGATGGAGCATATCGGCGAGGTGAGGCCTCATTTGGTGAGAGGGCACCTGCCCACCAACATAACTAACTGGGTTGCAGGAAGGTGACTTCCATAGTTTCACTTATACTCGTGGGCCACTGCACTGCCGCACATGGAGACACTTTATGCCCGAGAGTGTTATAGCGGTGTGGGAGAACTGACTTTTCTCTTACCGCTCCACTTTATACACCAAGTGATTGATTTTCTTCACTCTATTGTTGGATTACAAATAACTAAGTGCACCAACAGAGCTAGCAGAAGATTCCTGGAAACCTGAAGGAACAATCATCAGTTCCGTTCTTTCCTTAAATTGATAGAGCGGGACACGCACCAGTTGAGCTGCCCACTAGAGGGAGCCAAATAGCTTGCAAACTCACATATGTGATACAACTGTTGGCATTACTTTGATTACTGCTTTGCTGTTTCAGTGAGCTGGGTGGGACTTGGTGGAGAGGTATCCCATTGCTGGCGTCATTGCATTGGGAGATTCCTCCACTGCGCACTTACCCAGGTCTGACTCTAGGTTGGGTTAATCGGGTTCCTCATTATAGGGACACCCTAAAATTGTTTTGCATGTGTATATCACTTGATTCTTCACGGGGATCTGTTTGAGTCAATCGTTGCTCTTCTGTAATGTAATCTTCTTTTCTATTTTTCTCTGTCTTTTGCAGCTGTGTGGCAGGTGAACCACACTAAGGTAACAATACTTAACTACATTTATTGTTGTGTGGTATCATTGTGGCCCTCTATAGCCTTTTAGGGGCCCACAATCACATTGTTGTCCAGTTGTGCCAAGGGGGAACTGAGCCAAATTATAGGGGTTGATAGGCAGAGTACAGGCCAAAAAAATAAACCAGCAGCTCCTACGGGGGTAGTGCTACATTTATTTTACCTTTTTTTTTATTTTTCATTTTTACACTGTTCTTTAAAAAATAAAATAAAATTGTGTCACTTTTATTCCTATTATAAGGAGTGTAAACATCCCTTGTAATAGAAAAAAGCATGACAGGTCCTCTTAAATATGAGATCTGTGGGGTCAGAAGTAGGCGGAAGTGAAGTTTTGACGTTGCTTCCGCCCTGCAATGATATGGAGAGGGGTGGGTGGCCATCTTCCCCTCTCCATACCAAGCCGGGGGGGGGGGGGGGCTTTTCCCGCCGCCAATAAAAGTGATCTCGCTGTGAATCCGTCGCAGAGACTACTTTTCTCTGAAAGGGGACCGACCGTTGAAGAAGAGGATGCCGGGGTTATGGTAGCATAACATGTATACTAAAACCTGTACTTCTAATTTAGACGCTTTCCCCGACTTGTTCATTCCCCGACTTAGTTGGGGTAGGCGGTACACTTTGGTGGGGGTGGGTCAGCCACACCCAGTGACCTTTGACCTCTGGGAACCCGCCATCTGAGCTTTGACCTCTGGGGGAGGTCCCTGTTCCAAATCCTGGAACAGTGATCTTTGGGTTCTTCTTTACCTCTCTCACCAAGGCTCTCCTCCCCCGATAGCTCAGTTTGGCCGGACGGCCAGCTCTAGGAAGGGTTCTGGTCGTCCCAAATGTCTTCCATTTAAGGATTATGGAGGCCACTGTGCTCTCAGGAACCTTAAGTGCAGCAGAATTTTTTGTAACCTTGGCCAGATCTGTGCCTTGGCACAATTCTGTCTCTGAGCTCTTCAGGCAGTTCCTTTGACCTCATGATTCTCATTTGCTCTGACATGCACTGTGAGCTGTAAGGTCTTATATAGACAGATGTGTGGCTTTCCTAATCAAGTCCAATCAGTAGAATCAAACACAGCTGGACTCAAATGAAGGTGTAGAACCATCTCAAGGATGATCAGAAGAAATGGACAGCACCTGAGTTATATATATGAGTGTCACAGCAAAGGGTCTAAGGCTGGGTTCACACTTGTGCGACGCAACAGCCGTCCTACTTTGGATCCGACTTTGCCCTGCGACATGAAGCCGACATATGTCCGACTTTCAATGAACGGGGATCCGACTTGGATCCCCGCCAATACCAGGCAGTGTGTTTGGTATGAATCCTGAGCGGGAACTCCAGGCCAAATTTTAAATAGAAAAACTGGCATGGGTTCCCCCTCCAGGGGTCCCCCCAAAATCCAAACCAGACCCTTATCAGAGCATGCAACCTGGCAGGCCGCAGGGGAAGAGGGGGTGGATGAGAGAGTGGCCCCCCTCCCTCCTGAACCATACCAGGCCACATGCCCTCAACATGGGGGGTTTGGTGCTTTGGGGCGACCTGCGGCCCCCCCACCCCAGAGCACCCTGCCTCCATGCTGATGAGGACAGGGCCTCTTCCTGCAACCCTGGCCGTTGGTTGTCAGGGTCTGTGGGCGGGGGGCTTATCGGAATCCGGGAGCCCCCCCTTTAATAAGGGGGCCCCCAGATCCCGGCCCCCCACCCTATGTTTATGAGTACATCGTACCCCTACCCATTCACCTGGTGGAAAAAAATGTCAATAAAAAAAACACACACGGGTTTTTAAAGTAATTTATTACACAGCTCCGGGGTCTTCTTCCATCTTCGGGGGTCTCTGGTGTCGTCTCTGCGCTCTCCGGTTCTTCCTTCCTTCTGCCGGGCCTCCGCTATCTTCTTCCAGCTCTTTTGCTATAGGGGCCCCGGTCTTCTCCGTCGCCTTCTTCCCTCTTCTTCTCTCGCTCTCCGGTTCTTTCTTCCTTCTGCCGGGCCTCCGCTATCTTCTTCCAGCTCTTTTGCTATAGGGGCCCCGGTCTTCTCCGTCGCCTTCTTCCCTCTTCTTCTCTCGCTCTCCGGTTCTTTCTTCCTTCTGCGGAGCCTCCGCTATCTTCTTCCAGCTCTTTTGCTAGCGGGGCCCGGTCTTCTCTGTCACCTTCTTCCCTCGCTCTCCGGTTCTTTCTTTCTTCCTTCTGCCGGCCCCTCCACTATCTTCTTCCAGCTCTTTTGCTAGTGATGGGGCCGGTCTTCCCGACGCCGTCTGCGTCTTCTTCCCTCTTCTCCTTCTCAATGTTGACTCGTCGCTTCCTCTCACTGTAATGCTGGCTATTCGCTCATCAACGATTTATATAGGCTTCTCATGACGTCACAGTCACATGCTCCCATGACGTCACAGTCACATGCTCCGGGGCCACCCGGAGCATGTGACTGTGGCGTCATGAGAAGCCTATATAAATCGGCATGACCATCCAGAGCCACTTACGAACTGTAACAGTGGTCTGTAGACTTGAAAGATGCTGACAGCATCTACAATGAAAAGCAGAATGCGGTCTTGCCATTCCACACACAAGGAGGATGCTTCCTGAAGCGAGGTAGATGTAGACTCTACCATGTACCTACTGCTCTCGACCCTTTCCCTACCTCTAAGCACTGTCCCTGCCAGATGGGGAACCTGTCCCTCTCCCTGGAAGCTGGGATATTAAATAGACTCTGCCTGACCCAAGATGGCCACTGGAGGCACATGGGCATCAGTGTCCAATCGGACAGCTGCCTCTTTGTGGCCACAGGAAGTCATAGATAAACCAAGTTCCTCGCAAACTTCTTTCCGATTCTGCATTGCCGCTTTGGTCGAGTGCCGCCGCCACCTGCAATAGGGAGTACAGACTGCACCTACCTACAAGTGACCATCACCTTCAGACACTGGTGAAAAAAACGGAAGTACTTCTTGTATGGGAGGGGTTATAGAGGAGAGGACTACCCATCTTTTTTGTTAGTGTCCAATTCCCATTAGGTGGCTCACCCTAGGAGTATGGCGGCTAACTATAGCGTGATTTTTGAGGAGTGCTTCAATATAAGCCCTACCCTGAAAATAAGCCCTAGTAAAGTCCTGTTAAAAATATATAATCCTTTTTGAAAATAGATTATATAATGTCCAGTGTGTCCCCTTTTGTAACTTTATTGAGGAAAATACCTTATTCACAGTGCCGCTGGGCGCTCATGTGATCTGCTGGAGATCTTCTCCTCTCCTCCCATCTGACGTCAGTGGCCCCTCCCTCTGCAGTGCACGAAGCGGGGCTGACATCAGCGGAGATCTCAGCCCGTCCCTTGGCAGTGCTCATAGCAGGGAAATAGAGCTGCGGCGGGTCACGTGAACGCCCAGCAGCGCTGTAAATAAGGTATTTTCCACAATAATGTTACAAAAAAGGAAACACACTGGACATTATATGATCTTTTTACAAAACCGATTACCGTATATACTCGAGTATAAGCCGAGGTACCTAATTTTACCACAAAAAACTGGGAAAACGAATTGACTCGAGTATAAGCCTAGGGTGAGAATGCAGCAGCTACTGTAAGCGGAAAAGAGGGTCAACAATTCCCATTGCAACCTCCCTGTGCCATGACTATTGTATAACAGATGTATTATGGCCTGCCATACCACATTCTACCCCATAACCTTACTTATACCCAATACATGAGACCACACATTCAGTTTGGAGTAAAACATGGCCGTAGCAGCCTCCTTTATTTTAAACGTTACACCAGTTATCAAAAACATCAACCATCAAACATAAGCTGAACCCCATGTTCTCCTAACATTGCCTCCTAGCGTTGGTCTTTGCAGGGACCTCTAATTACCATAATAATAATAAACATTACAATAACAACCCACCTGACACTGCGGTACCTTAAGTGGTCATAGGCTTCAAGCCGACCAGCTGCTCAGAGACGACCACTGACCGCAGTGCCCCCATTATCAAACTCTTCCAGCTAAACTCCTGTTAGCTGGAATCCACCCTCAGGACCCATACCACCGATAGGTCCTGACCACTTGCTTTTTTGAGGTATCTTCATTCCCCCGCAAAGACCAAAACACCCGCCACAGCACCAAAGGGGAACTCCTTACCCTTTGGTGCCCCTCCAAACCCTCAGGGCTCGTTGAATGCCATCCTGGAGACCCAAGGCCCACAAGTCCGTCCCTACCTCGTTCAAGTGGACCCCATCACCCCGTAAATATCGCCATGTGTCCACCTCCAGCTCCAAGTGCCTTACCACCAACCCTCCGTTCCTCACTACAAACCTCCCTACATCCCGATTATTTTTTCTGCAAGACCTGTTGATGCCCTCCACAGACCTCGCCCCTCTCCAGGCAGTCCGCGCAACCATATCGGACCACACAATGATCATGTCCGGGAAGGACATCCGGAGCCGCAGAAAATCAAATTTTATGTCCCTTGACACATCCAACATGGACCTCATTCCCAGATCATTGCCACCTACGTGCAATATTAAAATGTCAGGTGGCCTGTCCAACCTAGCAAAACGGTGCACTTCAGGAACCATTCTGCTCCACAGCATACCAGGAACTCCCAGCCAGCGGACGCATGCCTCATGTCTCGGGAACCCCAGCTGCCGACCTTCAGGCCTAACGTCAGTCCTCTTAGCCCCCCAGAACACAAACGAATGGCCCAGTATCCAGACCAAAGCTTGCATCCCACCTGAAAATAAAAGAAGAAAGCAACAACTGCCATCAACCCCTGAACCAACATATACACAGTCATAGACAACCACCCCAGGCATTTAACCCTTTTTTATGCCAACCCCACCAGTAACTGAGGGCGGACATACAGCCGGAATCGTCTAGACTCCCACCGGCCTATCCTCTTAACCGCCTCCTCATCCATTCCGCACCTGGCCGCCTCTGTAGCCGCCCCAATCCGGACAGAGTGAGAGGAGAATTCCTTATCCTGGAGCCCCAAAGCCCGAACACACTTTCTAAATACAGCAATAAACTGATATCTGGAAAGAGGGGTCCCATCCGCGTGTATCAGGAATGAACCCACGACGGACGGGCGAGCCTCTAAGTAACCCTTCACCGCCCCTACTGGGCACAACTGAGAACCTCGAACTGGGAAAACTTGCACCAACTTACCTGTTCCCATCTAGTCCGTCTTCGATTTCCTGAGCACCAATGACACTCCCTGCTCCATCAACCCTACTTCACTGTCCAGCAAACCCCCGTGCACCGCTTTGGATGGGCTAACCAACTCACCTATCCGAAATGCTCCAAAAAACGCTAAGGAAAACGCCACCTTGAACAGCAAGACTTCATACCTAGACGAGCACAGACCCGTCAATCGCCCCATGATACCTCCCAAAAGAGCAAACGAGACGGGCCGTCTGCCGTCTTTCTTCTGTCCCCCCCGTCCATAGCCCTTGAAAGCCTGACACATCCAAAAATCCTTAGTAAAATCAGGACACCCCTGCCATTTGAACAGGAAAGCCAACCCTGCTAGCTTCTTACTCAGACTCGACCTGGACACCCCAGCTTCCATGTTCCTGGACAGAAAATACAACACCAGTAACCGCACATCGGAATTCACCGGGTCAGTTCCAGCCTCCCGCACCAACTGTTGCCACTCCAGCCAAACCTTCTCATAAGCCGCCCATGTGCCCTTACTCACCGATTTCCTGATCCAACCTGACACTATTCCAACGGAATCTTCCACAGCCAGCCTGGACAAGGGACCCCACGTTGCTCCGCATCCGGTGCCAACTCCCGGAATCTGTCCCACTGAAAGCGAGACAGCGCGTCAGCTATGACATTATCCACCCCCGGGAGGTGTACCGCATACACAAACACGTTAAGTTGTAAACATCTCAACACCAGGTGGCGCAGCAGCTGCACCACCGGAGGGGAGGATGCCGACACCTTATTGATCACCTGCACCACCCCTAGGTTGTCCCCGTGAAACCTCACCTTCAGATCCCTGAAAAATGAGCTGCCACTGTGGGCCGGGGTTGAACTACCAATACAGTGCTGTGCCTTTTATGACCCCTCTCGGCAGTCGTGCAGCGGGGCGGGGAATCTGCTGTGCATGCTGGGAGAGGATATAAAAGGGGCAGACGCCTCCTGTTTGGGGTTCTCGTTAGGGCACGCCCAGGCACCTTCAGCCTGGGTGTGTGGGTCAACTCCGGGTACCCTAGGCCCAGAGGCTGTGTTCCATCCCAGGCACCTTTGGCCTGGGGTGAGGTACTATCCTGCCGTCCTGTTCGCCTGGGTATGAGGACCCAGGGGTTGCAGCGAGGGCCTGGGGCCCAGCAGTCTTCTGCTGGGGCCTACTAAGGATCGAGGAGTCCAGGGTGCCGCCTTGCGAGGGGCCCCGAACCCTAAGAGAAGGGAGGATCTGTTCCGAAGGACCGATGCGGTAGTCACAGTGAAGGAAGGGTCTGTTGACTCTCTGGGGGGACATCTTCTCCTTGACAAGGGCCATGTTCTAGGAAGAAACTAAAGTTCACCAGGTCAGTGGCAGTGACCTTGTTCTCCAGGTCAGTGGCAGTGACCTTATCCACAAGGTCTGTGACAGAGACCGTGCGCCAAACCTGTTTGAGAAGTCTGAACAGTCAAGAATTTGAGCTACGTTTGTGCCTGGACCTCCTCCACACCTTAAGCTGTCCTATTTCTTTGCTCCAACCTTTCCTCTATCCAAGAGACTGTTTATTGCAAAGTGAGAATAAATATTAAGTTGGACTTTCAGCTGGTGTGGACATTCACGTTCCTGGGGAAGTCAAGGACTTGCATCTATCCAAGGGAGAGGTGAGAATCATTCTCAGGAGGACTTTGACTCTGGCTGCAGACAAGGCCCAAAAACAACACCGCCTAACCTCTTTACACAGGAAGGTGCGGGCTTGTGGTGCGGCGTGCCTCTCTTCCTCCTGCGAGGAGCCAAGTTTAATGCAGGGGGAGGAGAGGTGGGTGCGCTACACTTAAAATATTGCCTTAATTCTTAACCTCTCAATAGAAGTGAAATTACGACATCTCACTTTAAAAATCTCCTGAGAGTAGCAGCCAGAGACAGTGCCTGAAATATACACTACGAGGTACATTCACATACTAGGAGGTACACTGCTATTTTCCTGGAGGAATTCCAAACAAAATGTGTATTTTTCAGGGTACTACTTAGGCACAGTTAACATTTCAGTCCCACTTTAACCAGAAGTTAACACTTAACGCATACCTCCCAACTTTGTAAAGTCCCTTCGCGGGACATTCTGATGTCCCCTCTCCCCTGCCAACCACAGTTGTTGAGCGGGGGGGGGGGGGGGGGGGTGATGGTTGCCGCCGGAACATTTAAAAAAAAAAAAAGGACTTGCAAAAAAAAAATTTAAGGGGGGGGTTTGGGGCGCGGCGGGGGGCCGCCGATTGGGGGGGGCATACTAGTGCGCCGATCGTGGGGGGGGGGGGGGCTCTTACCTGCTGCTGTAGAGAGGTATGCTTAACGTCATAACACAATTTGCATTACCTGTACCATTTTGTTATTTGTGTGTCACCAAGCATAAGTGATAGGTAGTTTCTACCTTGACTGTTGATCTATAGTTCTCCAATTACAAATGTTGTTCCCTTCCTGCAAAGATCTATACCTATATCTATCTGTGACCCTATTAATTTACCTGCATGCCATGTCAAATCAGTAAGCTTCAACACAGAAACCAGATACCGTATTTCATATTACTTTGTGTTTTATGTTGATCCCTATTGCATACCTCCCAACTGGCACGGATTCTGCGGGTTTTACCCGCATAGGCTCCTCCTTCCCGCAGTCCCGCGAGACTGTCAGTTTTCCCGCACAGCAGGAAGCATGAAGAGGTGAAGAGGAGGAAACACAGCAGCAGCAGGTAAGAGCGCAGCGCCCCCCCCCCCCCCCCCCCCCGCGATCGTTTTTTTTTTTAAATGTCCCGGACCCCGCCCCCCGCTCAACAACTTTAGTTAGCAGGGGAGAGGGGACATCTGAATGTCCCGCGATGGGACTTTTAAAAGCTGGGAGGTATGCTATTGCTATGCTTCCTTTTCTAGGCTTCCTTCACAAGCTATTAAATGCTTATGTGTGCAACCTGCAGTAAGAACATATACCAAGTTATGCAGAGATGTCTATGTAGCGATACCCCCAGCTAAGAGGGCTGCCTGTATTATTTTGGGCCCTGTAATGCACCGCTGTCAACCCCTGGCAATCGGCTCTACCCTCCCTTGGCACAGATAGTGGGGGATGATAGGATTGTGAGGCCTGGAACTCACAGCGGCACAATCCTATGACAAGAACACACAGTAATATTCAAACTTACTTTAACTCTCTCTTCTGCACAGTAAAGGAAACAGACTCCAATGTACTTAAAGCGGAGGTTCTGCAGCAAATATTTTTTTTTTTCCTGGTATTGAATAGATTTTCGCATTATAAATAATCACTCACTTGTTTGAGGTTATGAAATATCCAATGTCCGTTTTCGGGCAAAATAAGAACTTTAAAAATTCGAGCACAGCAGTTCCCATTCCTGTATGCTGATTGTTGCCATCACAACGGGCGGCATCACTGAATGTTCACGCCCCGTTGTGATGGAAATCCTAGTACGGCGTTCCGCAATGACTCCTGGGAAGCGTGACACCAAGCTCCCAAGAGTCATCGCGGCGCCAGGTAATACAGTAGCCACGCCTACTCAAGTCCCGCAAGTCAATCTGAAATGGCAAGAATAAGGTATTTACAGAGGGAAAAAAAAAAAAAACATTTGTCAAGTGAACATGTCGGCAGTGTGCTGAAGGGGATAAGATAAAGTTGTTAATCTGGGTGGAACTCCGCTTTAACCCTGGTAAGTTTACTTAGATTAGTGGGTAAGCAAGAAAACAATAGTGTACATGTCATGCAGAGCCCTGCAATAAACAGTGTTAAACGAGCAGACAAATATACAGGGCTACGCAACTCAAACAGTTCCCCTTGCAGCTTTTTCCCCTCGTGGACAAGATGGCGCCCAGGAATGTCTACGCCACGCAGTCAGGCCTGACTAAACTAAGTGGAAGTCCTGTAGGAAAATCTTCGCTAGCAACGGTGGTGCACTTAAAGAAGATAATTGTAATCCACAAGGTAACAGGGATACTGTGTCTGTCTCTGAGCAGGTGCTCTCTCACCCAACCGGACCAGTCCGTGTCCGTTTCTTCCGCTGCGGTGTCTAAGTACACCGGTCCCTCGACATCCGGGTCTTCGGTCCCCCTGACAACAGTACAGCAACAATGGAGAGACGTCCCTCTGGTTCCTCGGATGAGAGCGGAAGGCTCTTTGGAGAAAAGGCCCAGGCTTCAGGCCTAAAGTCACAGCCACTCAGGCAGCAGTTCCACTTGCTGGGAGGGCGGTGTCCAAAGAGAAAGAGCTGGGCTCCGCCTCCCCCTTATAAAGTCCACCCCAGCAGTCCTTGCGCGGGGCAATGCACCCTGGGTGCCTCAAGGTGTACTGGGTACTGTAGTCTCTGAGGAATTAAAGGGCAATACCCCGCTACATCTAAATCACATAATTCACTAAACCAAACTCCAAAAAGAATAAGCTTCAGGTTCAGGTTGGCTTTGAGTTTGATCCGAACTGTAGCTGTTTTCAGTTGCCTGAACAAGTGAACAAGTCGGCCATATTTGGCTGTGTGCATTTGCAGTTTTTTGTGAATAAGTAAAAAGTACTCCTTACTCATTCACTTGAGAGACAGATATCTAGGGGCCCCCTCATCTTAAGAGGGCTACCAGATTCCTCGCACACAGACCACCTTATTCACTGGATTAAAGCTGTGGGACTGAGGCACTTATCCCAATCAACATAGGGGCAAGGTGCTTGATGAGAGGGCTCCCTGGCAAGGTACCCGCCCCTATGTTGAATGCATGTGGCTTGGTATGGTCAAGGAGGTGAGCACATGCTCTCTGTCCCTTTCTTCCCTAGCCAACCAGGCTGCATGCCTGGATTAGGGTCTGGCATGCAATTTTAGAGTGACCCATGTCTCTTTTGGCTTTTTTTGTGTGTGGTCCCCCTTAAAAATCCATACCATACCTTTATCCGGGTCAGCAGCCTTGGTGGCCAGGTAAGGAGAGACAGGGAGCATGCCCCCCCCCCCCCCCACCCCCGCCTTCCTTAACCACTTTGCGCCCAGGCCATTGGCAAAAGACGCCCGCATTGCGGCGCTCAATTGCCGAGAGGACGTCCATGGACGTCCTCCTGTTTATTTCCACGATGCGCGCCGCCGCTGTGTCACACGGGTGCCGGTGCACGTGCCTGGCGGCCGCGATGTCCGCCATGTACACGCGATCGGCTGTCACAGAGCCAGGGACGTGGATCTCTGTGTGTAATGATGGGGTGTAAACACAGATCCACGTCCTGTCAGGGAGAGGAGACTAATGGTGTGTCCCTTGTACATAGGGACACAGATCGGTCTCCTCCCCCAGTCAGTCCCCTCCCCCCCACAGTAACAATCACCTAGCAGGGTACACATTTAACCCCTTGATCGCCCCCTAGTGTTAACCCCTTCCCTGCCAGTCACATTTATACAGTAATCAGTGCATATTAATAGCACTGTTCGCTGTATAAATGTGAATGGTCCCAAAAATGTGTCAAAAGTGTTCAATGTGTCCGCCGTAATATCGCAGTCACAATAAAAATCGCTGATCGCCGCCATTACTAATAAAAAAAAAATAATACAAAAAAATGTCATAATTCTATCCCCTATTTTGTAGGCGCTATAACTTTTGCGCAAACCAATCACTATACGCTTATTGCGATTCTTTTCTTCCTAAAATATGTAGAAGAATACGTATCGGCCTAAACTGAGGAAAAAAAATTTTTTTTTAAATAAAAATTTGGATATTTATTAGAACAAAAAGTAAAAAAGATTGTGTTTTTTTTTCAAAATTGTCGCTTTTTTTTGTTTATAGTGCAAAAAATAAAAACCGCATAAATGATCAAATACCACCAAAAGAAATCTCTATTTGTGGGGAAAAAAGGACGTCAATTTTGTTTGGGAGCCACGTCGCACGACCGCGCATTCAAAGCGTGACAGTGCCGAAAGCTGAAATTTCGCCTGGGCAGGAAGGGGGTTATGTGCCCAGTAAGCAAGGGGTTAAAGTATTTGTAAAGCCATTTTTTTAAATAACAAACATGTCTTACTTACCTGCTCTGTGTAATGGTTTTGCACAGAGCAGCCCTGATCTTCCTCTTCTCAGGTCCCCCACCAGCGCCATGGCCCCTCTCTTCTGCTCAGTGCCTAATAGCATAGCCATGCCAATAAGACACAAAGAGTGGGGTTCAGCCCCACCCCCTGCTCCTTCCTCCCTTGCTGACAGCAGTGGGAGCTAATAGATCCTGCTGCTACATCTGAACCAATGAGGAGGGAGAGACCCAGGAGAGCCTAATCTGTTGTGTAGATCGTTGGATCAGGATTGGGCTTAGGTAAGTATTAGGGAGGCTGAGGGGGAAACTGCACACTGAAGGTTTTTTAGAATGCAGGAAGGTAAGAATCCTTCAGCCTTTACAACCACTTTAACCATACAAAGCCGCATACTCTGCAGAATAAAAATAAACAAATAAAAGTGGGTCGCTCTTTAAATCCATATCAGACCCTTATCCTAGATACAAGTTTGGTATGAATGTTTGAAGGGAACCCTATGAAAAATAAATAAAAGGTATGGTAACCAAAAAATCCATACTAGACCTTTATCCTTGATAATGATATAGTATGGACTAGTATGATCTAGTAAGGGATCTAGTAAGGGAGATTCCACATAAAAAAAAAAAAATATATAGTACCCCTCGCTACTTATTCACAAAAAATTACAAATGAAATAAACACATACCATAGGTAGTCCTGCGTTTATGGTTTGGGAGTAGCCTGGTTGTTTCGTCTATCTTGAAATTGTATTTTTTATATCCATAATATTTATCATGTTTTCTTTTAATTCATAGTGACGTGACAACACAATTTTTCATATGTCTGTAGCGGGTATGTGCTTTCCTATTTTTCAATCTGGTGGGGAAACTGTGATGTATGGTTCCCTGGGGCCCACCGGGTGGCGCTGTCACTTTGGGCCCGGGGTTGAGCCATCGTTGCAGTGTCGTACCTCTTTTTGGCCTCTCTCAGCGGGTGTATGGTGGGGCGGGGAACCCGCCGTGCTTGCTGGGAGAGGGTATAAAGGTGGGCGGCCATTTTTGGTGGCGGGAGTTGAGTCCCGGGCACCTTCAGCCTGAGGGCGGTGGTTCGTGTCAGTCCCCTAGGCGGCTTAGGCCTAGAGGACGTTCGGAGGTCGTGTTCCATCCCGGGCACCTTTAGCCTGGGGTGAGGTACTTGGATGGAGGTCTGGGACTGAGGATCCCGGACCAAGGCTCTGCGAGGGAGGGACTTCCTAGGGGATCCTGGGAGTGGGTACCCGAATCCAATGGTGTAAGAGACCATAGGGGGTCTTACCTGCAGACCTGGTGCAGCAAATTGCCGGTGACGGGTGAGCCTCCGGAGACCGCCGGGAGGGATGTCTTCCTCGATCGGGAGCAGGAATCTACTTCTGGGAAGGAAGTAGGAGAGTTCATTGTGCCTGGGCCTACTCGCATCCACACCCCCTGTCTGTTCTGTTCATTGAGGGAGTCCAACTGATTGTGTTCACTTTTACATGAGAAGAATAAAGGAGTGTTGGACTTTAATGGTGTGGGGCTCATTTACTGACAGACATTGTTCAAGAAACCACCAGGAGGCTCCAGATGCAGAACACCGACCCGAAGGTAAAAGAGGATTGTCTCCCACCACACACACATCTGTGGTGGGAACATTGGCGTGGTGACCCCGCACTCTCTCCTCCAGAGTACCCCTAGACAAAGGCCAGAGACAGAAGAACTGATACGAGAGGGAGAGAGTGGAGGCCGCTACATGTCTATTGAGAACCTATACATATTTAGATATAGCTCCTGAAGAAGCGGATTCTCTTCTGAATCTTAATGTGAAACATGTAGAGCACCACATATCATGTTTGTACAGTTGTATTTTTCTCCATTGATTGTAATGCTATGATATATGGAATGTCACGGAATCATTTTTTGTTTCTATGAAATGTATAAATTCTTTGTATATATAATTTTGTAATAAAAATCTTTTAAACTTCTATTTTCAACTGTTTATCAGTTCTCATATGGTGCCAACACAGTCCACACCAGCCTCATTCTTCTCTCCATATAACGTTTAATGGGACGAAGGCACCAATTTGTATATATTCTTTATCCCCAGCACTCTTAATATATACCATAGGTAACGTTTTCTATTTACAAAATGCCCAAAAAGCATGTTTCATGATGTAAATCCAACACCAACCTCATCCAGCAAGGTAGATCCAACTTAAATCACATTGAAAGATGCTTGGAATACCCCTATTCTCTGCAGCAAGACTCTCACTGTCAATGGCAGCCTATTCTTTGTGTTGGTACATGTCCCCCATGGCACAATAAAAGGTTGCAAATTGACGATGAGATTTAGCTTACAGATACTTCATTGGGGTTCAGATGCTATGGGTTTGTGATTCAGCGAATGTCAAGTGAAACTAATTTTGCTTTCCTCGTCCCTATTTACAATTCCTCTGGAAGTTAAACAGTTTACAAATATTTATTTTAAAGCAGACTTTGCATGAAAGAAGAAAGTACTGTTATTTAGAAATCCCCCCACCCCTCATACAAAAATGCTAAGTCCCACCAAAAAAAGATGGAGGAAAAGTAAAAGATTCGCACCTTGAACCACAGCGTCAGGTCCTGCATGGGCACTGGTGTCACTCGTTGATGTTACTCAATTCCCCCAAACTAATTTGTGATTGAACCTTTTTCTGCCTTAAGCAACGAACAGCACACACTACTATCCTTCCACCTAAAGCCAGGGCTCTAATGCGTTTCATGGCAGAACTTATCACCTCTATGATTAATTACAGCTATGGGTGAAACGCATCAGGGCCCTGGCTTCATATGGAATGATTGCAGCGTGTTCTGTATGTTGCTTACGTATTCAATAAAGGTAAGTGGAAGACGTCATCTGTGTGCGGTCCATTTTCTTGATGTGAGTGCAGTGTGGAGAGAGAGCGGACTCCTCCTGGGCTGGTTTACAGGATAGATGAGGATAAAGGTAGACTTGGAGCAGTAGAATGTGCAAATAGAACCCAAATGATTTACACAAGTACTTACCTGAGAATACATCTCTAGATGTTCTCCTGGTGTGCATCTAAAAGGCACACAAATGCACCATCTATGGAGAATTTTTTAGCAATATATCACAATTGAAAAAACAAAGAAAACAACATATAAAGTAACCGCTTGCCGCCCGCCCACCGTCAAATGCCAAAGGGGTGGTGCGGCTCTCATTTTGGGTGGATGTCATATGATGGTTCACCCAAACGGGCGCTCCCATGTGCCTGCGGGGGGGGCGCAGCGCAGTGATCACGGCCACGCTGTGTAGCTAGGACACAGCGCGACCCGATCTCTGTATAGAGCAGCGGATGTGATTGGTTGTGTCCAATCCCAGCCGGTCACATGTAAACATGGAAATGCCGGTAATCGTCTCTCATCACCTCACACTGACAGAGTGTATGGCGAGGAGAGCGGATCTGCGGCATCTCTTCACAGGGGACATCCAGACATGTAATCAGGGAACTGATCATCAGTGCCATGATTACAATACAGATCTACCAGTGCCAGCAATCAGTGCCCACCAGTGCTAGCAATCAGTGCTCACCAATGCCCACCAGTGCCACCAATTAGTGCCCACAAGTGCCACCAATCAGTGCCTATTAGTAATGTCAGTCAGTGCTGGCTATCAATGCCACTTATCAGTGCTTCCTATCAATGCCCATCATTGCTGCCCATCAATGCCCATTATTGCTGCCATCAATGCCCATCAGTGCCACCCATCAATGCAAATGAGTGCCCATCAGTGCCGCCCATCAGTGACCATAAGTGCAGCATATCAGTGCCCATCAGTGCCGCCTATCAGTGCTCATCGGTGTCACATATCAGCACAACCTATCAGTGCCTATAAGTGCGGCATATTAGTGCCTCCTCATCAGTGCCACCTAATCAGTACCCATAAGTGCTGCCTCATCATTGCCCATGAGTGCCACCTCATCAGTGCCGCCTCATCAGTGCACATCAGTAAAGGAGAACAATTACTTATTTACAACATTTACTGACAGAAACAAAGAAAAACTTGATTCAAAAATGTCTGTCTATTTTTTTTTTTTTAGTAAAAGATAAAAAACACAGCAGTGATTAAAAACAACCAAAAGAAATCTCTATTTGTGTGAAGAAAATGCTGGAAATTTCACATGGTTACAGTGTAGCATGACTGTGCAATTGTCATTCAAAGTCTGACAGTGCTGAAAGCTGAAAATGGGCCTGGGCAGGAAGGGGGTAAAAGTGGCTTGTAGGCAGGTGGTTAATAAAGTGATGTGGCTGTAAATAAAGCATAAACATGGCAATTAATGCAGCCACAGAACTACTCCATGCCCTGGAAATAAAAATAAAATGTATTATAAACATGGGGACAAGAGAAAGATATATGTAGGAAAAGCTGTAAAAGAGTCTAAAGCTGCAATACAAATCCAGGCCATTAGAAACACATTGGACAGAGTTGTTGATGCCACCAAATAAATGGCGGCCCAATTTCACTATTATTAATTTGTGCTTTCCAAACAAGCCACACCAGATTGCTGAGACAAGGAGAAAAATAATGAAAGATTTTGTAAAAAGAGTAAAATGGCCACCCGGACCCAGGAAGAGGCTGAGCTCTAAGAGAAACCTGTGACTGCAGCTGAAATAGGTTCAGCTATCTGGATCAAATATTTGCAAACGACATCCTTGCTTGAGGGCTTCATGGGACAGAGGTAATGGGCAATACAATAAAGTGATATGGGGCTACATAAAGGAAGCCCTCTCTCATTCCAGAATGATGCCATGTTTCTGCTCCCTATACCAGCACCCTACAAATAAAGAAATGTGCTTCCCAACCAAAATCTATAAATAACAACACTCAACAGGGGTGTATGCCATCTCCACCAACGCTGTATCCTGCCCTAGGCCAACAAGGCCCAGGCCTAGGGCAGCACTTTACAGGGGGCAGCACAGAAAGAGTCCCCGCCGGCTTGCGCTGCACTGTTAGTGTAACGCAAGCTGCTTCTAATTATGACTGTCCTATCAGCCTGGACCACAAACCTTCCTTCCTCACTGTGCTCCATGTTTTCTGCTGCACCATTGGCAGGTTATATCTTCTTAGTCCTCTCCATAAAATTATCAGACA
This sequence comes from Rana muscosa, assembly GCA_029206835.1. Classification (NCBI taxonomy): domain Eukaryota; kingdom Metazoa; phylum Chordata; class Amphibia; order Anura; family Ranidae; genus Rana; species Rana muscosa. Next base: position 347,057,355 of record CM055122.1, read on the forward strand.
TTTGTGCTTAAAGTAGAACTACAGGCAACACTTTTTTTTTGTTTTATTTTGGATATAGAGTAAGGGGGGGAGGTTACAGCCCCTGTCAGTTTATTTTTTACCATCCGTGTCTCATTGCAGAGATTTCCCTTCACTTTCTGCCCCCATAGCCAAACAGGAAGTGAGAGGAATCTATGCAAATTAAGGCAATCCATTGACCCCCCAGGCCCTCAGAACTAGTGTCCCCACTCAAAAATTCCAGGGCGGGTCCTAAACAGAAAGGGGTGTGGCTTTGACAGGAAGGGGTGGGTCTTATTTAAATTAGGGGGTGCACGAGTTTAGTCAGGCCTAGGGCAGCACAAAACCTAAATACACTACTGATCTCCACTCTTATTTTTATTAACTTTGGATCCCTTTATTACAGGGGTCCTCAAATGTTTTAAACAGGGGGCCAGTTTACAGTCCCTCAGACTGTTGGGGGGCCGGACTATAGTTTAAAAAAATATGAACCTATGCACACATCTTATTTGAAGTGCAAAAAAACAGAAAAATATTTAAAATAAAGAACAATTTTAATCAACATAAACTTATTAGTATTTCACAGACTCCCCTCATGACAGACCCCCCCTCATCACAGAACCCCCTCCCCATCACAGAACCCCCCATCACAGACCCCCCCATCACAGACCCCCCCATCACAGACCCCCCCATCACAGATCCCCCCCATCATAGATCCCCCCATCACAGAACCCCCTCCCCATCACAGACCCCCCTCATCACAGAACCCCCTCCCCATCACAGATCCCCCCCATCACAGAACCCCCTCCCCATCACAGCCCCCCCATCACAGATTCCTCTCTATTACAGATCCCCCCATCACAGAACCCCCTCCCCATCACAGATCCCCCCCATCACAGAACCCCCTCCCCATCACAGATCCCCCCCATCACAGAACCCCCTCCCCATCACAGATCCCCCCATCACAAAACCCCCTCCCCATCACAGATCCCCCTCCCCATCACAGACCCCCCTCATCACAGAACCCCCTCCCATCACAGATCCCCCCATCACAGAACCCCCTCCTCATCACAGATCCCCCCCATCACAGATCCCCCCCATCACAGAACCCCCTCCCCATCACAGATCCCCCTCCCCATAAAAAACCCCCCTCATCACAGAACCCCCTCCCCATCACAGATCCCCCCCATCACAGAACCCCCTCCTCATCACAGATCCCCCCATCACAGATCCCCCATCACAGAACCCCCTCCCCATCACAGATCCCCCCATCACAGAACCCCCTCCCCATCACATATCCCCCCATCACAGATCCCCCTCCCCATCACAGACCCCCCTCATCACAGAACCCCCTCCCCATCACAGATCCCCCCCCATCACAGATCCCCCCATCACAGATCCCCCTCCCCATCACAGAACCCCCTCCCCATCACAGACCCCCCCCCTATCACAGATTCCTCTCCATTACAGATCCCCCCCATCACAAAACCCCCTCCCCATCACAGATCCCCCCCATTACAGAACCCCCTCCCCATTACAGATCCCCCCATCACAGAACCCCCTCCCCATCACAGATCCCCCCATCACAGAACCCCCTCCCCATCACAGATCCCCCCATCACAGAACCCCCTCCCCATCACAGATCCCCCCATCACAGAACCCCCTCCCCATCACAGATCCCCCCATCACAGAACCCCCTCCCCATCACAGATCCCCCCCATCACAGAACCCCCTCCCCATCACAGACCCCCCTCATCACAGAACCCCCTCCCCATCACAGATCCCCCCCATCACAGATCCCCCTCCCTATCACCGATTCCTCTCCATTACAGATCCCCCATCAAAGATTCCCCCTGTATTAGGTCCCCCCATCACAAAGCCCCCCAACACAAATTTCTCTCCATTACAAAGCCCCCAATAACAGACCCCCCATCACACAGACCCCCAAAACAAAGGGAGGGGAGAGGACAGAGAAGGAGCAGTCAGGTGGAGGGGAGGACAGGGTGGGAGCAGCCAGGTGGAGGGGAGGACAGGGTGGGAGCAGCCAGGTGGAGGGGAGGACAGAGTGGGAGCAGCCAGGTGGAGGGTAGAACAGAGTTGGAGCAGCCAGGTGGAGGGTTGAATAGAGTTGGAGCAGCCAGGTGGAGGGGAGGACAGAGTTGGAGCAGCCAGGTGGAGGGGAGGACAGAGTTGGAGCAGCCAGGTGGAGGGGAGGACAGAGTTGGAGCAGCCAGGTGGAGGGTAGAATCACTGGCTCCCTCCACTGAACTCCTCTCAGGGAATCATCATGGGCCTGCTGGTATCCAGGACTACAATTCCCATAATGCTCTAGTTTCCCAGCTATTGGCTCGGAATGTAGCCAATAGGAGCAGGCATTGCCAGGTGAATGCTCTGCTCAAGGAGAGGGATGGGTGGAATTCCCCCGCAGCTGTGGCTCCGCCTGTGTCCCTTCACAGAGCCTGTCAGTTTCGGCGCCGCTGTCCTGTCCTGATAGGGGGTTGGTATCAGCACAGCCTGCTCACTAGTTTCAGTCCGGGGGCCGGGTAAATCACACTGGTGGGCCGGATTCGGCCCGCGGGCCGTAGTTTGAGGACCCCTGCTTTATTAGAACTATCAATTAGACTGAAGAAATAAGGGACAAACAAATTAGGAGAAATTTATATAAATGATTAGCATGTTTTCTATCACAACTCACAGTGTCCAGACCTAATCTACTCAAAGCCTATTGGCTTTTCAATCTCAAAATAAATTATACTTCAGAGTCAGAGGCCCTTAATATATCTTTATCACCCGAATGTCTCATGTTATTGCCAGTCCCTTGCCAATTCAAGGTGTGTTACTACCTTCCAAGTGAAAATAAATTTCCAAATACATTTTCCTTCCCCTTCTAAATGACATAGAAAAAGACTGAAAGGTATAAATGGGATATTTACAGTATATTTCTTGTAGACTCTCCTTTTTGTAAAGCTCTCTCTATCTACTCTATTATTTACCAAACCCTAAATTCCAGGCGACATGGGCCTGTGCTGGGCAAACTGGGCTCAATTAGAAAACACATAATGCCCACAATCTCTCTTACCCTGGGTGCAGTTATTGACCTCAATACAAATCCAAAATGGGCCCCACAATAACCACCTTTTAGGAAAAGAATTGCCTGGTGCATTGATTCCTCTAACAGACAATTTCTGTGGGAAGTGAAAAACCATTGTTGCCCAATGAACACCAAAAATGCCCACCAGTTGGAGCAGATTTTCTAGTAAATGAGAAAGTAAAAGAGAGCTGGCATATTTCTGCCAGCTCAGGATAAAGCCCGACTTATATGGGCATACTTACAGCTTCAAAGCTACATCATGAATCACGAAGTTCAAGAAAATCTTCTACGCACTCAATCTTTTTTTTAAAAAGGTTTTCCCCAAACCACATCCTAGTAGTCATGTTATGTCTTGGTTCTGAAGACTTTCCACATACAGTAGGGAACCCAGAACCAAACATAAGAACTTCTGGGATAAAGTTCTTTAAACATCCTTTAGTGACCAACAATGGGAAGGGCTAATAAATGTTCCATGAACACCAAAATACAAGACATTTATTCAGACAAACGCTGAAGAGATACCAGGAAGGACAGAGGTCATTGGCCCATATCTTCTATTTAAGTTATATTTCAAATAACAAACTGTGTGACTAAAAGATCAGTTATTTAGATGTCATCCTCTGATTGATCTGAACAGAGCTGTGAGCTCAGATGGAAAGTCTACAACCTTTACTAGTCTTAAGCCCCGTACACACGGTCGGAGCAAGTTGGACCAACAATCCGACCGTTTGTACGCTCCATCAGACAAACTTTTTTGGGGTTTTTTGTTTTCATCGGACAAAAGTTCTGTCTGCAAACGGACAAACTTTTGGCCAACAAAAGTCCGATGGAGCAAAGTCCGACCGTGTGTACAGAAAACCATCGGACTTTTGTCCGATGGACAAAACAAATAATGTTAAAATTAACCAACAATAGCAGAAGTTGACCAAAGGGTGGCGGTTAAGAGAAGAAAAACAACATGATGTTGGAAAAAGTTTTGGGAAAGTTTGCAGAAAAGTCCTGTGGTGTGTATGCTATGGGTGTGCCCGGCCAACTCCGTTCGGACAAAAAAACATGGAAAAGTCCGATGGAAGTCCAACCGTGTGTACGAGGCTTTACCTTAAAATATAACTAAAGACACTTTTGCGCCACGGTTAGGGAGATTCACACTCTATTTGTCATGTTTACCATTAACACCAAAAGTGAAAGAAAACACAGAATTTTGGGCTGTCCCCAAACAGGAAATCTAGTTTTGGTGACAACCAGAGATTCTCTCACTTTGGAGGGATTTCCTCTCACTTCCTGTTTTGGTTATGGGACAGGAATTGAAGGGAAATCTCCCCAGTAGGATACAAATGGCAAAAAGAAAACTGACAGGAACTACATCCTGCCCTAACTCTATCTAAAATAAAAAAAATTTGCCTTTAGTTCTACTTTAATAAATAATAGTGATAGAGTAAGGTTATTATCTCTGTAGTGCCTTGGTATTATATTAGGAGCATAGGGGGTCCATTAAAGATACACTTTAGTATGAAAGTTCTATAAGCTCATTATGAAGATATGCTTTGATTTAAACTGCAGAGGTACTGAGATACTACAGAGCTATTCAAGGGTAACATTGTTCTTTAGCAACAATGTAAAGGAATAAGGTTATTGGTATTGAGAATAAAAAGAACTATATTAACAATAATATACTGCTAAGCACTATTGATGTTCGAAAAAAGTATGCACAACAAATAACCATTGGCTTTACAAACAAAAAAAAAATAAGTTGTAAACAATATTTCAATAAATTTAGAAAGTATATACTAAACAACAAGACAGGTAAATACATTTTCTTACATCCTCACAATACTGCTGTTTCTAATTGCTAAAATGTTAATATATAGGTGTTGTAAACAATTACTTTGCATGCAAGCAGTCATTTAATTGCCTTACTGGATAGTACCTGAAATTGACTCCATGCTCCATGTCTCCCTCTCTCCTCCATGTCCCCCTCCGTGCATCTGTCCCCATCTCTTCTCCCCCTCCATGCTGCTGTTCCCCTCCATGCTGCTCAGTGTCTCCCTCTCTCCTCCGTGTCTCCCTCTGTGCATCTGTCCCCCTCTCTTCTCCCCCTCCATGCTGCTGTCCCCCTCCATGCTGCTCCGTGTCTCCCTCTCTCCTCCGTGTCCCCCTCTGTGCATCTGTCCCCCTCTCTTCTCCCCCTCCATGCTGCTGTCCCCCTCCATGCTGCTCCGTGTCTCCCTCTCTCCTCCGTGTCCCCCTCTATGCATCTGTTCCCCTCTCTTCTCCCACTCCATGCTGCTGTCCCCCTCCATGCTGCTCCGTGTCTCCCTCTCTCCTCCGTGTCCCCCTCTGTGCATCTGTTCCCCTCTCTTCTCCCCCTCCATGCTGCTGTCCCCCTCCATGCTGCTCCGTGTCTCCCTCTCTCCTCCGTGTCCCCCTCTATGCATCTGTTCCCCTCTCTTCTCCCACTCCATGCTGCTGTCCCCCTCCATGCTGCTCCGTGTCTCCCTCTCTCCTCCGTGTCCCCCTCTGTGCATCTGTCCCCCTCTCTTCTCCCCCTCCATGCTGCTGTCCCCCTCCATGCTGCTCCGTGTCTCCCTCTCTCCTCCGTGTCCCCCTCTGTGCATCTGTTCCCCTCTCTTCTCCCACTCCATGCTGCTGTCCCCCTCCATGCTGCTCCGTGTCTCCCTCTCTCCTCCGTGTCCCCCTCTGTGCATCTGTTCCCCTCTCTTCTCCCCCTCCATGCTGCTGTCCCCCTCCATGCTGCTCCGTGTCTCCCTCTCTCCTCCGTGTCCCCCTCTGTGCATCTGTCCCCCTCTCTTCTCCCCCTCCATGCTGCTGTCCCCCTCCATGCTGCTCCCTGTCTCCCTCTCTCCTCCGTGTTCCCCACCGTGCATCTGTCCTCCTCTCTTCTCCCCCTCCATGCTGCTGTCCCCCTCCATGCTGCTCCGTGTCTCCCTCTCTCCTCCGTGTCCCCCTCCGTGCATCTGTCCCCCTCTCTTCTCCCCCTCCATGCTGCTGTCCCCCTCCATGCTGCTCCGTGTCTCCCTCTCTCCTCCGTGTTCCCCTCCATGCATCTGTCCCCCTCTCTTCTCCCCCTCCATGCTGCTGTCCCCCTCCATGCTGCTCTGTGTCTCCCTCTCTCCTCCGTGTCCCCCTCCGTGCATCTGTCCCCCTCTCTTCTCCCCCTCCATGCTTTTCAGTGTCTCCCTCTCTCCTCCGTGTCCCCCTCCGTGCATCTGTCCCCCTCTCTTCTCCCGAGTCCCCCTCCATGCTGCTGTCCCCCTCCATGCTGCTCCGTGTCTCCCTCTCTCCTCCGTGTTCCCCTCCATGCATCTGTCCCCCTCTCTTCTCCCCCTCCATGCTGCTGTCCCCCTCCATGCTGCTCAGTGTCTCCCTCTCTCCTCCGTGCTCCCCTCCGTGCATCTGTTCCCCTCTCTTCTCCCCCTCCATGCTGCTGTCCCCCTCCATGCTGCTCCGTGTCTCCCTCTCTCCTCCGTGTCCCCCTCTGTGCATCTGTCCCCCTCTCTTCTCTCCCTCCATGCTGCTGTCCCCCTCCATGCTGCTCCGTGTCTCCCTCTCTCCTCCGTGTCCCCCTCCGTGCATCTGTCCCACTCTCTTCTCCCCCTCCATGCTGCTGTCCCCCTCCATGCTGCTCCGTGTCTCCCTCTCTCCTCCGTGTCCCCCTCCGTGCATCTGTCCCCCTCTCTTCTCCCCCTCCATGCTGCTGTCCCCCTCCATGCTGCTCAGTGTCTCCCTCTCGCCTCCGTGCTCCCCTCCGTGCATCTGTTCCCCTCTCTTCTCCCCCTCCATGCTGCTGTCCCCCTCCATGCTGCTCCGTGTCTCCCTCTCTCCTCCGTGTCCCCCTCTGTGCATCTGTCCCCCTCTCTTCTCTCCCTCCATGCTGCTGTCCCCCTCCATGCTGCTCCGTGTCTCCCTCTCTCCTCCGTGTCCCCCTCCGTGCATCTGTCCCACTCTCTTCTCCCCCTCCATGCTGCTGTCCCCCTCCATGCTGCTCCGTGTCTCCCTCTCTCCTCCGTGTCCCCCTCCGTGCATCTGTCCCCCTCTCTTCTCCCCCTCCATGCTTTTCAGTGTCTCCCTCTCTCCTCCGTGTCCCCCTCCGTGCATCTGTCCCCCTCTCTTCTCCCCCTCCATGCTGCTGTCCCCCTCCATGCTGCTCCGTGTCTCCCTCTCTCCTCCGTGTTCCCCTCCATGCATCTGTCCCCCTCTCTTCTCCCCCTCCATGCTGCTGTCCCCCTCCATGCTGCTCAGTGTCTCCCTCTCTCCTCCGTGTCCCCCTCCGTGCATCTGTTCCCCTCTCTTCTCCCCCTCCATGCTGCTGTCCCCCTCCATGCTGCTCCGTGTCTCCCTCTCTCCTCCGTGTCCCCCTCCGTGCATCTGTCCCCCTCTCTTCTCCCCCTCCATGCTGCTGTCCCCCTCCATGCTGCTCCGTGTCTCCCTCTCTCCTCCGTGTCCCCCTCCGTGCATCTGTCCCCCTCTCTTCTCCCCCTCCATGCTTTTCAGTGTCTCCCTCTCTCCTCCGTGTCCCCCTCCGTGCATCTGTCCCCCTCTCTTCTCCCCCTCCATGCTGCTGTCCCCCTCCATGCTGCTCCGTGTCTCCCTCTCTCCTCCGTGTTCCCCTCCATGCATCTGTCCCCCTCTCTTCTCCCCCTCCATGCTGCTGTCCCCCTCCATGCTGCTCCTTGTCTCCCTCTCTCCTCCATGTCCCCCTCCGTGCATCTGTCCCCCTCCATGCTGCTCCGTGTCTCCCTCTCTCCTCCGTGTCCCCCTCCATGCAACTGTCCCCCTCCATGCTGCTCCGTGTCTCCCTCTCTCCTCCATGTCCCCCTCCGTGCATCTGTCTCCCTCTCTTCTCCCCCTCCATGCTGCTGTCCCCCTCCATGCTGCTCCGTGTCTCCCTCTCTCCTCCGTGTTCCCCTCCATGCATCTGTCCCCCTCTCTTCTCCCCCTCCATGCTGCTGTCCCCCTCCATGCTGCTCCTTGTCTCCCTCTCTCCTCCATGTCCCCCTCCGTGCATCTGTCCCCCTCCATGCTGCTCCGTGTCTCCCTCTCTCCTCCGTGTCCCCCTCCATGCAACTGTCCCCCTCCATGCTGCTCCGTGTCTCCCTCTCTCCTCCATGTCCCCCTCCGTGCATCTGTCTCCCTTTCTTCTCCCCCTCCATGCTGCTGTCCCCCTCCATGCTGCTCCGTGTCTCCCTCTCTCCTCCGTGTCCCCCTCCGTGCATCTGTCCCCCTCTCTTCTCCCCCTCCATGCTTTTCAGTGTCTCCCTCTCTCCTCCGTGTCCCCCTCCGTGCATCTGTCCCCCTCTCTTCTCCCCCTCCATGCTGCTGTCCCCCTCCATGCTGCTCCGTGTCTCCCTCTCTCCTCCGTGTTCCCCTCCATGCATCTGTCCTCCTCTCTTCTCCCCCTCCATGCTGCTGTCCCCCTCCATGCTGCTCCTTGTCTCCCTCTCTCCTCCATGTCCCCCTCCGTGCATCTGTCCCCCTCTCTTCTCCCCCTCCATGCTGCTGTCCCCCTCCATGCTGCTCCGTGTCTCCCTCTCTCCTCCGTGTCCCCCTCCGTGCATCTGTCCCCCTCTCTTCTCCCCCTCCATGCTGCTGTCCCCCTCCATGCTGCTCAGTGTCTCCCTCTCTCCTCCGTGCCCCCCTCCGTGCATCTGTCCCCCTCTCTTCTCCCCCTCCATGCTGCTGTCCCCCTCCATGCTGCTCCGTGTCTCCCTCTCTCCTTCGTGTCCCCCTCCGTGCATCTGTCCCCCTCTCTTCTCCCCCTCCATGCTTTTCAGTGTCTCCCTCTCTCCTCCGTGTCCCCCTCCGTGCATCTGTCCCCCTCTCTTCTCCCCCTCCATGCTGCTGTCCCCCTCCATGCTGCTCCGTGTCTCCCTCTCTCCTCCGTGTTCCCCTCCATGCATCTGTCCCCCTCTCTTCTCCCCCTCCATGCTGCTGTCCCCCTCCATGCTGCTCCTTGTCTCCCTCTCTCCTCCATGTCCCCCTCCGTGCATCTGTCCCCCTCCATGCTGCTCCGTGTCTCCCTCTCTCCTCCGTGTCCCCCTCCGTGCAACTGTCCCCCTCCATGCTGCTCCGTGTCTCCCTCTCTCCTCCATGTCCCCCTCCGTGCATCTGTCTCCCTCTCTTCTCCCCCTCCATGCTGCTGTCCCCCTCCATGCTGCTCCGTGTCTCCCTCTCTCCTCCGTGTTCCCCTCCATGCATCTGTCCCCCTCTCTTCTCCCCCTCCATGCTGCTGTCCCCCTCCATGCTGCTCCTTGTCTCCCTCTCTCCTCCATGTCCCCCTCCGGGCATCTGTCCCCCTCCATGCTGCTCCGTGTCTCCCTCTCTCCTCCGTGTCCCCCTCCATGCAACTGTCCCCCTCCATGCTGCTCCGTGTCTCCCTCTCTCCTCCATGTCCCCCTCCACGCATCTGTCTCCCTTTCTTCTCCCCCTCCATGCTGCTGTCCCCCTCCATGCTGCTCCGTGTCTCCCTCTCTCCTCCGTGTCCCCCTCCGTGCATCTGTCCCCCTCTCTTCTCCCCCTCCATGCTTTTCAGTGTCTCCCTCTCTCCTCCGTGTCCCCCTCCGTGCATCTGTCCCCCTCTCTTCTCCCCCTCCATGCTGCTGTCCCCCTCCATGCTGCTCCGTGTCTCCCTCTCTCCTCCGTGTTCCCCTCCATGCATCTGTCCTCCTCTCTTCTCCCCCTCCATGCTGCTGTCCCCCTCCATGCTGCTCCTTGTCTCCCTCTCTCCTCCATGTCCCCCTCCGTGCATCTGTCCCCCTCTCTTCTCCCCCTCCATGCTGCTGTCCCCCTCCATGCTGCTCCGTGTCTCCCTCTCTCCTCCGTGTCCCCCTCCGTGCATCTGTCCCCCTCTCTTATCCCCCTCCATGCTGCTGTCCCCCTCCATGCTGCTCAGTGTCTCCCTCTCTCCTCCGTGCCCCCCTCCGTGCATCTGTCCCCCTCTCTTCTCCCCCTCCATGCTGCTGTCCCCCTCCATGCTGCTCCGTGTCTCCCTCTCTCCTCCGTGTCCCCCTCTGTGCATCTGTCCCCCTCTCTTCTCCCCCTCCATGCTGCTCCGTGTCTCCCTCTCTCCTCCGTGTCCCCCTCCGTGCATATGTCGCCCTCTCTTCTCCCCCTCCATGCTGCTGTTCCCCTCCATGCTGCTCAGTGTCTCCCTCTCTCCTCCGTGTCCCCCTCCGTGCATCTGTCCCCCTCTCTTCTCCCACTCCATGCTGCTGTCCCCCTCCATGCTGCTCCTTGTCTCCCTCTCTCCTCCATGTCCCCCTCTTTTCTCCCCCTCCATGCTGCTGTCCCCCTCCATGCTGCTCCGTGTCTCCCTCTCTCCTCCGTGTCCCCCTCCATGCATCTGTCCCCCTCCATGCTGCTCCGTCCGTGTCGCCCTCTCTCCTCCATGTCCCCCTCCGTGCATCTGTCTCCCTCTCTTCTCCCCCTCCATGCCGCTGTCCCCTCCATGCTGTTCAGTGTCTCCCTCTCTCCTCCGTGTTCCCCTCCGTGCATCTGTCCCCCTCTCTTCTCCCCCTCCATGCTGCTGTCCCCCTCCATGCTGCTCAGTGTCTCCCTCTCTCCTCTGTGTCCCCTCCGTGCATCTGTCCCCCCTCTTCTCCCCCTCCATGCTGCTGTCCCCCTCCATGCTGCTCCGTGTCTCCCTCTCTCCTCCATGTCCCCCTCCATGCATATGTCGCCCTCTCTTCTCCCCCTCCATGCTGCTGTCCCCCTCCATGCTGCTCAGTGTCTCCCTCTCTCCTCCGTGTTCCCCTCCGTGCATCTGTCCCCCTCTCTTCTCCCCCTCCATGCTGCTGTCCCCCTCCATGCTGCTCCGTGTCTCCCTCTCTCCTCCATGTCCCCCTCTCTTCTCCCCCTCCATGCTGCTGTCCCCCTCCATGCTGCTCCGTGTCTCCCTCTCTCCTCCATGTCCCCCTCCGTGCATCTGTCCCCCTCTCTTCTCCCCCTCCATGCCGCTGCCCCCCTCCATGCTGTTCAGTGTCTCCCTCTCTCCTCCGTGTTCCCCTCCGTGCATCTGTCCCCCTCTCTTCTCCCCCTCCTTGCTGCTGTCCCCCTCCATGCTGCTCCGTGTCTCCCTCTCTCCTCTGTGTCCCCTCCGTGCATCTGTCCCCCTCTCTTCTCCCCCTCCATGCTGCTGCCCCCCTCCATGCTGCTCCGTGTCTCCCTCTCTCCTCTGTGGCCCCTCCGTGCATCTGTCCCCCTCTCTTCTCCCCCTCCATGCTGCTGTCCCACTCCATGCTGCACCATGTCTCCCTCTCTCCTCCATGTCCCCCTCTGTGCATCTGTCCCCCTCTCTTCTCCCCCTCCATGCTGATGTCCCCCTCCATGCTGCTCCGTGTCTCCCTCTCTCCTCCATGTCCCCCTCCGTGCATCTGTCCCCCTCTCTTCTCCCCCTCCTTGCTGCTGTCCCCCTCCATGCTGCTCCGTGTCTCCCTCTCTCCTCCGTGCATCTGTCCCCCTCTCTTCTCCCCCTCCATGCTGCTGTCCCCCTCCATGCTGCTCCGTGTCTCCCTCTCTCCTCCGTGTCCCCCTCCGTGCATCTGTCCCCATCCATGCTGCACCGTGCCTCCCTCTCTCCTACATGTCCCCTTCTGTGCATCTGTCCCCCTCTCTTCTCCCCCTCCATGCTGCTGTCCCCCTCCATGCTGCTCCATGTCTCCCTCTCTCCTCCGTGTCCCCCTCCGTGCATCTGTCCCCCTCCATGCTGCTCCCTGTCTCCCTCTCTCCTCCATGTCCCCCTCCGTGCCTCTCCCCCTCTCTTCTCCTCCTCCATGCTGCTGTCCCCCTCCATGCTGCTCCGTGTCTCCCTCTCTCCTCCATGTCCCCCTCCGTGCATCTGTCCCCCTCTCTTCTCCCCCTCCATGCTGCTCCGTGTCTCCCTCTCTCCTCCATGTCCCCCTCCATGCATCTGTCCCACTCTCTTCTCCCCCTCCATGCTGCTGTCCCCCTCCATGCTGCTCAGTGTCTCCCTCTCTCCTCCGTGTTCCCCTACGTGCATCTGTCCCCCTCTCTTCTCCCCCTCCATGCTGCTGTCCCCCTCCATGCTGCTCCGTGTCTCCCTCTCTCCTCCATGTCCCCCTCCGTGCATCTGTCCCCCTCTCTTCTCCCCCTCCATGCTGCTCCGTGTCTCCCTCTCTCCTCCATGTCCCCCTCCGTGCATCTGTCCCCCTCTCTTCTCCCCCTCCGTGCAACTGTCCCCCTCTATGCTGCTCCGTGTCTCCCTCTCTCCTCCATGTCCCCCTTCCGTGCATCTGTCCCCCTCTCTTCTCCCCCTCCATGCTGCTGTCCCCCTCCATGCTGCTCAGTGTCTCCTCTCTCCTCTCTGTTCCCCTCCGTGCATCTGTCCCCCTCTCTTCTCCCCCTCCATGCTGCTGTCCCCCTCCATGCTGCTCCGTGTCTCCCTCTCTCCTCCATGTCACCCTCCGTGCATCTGTCCCCCTCTCTTCTCCCCCTCCATGCTGCTGGCCCCCTCCATGCTGCTCAGTGTCTCCCTCTCTCCTCCGTGTTCCCCTCCGTGCATCTGTCCCCCTCTCTTCTCCCCCTCCATGCTGCTGTCCCCCTCCATGCTGCTCTGTGTCTCCCTCTCTCCTCCGTGTCCCCCTCCGTGCAACTGTCCCCCTCCATGCTGCTCCGTGTCTCCCTCTCTCCTCCATGTCCCCCTCCGTGCATCTGTCCCCCTCTCTTCTCCCCCTCCATGCTGCTGTCCCCCTCCATGCTGCTCCGTGTCTCCCTCTCTCCTCCATGTCCCCCTCCATGCATCTGTCCCCCTCTCTTCTCCCCCTCCATGCTGCTGTCCCCCTCCATGCTGCTCCGTGTCTCCCTCTCTCCTCCGTGTTCCCCTCCGTGCATCTGTCCCCATCCATGCTGCTCCGTGTCTCCCTCTCTCCTCCATGTCCCCCTCCGTGCATCTGTCCCCCTCTCTTCTCCCCCTCCATGCTGCTGTCCCCCTCCATGCTGCTCCGTGTCTACCTCTCTCCTCCGTGTCCCCCTCCGTGCATCTGTCCCCCTCTCTTCTCCCCCTCCATGCTGCTCCGTGTCTCCCCCGTGTCCCCCTCCATGCATCTGTCCCCCTCTCATCTCCCCCTCCATGCTGCTGTCCCCCTCCATACTGCTCCATGTCTCCCTCTCTCCTACGTGTCCCCCTCCGTGCATCTGTGCCCCTCTCTTTTCCCCCTCCATGCTGCTCCGTGTCTCCCTCTCTCCTCCGTGTCCCCCTCCGTGCATCAGTCCCCCTTCTTCTCCCCCTCCATGCTGCTGTCCCCCTCCATGCTGCTCCGTGTCTCCCTCTCTCCTCCATGTCCCCCTCCGTGCATCTGTCCCCCTCTCTTCTCCCCCTCCATGCTGCTCCGTGTCTCCCTCTCTCCTCCATGTCCCCCTCCATGCATCTGTCCCCCTCTCTTCTCCCCCTCCATGCTGCTGTCCCCCTCCATGCTGCTCGGTGTCTCCCTCTCTACTCCGTGTTCCCCCCGTGCATCTGTCCCCCTCTCTTCTCCCCCTCCATGCTGCTGTCCCCCTCCATGCTGCTCCATGTCTCCCTCTCTCCTCCATGTCCCCCTCCGTGCATCTGTCCCCCTCTCTTCTCCCCCTCCATGCTGCTGTCCCCCTCCATGCTGCTCCGTGTCTCCCTCTCTCCTCCATGTCCCCCTCCGTGCATCTGTCCCCCTCTCTTCTCTCCCTCCATGCTGCTGTCCCCTCCATGCTGCTCAGTGTCTCCCTCTCTCCTCCGTGTTCCCCTCCGTGCATGTGTTCCCCTCCATGCATCTGTCCCCCTCTCTTCTCCCCCTCCATGCTGCTGTCCCCCTCCATGCTGCTCTGTGTCTCCCTCTCTCCTCCATGTCCCCCTCCGTGCATCTGTCCCCCTCTCCTCTCCCCCTCCATGCTGCTGTCCCCCTACATGCTGCTCCGTGTCTCCCTCTCTCCTCCATGTCCCCCTCCATGCATCTGTCCCCCTCTCATCTCCCCCTCCATGCTGCTGTCCCCCTCCATACTGCTCCATGTCTCCCTCTCTCCTCCGTGTCCCCCTCCGTGCATCTGTGCCCCTCTCTTTTCCCCCTCCATGCTGCTCCATGTCTCCCTCTCTCCTCCGTGTCCCCCTCCGTGCATCAGTCCCCCTTCTTCTCCCCCTCCATGCTGCTGTCCCCCTCCATGCTGCTCCGTGTCTCCCTCTCTCCTCCATGTCCCCCTCCGTGCATCTGTCCCCCTCTCTTCTCCCCCTCCATGCTACTGTCCCCCTCCATGCTGCTCGGTGTCTCCCTCTCTCCTCCGTGTTCCCCTCCGTGCATCTGTCCCCCTCTCTTCTCCCCCTCCATGCTGCTGTCCCCCTCCATGCTGCTCCATGTCTCCCTCTCTCCTCCATGTCCCCCTCCGTGCATCTGTCCCCCTCTCTTCTCCCCCACCATGCTGCTGTCCCCCTCCATGCTGCTCCATGTCTCCCTCTCTCCTCCATGTCCCCCTCCGTGCATCTGTCCCCCTCTCTTCTCCCCCTCCATGCTAGTGTCCCCCTCCATGCTGCTCCGTGTCTCCCTCTCTCCTCCATGTCCCCCTCCGTGCATCTGTCCCCCTCTCTTCTCCCCCTCCATGCTGCTGTCCCCTCCATGCTGCTCAGTGTCTCCCTCTCTCCTCCGTGTTCCCCTCCGTGCATGTGTTCCCCTCCATGCATCTGTCCCCCTCTCTTCTCCCCCTCCATGCTGCTGTCCCCCTCCATGCTGCTCCGTGTCTCCCTCTCTCCTCCATGTCCCCCTCCGTGCATCTGTACCCCTCTCTTCTCCCCCTCCATGCTGCTCAGTGTCTCCCTCTCTCCTCTGTGTTCCCCTCCATGCATCTGTCCCCCTCTCTTCTCCCCCTCCATGCTGCTGTCCCCCTCCATGCTGCTCCGTGTCTCCCTCTCTCCTCCGTGTCCCCCTCCGTGCAACTGTCCCCCTCCATGCTGCTCCGTGTCTCCCTCTCTCCTCCATGTCCCCCTCTCTTCTCCCCCTCCATGCTGCTCCGTGTCTCCCTCTCTCCTCCATGTCCCCCTCCATGCATCTGTCCCCCTCTCTTCTCCCCCTCCATGCCGCTGTCCCCCTCCATGCTGTTCAGTGTCTCCCTCTCTCCTCCGTGTTCCCCCATGTGCATCTGTCCCCCTCTCTTCTCCCCCTCCATGCTGCTGTCCTCTCCATGCTGCTCAGTGTCTCCCTCTCTCCTCCGTGTTCCCCTCCGTGCATGTGTTCCCCTCCATGCATCTGTCCCCCTCTCTTCTCCCCCTCCATGCTGCTGTCCCCCTCCATGCTGCTCCCTGTCTCCCTCTCTCCTCCATGTCCCCCTCCGTGCATCTGTCCCCCTCTCTTCTCCCCCTCCATGCTGCTCAGTGTCTCCCTCTCTCCTCCGTGTTCCCCTCCATGCATCTGTCCCCCTCTCTTCTCCCCCTCCATGCTGCTGTCCCCCTCCATGCTGCTCCGTGTCTCCCTCTCTCCTCCGTGTCCCCCTCCGTGCAACTGTCCCCCTCCATGCTGCTCCGTGTCTCCCTCTCTCCTCCATGTCCCCCTCTCTTCTCCCCCTCCATGCTGCTCCGTGTCTCCCTCTCTCCTCCATGTCCCCCTCCATGCATCTGTCCCCCTCTCTTCTCCCCCTCCATGCTGCTGTCCCCCTCCATGCTGTTCAGTGTCTCCCTCTCTCCTCCGTGTTCCCCCATGTGCATCTGTCCCCCTCTCTTCTCCCCCTCCATGCTGCTGTCCCCCTCCATGCTGCTCCGTGTCTCCCTCTCTCCTCCATGTCCCCCTCCGTGCATCTGTCCCCCTCTCTTCTCCCCCTCCATGCTGCTCAGTGTCTCCCTCTCTTCTCCGTGTTCCCCTCCATGCATCTGTCCCCCTCTCTTCTCCCCCTCCATGCTGCTGTCCCCCTCCATGCTGCTCCGTGTCTCCCTCTCTCCTCCGTGTCCCCCTCCGTGCAACTGTCCCCCTCCATGCTGCTCCGTGTCTCCCTCTCTCCTCCATGTCCCCCTCTCTTCTCTCCCTCCATGCTGCTCTGTGTCTCCCTCTCTCCTCCGTGTCCCCCTCCGTGCATCTGTCCCCCTCTCTTCTCCCCCTCCTTGCTGCTGTCCCCCTCCATGCTGCTCCGTGTCTCCCTCTCTCCTCCGTGTCCCCCTCCGTGCATCTGTCCCCCTCTCTTCTCCCCCTCCATGCTGCTGTCCCCCTCCATGCTGCTCAGTGTCTCCTTCTCTCCTCCGTGTTCCCCTCCGTGCATTTGTCCCCCTCTCTTCTCCCCCTCCATGCTGCTGTCCCCCTCCATGCTGCTCCGTGTCTCCCTCTCTCCTCCGTGTCCCCCTCCGTGCATCTGTCCCCCTCCATGCTGCACCGTGTCTCCCTCTCTCCTCCATGTCCCCCTCTGTGCATCTGTCACCCTCTCTTCTCCCCCTCCATGCTGCTGTCCCCCTCCATGCTGCTCCATGTCTCCCTCTCTCCTCCGTGTCCCCCTCTGTGCATCTGTCCCCCTCTCTTCTCCCCCTCCATGCTGCTGTCCCCCTCCATGCTGCTCCGTGTCTCCCTCTCTCCTCCATGTCCCCCTCCGTGCATCTGCCCCCCTCCATGCTGCTCAGTGTCTCCCTCTCTCCTCCGTGTTCCCCTCCGTGCCTCTGTCCCCCTCTCTTCTCCGTCTTCTTCTCAGTACCGATCACATGTATCACAGACAGGACATACACAGACAACATGTAACAGATAAACACTAGTCCAGACGCTGTGGTTCAGCCGAGGGAAATATGCAGCCTATTGGGAATTGCCCAAATAGTTCCCCTAATAAGGGATGAATTTAATCAATATGTGTTGATTACACTATTACTGTCAAATGGGTGCAATAATCCGGAGGCTGAACCTCAAAATGGGGGAGGGGGGCGGATATAGGAGGGGGGATGGGAAAGTGGATGATCCCGGGATGAGCTGTATTGTTAATTAGACAAAAGGTGCTGGATTCCGGGGTGATTCCGGGATGGAAGTCTCAATATTGCCTATCAAGCAAAAATTTCAAAATTTGCCAAGGGATGACATCCCATTCAAATTGGTTGATCAACAGGTCTTGTCAATGATTGGAGTCTCTTTACTGATTGATGAATTCAACACAATCTGTCATACTTCATCCATTGGTCAACACTAGGAAGCTTATAGGGAAATCACACTCCCATTGCACATAGGTATGCATCAATTATCTTTTTTATGCATCAATTTTTAGCATTTGCATATTCATTGCTTAAAGTATCAACCAGGGTATTATCCGTCCCTTGAAATGTTCAATCCACTGGAATGGAACAACGAAAGTATTGCAATGAAAATTTCTACATTACCAAGCCATTGGCGTTGTGAGTTCCATTCCGGGTGCTGGCTCTGATTGCCGCTGTTGTTGCTGTACCTTATTGGTGGTGCAAGTTAAAGGATGGTTGATTCGTCCCGTCCTCGTCATTCGTACATCGCTCCGTTATAATCGTAAATATTGAACGATACAATGTCCTCACGCTGGGAGGTGTTGTTGATTCGTACCATACGTTCCTCAGTGGAGCTCGTTCGTTGTTTGGCTGGAGGTACGATGTACGATCGTCCCGTCCTCGTCTTTCCGACCACGCTCAGCGTCACGTAACTTGTGTCTGGCTAGTGACGTCGATGCGTTTCGCCGCACACAGTGGCGTGGCTTCGTCTTGGACGTTAAGACTACCTGCCGTCGTACATCTAAAGTACGAATCAGCTGGTAATCTACACCAATCACATGAGTCCTGTTAGAGAAATCTAGTCCCGTGAGTTGCGATCGGTAAGGACTCGGTTCTTAATCATTTTGAGTTATTAAGAAAAATGGGGGAGGGGGGCAGAGTTTCAAAGCATCCCAGAGCATGTCCCATCATAGTTTTCAAAGGATACATTAGTGTTTAGATACCTTTGTTTAATGGAAAAACGATCATCTTACGTCTTTGTCTGTTTAAAGATTTGGTGGTAGCTCAGACATCACTACAATCAATGTTGATAAGAGAAAATTATTTAATTAAATACATGGGAAGAGAGGGGAAGGGAGGGAAACATGGAGGGAAAGACCCATTTAAAGTCACATTTTAACTGGAATTAGAGGAAAGTGTATATTTTTATAGAATCTACAGGAATGGCGTATATTTTCAGGATTCTGTATAACCAGAATAATTATTTAAAATAGCTAGTTTCCAAGGGAAGATGAGTCCTTGGAGGTCAGGAAGGTTTTAGGAAGAGAAGGAGAGAGAGAGAGCCCTTTTGGGGAGGTAGTTGATTACACAGTATGGGTGAAAGAGGAGGGAGGGGTATGTATATGTGTTCTCAAGGTTCCAGGAAGTCTTGGAGATTCAGTTCTGTATTTAACCCTGTGGGAACCAGCGATTTCAGCCGGTACACCCACCATTTTTCTTTTTGTTGGAGAACTCGATCGAAGTCCCCTCGTCTTGTCGGAAGCTTTAGGACATATATCCCCTTTACCCTGAGGCCCCTGGAGCATCGATTATGGTATTGAGCGAAATGTTTAGCCAGAGGTTTCTCCGTAATTTTTTCTTTTTCATTTATTTCTCTCAGATGCTCACCTATTCGTACTCTAAGGGGTCTTTTAGTCTTCCCAATGTAAACCTTTGGGCAAAGACAGGTTATCATATAGATAACACATGCTGTTGAACAATTGATTAAATTTCTGATTTCGAAAGAACCGTTGCCAAGAGCATCTGTAAATGTTGATGTTCTATGGACATAGGGACACATTTGACATTTATTGCAAGGGAACATACCCTTCGTGCATGGGAACTTCGTCAACCATGTTGGATCTGGTTCTTTTACAAATTCAGATTTAATCAATATGTCCCCAAGACTTTTTGCACGTCGAGCCACCAGCATTGGTTGGGGGCTAATAATTTTGGCCAAGTCAGGTGTGTTTGTCAATATGTTCCAGTGTTTTTCCAGAACACTGCGAACTGGGTTCCATTGAGATCCAAAAGGAGTAATGATCCTTATTGGATCACCTGTGTTGTTCTAGGTACTTTCCTCTTTGGATTTCTTCTGTAGTAGTTCCGAACGATCCCTATTGGCTACTCTCTTTTTGGCTTTCTTTAATTGTCCATGTGAGTATCCTCATTCCCGGAATCTCCTGTAGAGATCTTGACTCTCACGTTTATAGTCATTGATATTAGAGCAATTACGATTTATGCGTAAAAATTGCCCAACAGGGATCCCATTCTTAAGCCAATGGGGGTGATGACTAGTCGAGTGCAATAGGGTATTGGCCGCGGTGTCTTTACGGAAGGTACATGTATTTAGTTTTCCCTCGTTTACAGTCACTTGTAAGTCGAGGAATGACAGTGTGTCTTGGCTGAAGGTATAGGTGAGTCTAATATTTCTTTGGTTGTTATTAAGTTCTGACATGAACTGATGTAGGGTATCCGGGGAGCCATTCCATAGCATTAACACGTCATCGATGTAGCGCCACCAAGTCAATGCGTGGCGGCGGTACATCGATGAGGTGTAAACATCTTGTTGTTCCCAGAATCCAAGGTGTAGGCATGCATAGGCTGGTGCCCATGCTGCCCCCATTGATGTGCCCCTGATCTGATGATAAAAATGACTTAAGAATTGGAAAAAATTATTGTGTAGGGCAAAATCCAGTAATTCTAAAATGAATTCATTTTGCGGCCCTGATTCTGGGTAGATGCTGTCGAGAAAATTCTCAATGGCATTTAAACCAACCAGGTGGGGTATTGAGGTATAAAGTGATTCGACATCAATGCCGACCAATAACACCCCATCCGGTTGTTCCCCTTTACCCACTTCATCTATTTTCGCCAAGACATGTCGTGTATCCTGAATGAAAGAATCCAGGTCGTTGACCATTTCCTTCAAGAGTGAGTCTAGATATTTTCCGACTCGTTCCAGGGGGCCTTGGCAGGCTGAAACAATTGGCCTACCTGGGGGATTCTGTAAGTTCTTATGGACTTTAGGTATAATGTAAAATGTCGGGATATTAAAGTCCTGTACTTTCAAGTAATTATATTCCCTCATTGTTAAAAGGCCCTCATCCTTTGCCAATGTTAGTTTGCTATTCAGCTCATGAACTAGAGATGGTAGTGGATCATAGTCCTTTTTCTGGTAAGTTGATTCATCACTGAGTAATCTCTTCACCTCCATCTCATATTGTCGCTGATTAAGCAAAACAACATTGCCACCTTTGTCACTGTTTTTTATCACAATATTTTTACTCTCCTGAAGATTTTTTAAGGCCAATCTCTCTCCTTTTGATAGATTATCATTGGTTTTCTTGGTCCAATCGATCTTTTCCAGATCTGTTTGGACCATATCCAGGAAGAGGGTAAGCCATCTATTTTTGGAGAGTGGGGGCATTTTTAATGATCTTATCCTCAAATTTGCCCATCGTATTACGGATACAGGAGTATCGTCCGACATGTCATTTTCTTCCAGTAATGAGTTTAGTGTGTCCATGACTGCCTGATCATTTAACATCAATAAAATGGTCAGTGCCTATTTTTGCTCATACTCTTGTCTTGTTGCTTATTTCCTTAACTTTTGTCTTTAAGTTTGTTTTTGACCTACGGAAGCTTTTACACCCTTTATGACCATAGTATTGTTTGCTATCCAGCACTGTGCTACTTTCACACTGAGGAGCGTCGGCGGTAAAGTGTTTCTAGCGGCGCTTTACCATCATTTTTGTGGCTTTTAACCGCCACTAGCGGCCGAAAAGCACCTTTTCAGCAGCGCTGCCCATTGATTTCAATGGACAGGAGCGCTTTAGGAGAGGTGTATTCACCGCTCCTACATCGCCTCAAAGATGCGGCTAGCAGGACTTTTTTTTACCGTCCTGCCAGCGCACTGCTCCAGTGTGAAAGCCCAAGGGAAGAAGAGGCTCTTTCTAGGCGCATTGCAGTCGTTATTTTTAGCGCTATAGCGCCTCCAAAGCTCCTCAGTGTGAAAGTAGCCTTAGGCTGGGTTCACACTGCACACCACACACTGGATCGGCTCACAGCAGGGGGTCCAGTGCGTCACGTTCACTGTTTCAGGTCCGAATTTAGGGCTGAAACAGAACAAAAGACGCACATAGAGAGCCGGTCACGATCTCCTGACATGCGAATTGAATGCGGGGAAACCCTCATCCAATTCGCACTAGTGTGAATGCAGCCTTAATTGGCAATTACTCGGTCATGCAATACTTTACCCAAATGTCCGGGGTCCCAAATTTTGGCACAGAGGTCTACCTCCTGGGGGCCTCTAGTATCCCTGTACCAAGTTTGCCTATACCTAGCACTTCGGGGTTTTTGGTCAGCTTGGTGCAGTATGGAAAGTTAAGAGTGGGCACAGCCTGAACCCTGAACATGTCCAGGGGTCCAAATTTGGCACAGCGTTGGGGGAGGACCTCCTTTACCACCAATAAAATTTTGGGGTCACTAGCCCGAATTGTTCTGGTCAACTTTTTCATGGGCCACTTGGTAGTGTGTGGCCCTCGGGCAGTATCACGGCGCAATGAGTGCTGAGTACTCCAGGAATCTTAACTATTTAACAGTACCTGCAGAGCGGGGCTCCTCAATGCCTGTAATACTTCATATTCCAATCACACACTTTCCTGGATAAGCTCTCAAAGTTTGGGTGCTGCAGCAACAACCAGCTGGATACTAGTGGTGCTGAATTTAATCGCTGCATGGCGATTCGGGGGTCATCGATGCAACATCGATGCATGTGACCCCAATAACCGATGTCCGTGATGTCATCAGACATGCCCAACCCCTGCTCCGAGCGTGTCTGTCAAAATAACCGTTTTGTAATAAATGCTGCGTTATAATCCATTAAGTGACCACCGCTGTATGTGCTTTTTAAAATATATGCAAATTCATACCTCATATCTCAGTGTGTATATAACTGTATATGCCGCTCATGTGACTGCATGGTCTGGCCTGCCTCCCTCCTCTCACCTCTCTCGCTCTCCTGACGTCAGCTCCGCCCGCCTCTCTTCTGATCTGATACGGTAGCTACAGCCGGTGGGCGGGGTTGAGAAGTCCCAATTACGTCAGGAGAATGAGAGAGAGATGAGACGTGAGAGGAGAGGGGCGGGCCGCACCATATGCAGTCACATGAGCGGCATATACAGTTATATATACACTGAGATATGAGGTATGAATCTGCATATATATATTTTAAAAAGCACATACAGCGGTGGCCACTTAATGGATTATAACGCGGCATTTATTACCACAGCAGTATGTGACTGTGTACTCCTACACATGCTCTGTGCTGGCATTTCTCCGGCTCCCCGTTTGCACATTCCACTGTGTTAACTCCTAGTGTGCTGGAATGTGCAAAGCCCAGAGTAATTTCAGCACAGAGACAGTACAGTGAAACTCACAGGGCTGTTTGTCAGTTGTGGATTCTAATCCCTCCTGACCTCCCAGCAGCCGTGTGTGTGAATTCCTGTACCCTGTAGTGCACCGGATTAGTGCATTTTTTAAAGGGGCGTTCCACCCTATTTTTAGTTTATTAAAAGTCAGCAGCTACAAAAAGTGTAGCTACTGACTTTTATTAAACCGACACTTACCTGTCCCATGGTCCTTCGATGCGGCCGCACGGAGCCCCGCTCCTCTCCGCCGTCAAATCTACTGTGGGCACCCGGCCATGACAGCTTACGGCTTCACGGCGCTCTGCCATTGGCCAGCCAAACTTCTGGGACCTGTGTTGTGTCCCAGAAGATCGCTGGCACAGAGGGGCCGGCTAGGGCGAGAGGAGTTGCCGCCTAGGTGGTCGGGACAGGAAGGATAAAGTGGGACAGGAAGTCCCACTAAAAAGAGATTACACACTCCCCCCCCTCTAAAAAGTGGCATGTCAGGGGGCGAGGAGTGCTTAAAGCGGAAGTTCCACTGGGTGGAACTCCGCTTTAAGGGAGTGAGGTTATTTTTAATTCAAAGCAGTTCCAGTAAATGTTTTGTTTATTAAAAGTCAGCAGCTACAAAAAAAAGTGTATCTTCTGACCTTTAATAAAAAGACACTCACCTGTCCCACAGTCCAGCGACGTGGCCACTAGGGATGAGCTCGGTGTTCGAGTCGAACATAGGTTTGACTCGAACATCGGCTGTTCGATCGTTTGGCGAACATCGAACGATTTGGGCCGTTCGCGCCAAATTCGAGTGACGCGAACGGTCCACAATACACTGCGCCATCGCAGTGCAATCCCGGCGCTGTGATTGGCCAAGCATGCACTGTGACCCCGCATGCTTGGCCAATCACAGCGCTGGCAGCGAGGAGAGCAATGATTGGCCACAGGCAGGATGCCTGTGGCCAATTATAGCTGAGGGGGTTTAGTACACGCCCCACACTATAAAAGGCCTCGTGTAGTGTGTTCCGGCGCAGGGAAAGAGAAGGATAGGCAGGGACAGTGTCATTGCTATACTTTGCTAAACCTTGTGTGTAGGGAGAGAGAAGGATAGGCAGGGGACAGTGTCAGTGTCATATTCTTTGCTAAACCTTGTGTGTAGGGACAGAGAAGGATAGGCAGGAAGAGTGTCAGTGTCATATTCTTTGCTAAACCTTGTGTGCAGGGAGAGAGAAGGATAGGCAGGGGACAGTGTCAGTGTCATTGTCATTGTTGCTAAGCCTCCTGCACAGTATACACCTTATTGCTGTTTTTTCCTGGTGTGTTACACTAACAGGCATTTGCAGCACTTACAGCGGGCGGAGTGTGCTTCCTGCAAAATATACTCCTGAAGCTAGGCCTTATTGCTGGTTTTCCCATCTCCCTGCAGGCCATTAGAATGTCTGGAAGGCAAACAAGGAGAGGCAGACAGTCAGGAGCCAATAAAAGAGGGCAAGCAGGCTCTGTGTCTAGAGACAACAGTGCTGGTCGTGGACGCGGTGCATCGCCATCAGCACGTGGCCATGGGACACGCATGTCCTTCTTTTCGGCACCTGGACATGTTGAGCCACATCATGCCGAAGACTTGGTAGAGTGGATGACCAAGCCCTCCTCATCCTCCTCATCCTCTCTCACCCAGGCTCAGGGTACTGGCAAAGCAGCTGCCAAAGCGTCCTCTTCCCTGGTATCAATGTCATCATCAGTCACTCCTTCCCTAGACCCCCCATGTCCTCCTGAGGAGTCCCCCGAACTGTTTGAGCACAGTGTTGGGTACATGCTCCAGGAGGATGCCCAGCGTTTCAAAGGGTCTGATGATGATACCCAGCTAGAGGAAGGCAGTAGCGTGAGAGCAGAGAGAGGGGATGCTCAAGAAGGACACCAATCTGGCAGTCATGTTCCAGCAGCTGCAGCATACTGCCAGATTGGCTCCAGTGATGAGGAGGGAGGGGATGATGAGGTCACTGACTCCACGTGGGTGCCTAATAGGAGAGAGGAGGAGGAGGAGGATGAGGAGGAGGCACATCTCCAGCGAGGCAGGATGCCCTCGGGGGGCCAGCGTAAGGGCAGCACACCGACGGAATCACACCGCAGAGCTCCGCCTGTGCAGGGCGCTGCCTCTGCCCATTATTCAAAAAGTTCTTTGGTGTGGGCCTTTTTTGAGGCCAGTGCATCAAATCGCACAGCTGCTGTTTGCAACATATGTCTTAAGCGTATATCGCGTGGCCAAAACATCACCCGCTTGGGCACCACATGCTTGACCAGACATATGTTGACCTGCCATGCAGCTCGTTGGCAAGCCTACCTTAAAGACCCACACCAAAGAACAAAGAGGACCTCTCCTTTCACTGCATCAGCTGGGATCTCCAACCCCACTATACCTTCAGTCCTCTCTGAAACCTGCACTGAGAGGAATGAAGGTGTAGAATTAGGTGTGTCACAGCCAAGTACTTGCGGGCACTCTGCTAGCAGTACACCGACGTCCGATTCTAGCAGGCAAATTTCCCTGCCCCAGCTGCTGGACCGTCGAAAGAAGTTCACTCCCAGCCATCCACATGCCCAGCGGTTGAATGCTAGCTTGGCTAAATTGCTAGCGCTTCAACTGCTGCCTTTTCAGTTGGTAGACTCGGCCCCCTTCCGTGAGTTTGTGCAATGTGCGGTTCCTCAGAGGCAGGTTCCCAAACGCCACTTTTTCTCACGGAAGGCGATTCCGGCTCTCTACCGGCATGTGGAAGGCAATGTCTTGGCCTCGCTGGACAGGGCGGTCAGCGGTAAGGTGCATATTACCGCTGACTCATGGTCCAGCAGGCATGGACAGGGACGTTACCTTTCTTTCACGGCCCATTGGGTCACTCTTTTGGCAGCTGGGAAGGATGCAGGACAAGGTGCAGTAGTGTTGGAGGTTGTTCCGCCGCCACGCCTCCAAAATGCTACTACTGGTTGTGACACACCTCTCTCCTCCACCCCCTCCTCTTCTTCTTCCTCCATGGCCTCTTCCTGTGCTTTGTCCTCGGAACCAGCGGTGCTCCGTAGGCGTTCAAGGGGCTACGCAAGTACGCAGGCAAAAAGATGCCATGCCGTGCTTGCGCTGGTGTGTTTTGGGGACAGGAGCCACACTGGGGCAGAGGTCCTGTCTGCTCTGCAGGGGCAGGCCGAGAGGTATTTGACGCCATGCCAGCTTAAGCCAGGAATGGTGGTTTGCGACAATGGCACCAACCTCCTCTCCGCCCTCCGACAGGGACAACTGACCCATGTGCCCTGTGTGGCTCACGTCCTTAACCTGGTGGTGCAGCGGTTCTTGGGCAGGTACCCGGGCTTACAGGATGTCCTGAGGCAGGCCAGGATAGTCTGTGTGCATTTCCGCAGATCTTATAATGCCAGTGCTCGCCTGACTGAGCTGCAAAAGGAGTTGAACCTGCCCAAGAACCGCCTTATATGTGACATGCCCACCAGGTGGAGCTCAACGTTGGCCATGCTACAGCGGCTGCACACGCAGCAGAGGGCCATTAATGAGTACCTGTGCGACTACGGCACCAGGACAGGGTCAGGGGAGCTTGGTTTTTTTTCACCACGCCAGTGGGGCATGAACAGGGATGCATGCACTGTCCTGGCACCATTTGAGGAGGCCACGAGGATGGTGAGCAGTGACAGTGCATGCATCAGTGACACTGTACCTCTTGTCCACCTGTTGGAGCATACGCTGCGTGGAATAATGGACAGGGCACTTGAGGCAGAACAGAGGCAGGAAGAGGAGGACCTCCTTGCCTCTCAAGGCCCCCTTTACCCAGACAGTATTACTTCTGTCCCACCCATCACACAGGAAGAGGAGGAGGAGGAGGATTGTGTCAGCATGGAGGTGGAGCCTGGCACTCAGCATCATCAGCAGCAGTCTTTTAGGGATGATTTACAGTCCCAAGAAACCCGTGGACTTGTACGTGGCTGGGAGGAGGTGGCAGCGGATCATGTCGTCCTTAGTGACCCAGAGGACTCCGGACTGAATGCCTCAGCTAACCTACGCTGCATGGCCTCCCTGATCCTGCAAAGTCTGCGGAAGGATCCTCGTATTCTTCGGATCAAGGAGAGGGACCATTACTGGCTGGCCACTCTCCTTGATTCACGGTACAAGGGTAAGAATGCGGACCTTATCTTACCGTCGCAGAGGAAGCAGAGGATGAGACAACTCCGGGAGGCCTTGCAGAAAGGTCTGTGCAACGCGTTCCCAGAGACTGGGAGGTTACAAACTCCTGGTCCTGGACAACGAGTTGCTGAGGCTTCGGTCAGTCAAAGAAGGAGCGGTGGGGAAGGTGGCCGTCTGACCGATGCGTTCAGACAATTCTTTAGTCCGCAGCCCCAAAGTTTGATCGGTTCCAGCAACCATCGCCAGCGTCTGATATACATGGTGCAGGAATACCTAGGGGCAAGGTCAGACTTGGACACCTTCCCCACCGAAAATCCTCTGGCTTACTGGGTCTTGAGGATGGATCACTGGCCAGAGCTTGCACAGTATGCAATTGAGCTACTGGCCTGTCCTGCATCCAGCGTTCTTTCAGAACGCACATTCAGTGCTGCTGGAGGATTTGTCACGGATCACAGGGTGCGCCTGTCCACCGACTCGGTTGATCGACTGACTTTCATAAAGATGAACCAGTCTTGGATCACCACCAGCTACCAAACACCTGAAGCTGATATAACAGACTAATTTATTTTCAAATGTCACATCCCTTCAAGACTGATGCTGATGCTGAGTGACTGTCCTGTTATGTTGACTGGTTATCCTCCTCCTCCTCAATGATCCGATTGATGATGATAGCTTGGAAGAACATTTTTGTTTCTGGGTGCCGCCACCAGTGCCTAAGGCCCAATTTTTCAGCCCCTGTTTAACAGGGGCATGTAATTACCATTTTTTTATGCAATGCTTTGCAGCAGGGCTCATTCCTGCACTCCAACTAGAGTATCTGGGAGAGGTTGCAGTGTCGTGGGACCAGCACCAGTGCCTAAGGCCCAATTTTTCAGCCCCTGTTTAACAGGGGCGTGTAATTAAAATTTTTGATGCAATACTTTGCAACAGGGCTCATTGCTGTGCTCCAAGTACAGTATCTGTGAGGGGTTGCAGTGTTGTGGCACCAGTGCCTAAGGCCCAATTTTTCAGCCCCTGTTCAACAGGGGCATGCAATTACAATTCTTGATCTAATAATTCACAGAAGGGCCCATTCATGCACCCACCAAGAGTAACTGTGAGGGCTTACAGTGTTGTGGCAACACCACCACCACCACCACCAAAGGCCCAATTTTTGTGCCCCTCTTCAACAGGGGCAGGCACAGACAGCAAAACAAATGTTACAGGGGTGATAACCCTTCCCTATGTTTTCCAAAAAGCTTAAAAACAGATTTTTTGGCTGGAGCTACACTTAAACAATGTACCTGTTCAAAATTACAAACAGATTCTACATAAGAACAAACCTACAGTCCCTGTCTTGTATGCACCGCCTGTATACGGCTGTTCAGAATATATAGGGCCTTTTTTATTTTGTGTGCGGGGTTACCCTTAATATCCATACAAGACCCAAAGGGGCTGGTAATAGGCTGGGGTGGGGGG
The DNA here is from genome assembly GCA_029206835.1 of Rana muscosa. Classification (NCBI taxonomy): domain Eukaryota; kingdom Metazoa; phylum Chordata; class Amphibia; order Anura; family Ranidae; genus Rana; species Rana muscosa. Next base: position 347,085,422 of record CM055122.1, read on the forward strand.
GGGGGGGGTGATGGGGTAGCTATGCCATTTTTCTTAAAGATTTTCATCCATATTACCGGGACCAGACATGACATTAAAGCCGCAAGCAGTTTTAAATGGCTTTTTTTCCTTTAGAAATGTCATTTTGTGCAGGGACAGTTCTAAACACGGGAAACACGTGGCACTTCACAGACATACTTTAGACACCCCCCAGGTACGATATTTAAAGGAATATTTGACTTTTTTTTTCACTTTATGCATCATTAACCACTTAATCCCCGGACCATTTTGTAGCTAAAGGACCAGAGGTGATTTCAGAATTTTGCACTGCGCTGCTTTAACTGTAAATTGTGCGGACATGCAATGTTGTACCCAAATGAAATTTGCGTCCTTTTCTTCCCACAAATAGAGCTTTCTTTTAATGGTAATTGATTGCCTCTGCGATTTTTATTTTTTGCGATATAAACAGAAATAGACCAAAAATTTTTAAAAAAAATGATATTTTCTACTTTTTGTTATAAGAAAAATCGAATAAACTCAATTTTAGTCAAAAATTTAGGCCAACATGTATTCAGCCACATGTCTTTAGTAAAAAAAAATGTCAATAAGCGTATATTTATTGGTTTGCGCAAAAGTTATAGCGTCTACAAACTAGGGTACATTTTCTGGAATTTACACAGCTTTTAGTTTATGACTGCCTATCTCATTTCTTGAGGTGCTAAAATGGCAGGCCAATAGAAACCCCCCCCCAAATGACCCCATTTTGGAAAGTAGACACCCCAAGGAAATTGCTGAGAGGCATGTTGAGCCCATTGAATATTTTTTTTTTTTTGTCTCAAGTGATTGAATAATGACAAAAAAAAAAAAAATTACAAAAAGTTGTCACTAAATGACATATTGCTCACACATGCCATGGTTATATGTGGAATTGCACCCCAAAATACATTTTGCTGCTTCTCCTGAGTACGGGGATACCACATGTGTGGGACTTTTTAGGAGCCTAGCTGCGTACGGGACCCCGAAAACCAAGCACTTGCTTGCAAAAACTTGCAAATTTCCCTGCTCATGCTTAAATACTATATCTGCCTTATGAAGTTCTTCAGATAAAGCAATTAATAAACCCTTATCCTTTTGTATGATGTCTGCCCATTCCTTCCATGGGAATTCATCTACTTGAGATATATTATATTGTATAGGAAGAACACCCACATTTCTCATAAGTAAATTGGTTAAATTTACTCTAACTCCATTTATGCTGATTCCTGTAAGGTCTCCCTCTATACAATACAAACCTCGACTCATGATATCTGTTTGTGTGCAGGATGGGAAAAAGGCTTTAACTGTTTCAGTGCTAGTCATAACTTGAAAACAGACCTTCTTTCTTCCTACAGAAGTAACTAAGTCAAAGGTAGTTTTTACTGTTTCTATTCTTGCTGTACATAATGAATGATTATGATAACAAGAATGAAAAATTCCTTTGTCCTGCTTAGGCAAACAGATTATTTTTGATTGAAAATGTAAACATGAAGATAGATCGAGTTGTTCTGGTTCTGAAAAATTACTATCCAAAGCAAAATCTGTAAACTGCAATTGATAATATAACAATTGAGTATCACTTACTGGTAATCCTAAGACTGTAATTGGAACCAAAATTTGTTCTCTCCCAGCTATAGGAATCATTGAGGTACTAAAGCATTCATGCTGATTACATCCTACCCATTTATTTACCCATAAATCTGTATGATTTTTTGCAAATACATATTCATTAGGTAAACTTTGTAAAATTCCTAGAGGAGTTATTCCACTTTGGAATGCTTGTGCTGTTATTTTAAAATTGGTAGAATACTCTGTCTGTATCTCTAGACATGTCCTGGCTATGTGGGAATGCTGTTCACTGTTCATTAAATCCAAAGTAATATTTTGTAAATGGACTATAGATGGACCTATAACCGTTGCTGTCTTCATTATCATATTTTCTAATATTTGGTTTAAATTTCTCTGAACTTTGATAGTTTTACTTCCCACTAAACCCGCTGTTTCTAGATCAGACTTTAACGTATTAATATCCATACTATTGGTAATACTTCCAATAATACTGATACCTCCAAGTATTCCTTCTGCAATACCTCGCTTACTCCTATTATTATTTTTACCATTAGTTCCAAACCATTTATCAATACCCAATTCCATATTAACTAAATACTCTTGACATTTAGGATACCTTGATGAAATTTTCCATTCAGAAATGTTAAATTTCCAAAGTATAATCACAAAATGTCCTTCTCTTAAGAGATGTCTGGATTGGAAATGATTAATTTGAAAAGGACTGGCGGGAATAAATTTTCCGTTAGTACACTTAGTTTTTTCAGGGGATAAAACTACAACATTTGCAATATCACATTTCATAGGATAATTTTCCAATGATAGGCAACACTCATATATACCTGAGTCATTTAGATTTGGACTAGTGTGATGATAAATCAAGCTATTATTTTTCCAATCTAAATTACCAACATTACCCTTACGAATTATATTATCTGAGCTATAGAAAAGACTGCCCAACAACTCACTATTCCTCTTCCAAGTTAATAGTGAATTCTGAGGTAATTCTATTTGCGTAATACACATCAAAGTTACATTATCCTTTCCTTCTTCTATTTTAAGAGATTGTGGAGATACTTTTATGTCTGGAATAATCAAATCCACAACAGTAATCATCACCTTCACTTTGACTTGAGCTAAACCTCTTGTCATTTGAAAATTCCATACTCTAGTTACATCTCCTTTTTCATCTCCTGTAATTTGTAAATGTTCAGGATCTACAAACTGTAAATAATATTGTGTTTGAAACCAAATATCAGTTTTGGATCCTCCCACCGAAGGAGTATGTACCTTAACATTAGTTACATCACCAGACCAAGTTGTGGACTCATTTCCTTTTATAACTATAACCCAGTATCCCATATTTGTTAAATTACACTCATATGTACCAGTTGTATTACTATGTACATATGATCCTTGCATTTTTACAAAATTTGTCTTGGATTCTATTCTGGCGTATATTTCAATATTGTTGCTATGGAAAAAATAAAAATCCATACAACAAGTAACCCCATATCCTATGCAAGCGTATCCATATATGTCATTGCTTGTGTCAAAGTCACTGTATCTTGGAAAGTGTCTCTTATTTCTGGATAGCTGCAAGTCTCTTTTATGCAGGGTCTCAGTCTTGTTATCTTCTGCTGAACTGGAAAAAGTCAAATAATTTTTTATGAAGAAAAATGTCATTAATGGAAAAAGGAGTCCTGAGATAACTAATTTTCTCCTTTTTATGTATTTTCTTTCTTTCCAATTTTCTGATGTTTTCTTTATTTCTTCTTGGAGTTTGTTGTTCCTCCATGTTTGGTTATCAGATGCCATATCTGTAAAAAGAAATGCAATATCATTATCTTGGCATAAACAATTTGCATTGATCAGTGTGAACCCATATTTTTTGTTGTCTCCGTGCATTTTTCACAGAATTGAGAGGCCTTTGGACTTGTATCATTACACCTAATGTATCCAAAATCTCAAAAGGACCTTCCCAATTACTTTGCCATGGTCCGCTTTTTCGAAAGGTTTTAATCATGACTTGTCCACCTTTCTCAAATTTTGAGGTATGTGGAGGAATTTTTTTCTGCATATGAGAAGCTGCATGTGGCAAAATGGTGTTCAGATTGTCTTGCAACATCTGTAACCATTTGGTTTTCTCAATTGCTTCTTTTTGCGGAGTGGACAAAAAGGGTTCATGTGGGAACACAAGTGGCATTTTTCTGCCTGTCATTAGTTCAAATGGACTGTATTGAGTAGATGAGGATGTTGTACTTCTGATACTCATTAGAACAAAAGGTACAGCATCTACCCATGTACTTCCTTTGTCTAGTAACATTTTTGCAATCCTGGATTTGATAGTCCTATTCATCCTTTCAACAATACCTGCAGATTGTGGATGATATGGAACATGAAATCTTTGTTGGACTCCCAGAATTTTGCACATTGCTTGCATTATCTTACCTGTAAAATGCGATCCTCGATCTGAACTGAGATTCATTGGGATCCCCCAAGTCGGAAAAACATGATTGATTAACAATCTTGCAGTAGTCAGTGCATCATCTGTACGAGCAGGTAAGATTTCAACCCACTTTGAAAACACGTCTACGATTGTGAGCGCATACCTGAACCCGTTTTTTCCTGTAGGCAATGGTCCTATGTAGTCAATTTGTAATGTGGACCATGGACCATTAGCTGGAGGAACTCTTTGTAAGGGAGGTTTTTGTCCCTTAGGTCTGGGGTTCACTTGTGCACAAATAAGACAAGATTGAATCACATTGTCTACGGTTTCTTCCATTTTTTCCCAGTAAAACTTTTCTTTGAGAACTTCTAGCAATCTCTGCTTACCTACATGGCCTAAGCTTTCATGATTATATTTTGTGAATTCACCTTGTAAATGTTTTGGTAATACAGGACGCAGATGCCCATTTAAATTAAATTGTAGAATATATGGATTAATATCTAATATTCTTGTATCTCAAGGGCGTTTCTGAATGAATTGCATTTATAGTCAGGTTGACTTAAAAATAAAGTGAGTTTATTTTCTCACAGGTGGCATCATAAATACAATGAAAAAAAAAATAGTATAACAGTTCAGTTCAGTGTAGGTAAATATATATAAAATAGAATAGATTGCTATAGCAAGCTTATGAAAGCATGTGTCCTCAGTGTGTGCTGGCTTCAAACTCCATATTGGCTTGTTCCCAGTGAGAAGAAACAGGAAATGACGTTCTTAGGCTTCTGGTAATTCAGCTGTTCTTGTCAATCTTAGTGTAAATGTTATCTCTCTAAAGTGGGTGTGAATGAGTGCGTCTTCATGTGTATACGTGCAAGTGTGTCGTGCTCGTGTGTAGTGTAAGTGTGTTGTGCTCCCTCCCATCTCAAACTATAGGCTTATATATACATATGAACGTCGTCACCTCATACAAACTTAGAACCTTGTATGGCACACATTAATTTCTGCTAACTTCAGCAATATGTTATACCAATAGAATATATTGGCTCAGAGACATATGGAGTTTGATTGACAGGCACACATGTGGCACTCTATACTTGGAGTGGTGTGCTGACGATGTAATATCATAACCATATGAACATTTATTACTAACAATAAAATAACTATTAACTAATACTTACTAGTATGACTAAGACTTCACTTAAACAAACTTAAGAGATATAAAGAAATATATTATTTATCTCACTACGTAAATACTGATCTATTCTGGAGATCTATTCTTGTCACCCTACACCAAGACGCCTTATATGTCATACTCAAATTGGCTTCACCAGAAATGTCCAGCAATACTCATCCTTAGATTGAAGAATCATGTCATATCAATTGATCAAGGTCATTCATTCATACCTAATTTACTATGATTAATCATAAAACCAAATATGTTTTGCAAGCTTGCCTTATATTAATATAACACCTATAAGTGCCGAATTATGAATTTGAAATAATATTCTAACAGGGCATCCGGCTGTGACAGCTTGCAGCTTCACAGCCGGGTGCGCATGTCTCACTGAGCTGTCCTGCATAGCCGGGCAATCTTCTGGGACCTGTGATGTGTCCCAGAAGATTGCTTGGAGGAAAGGCGGCCCAAGCGGAAGTGGGAGCTCATCAGTAATCATGATGCATCGCGGAATCGAATCGTTGACCAGATAATCGAATCGAATCGTGAGACTAGTGAAGATGCGCACCCCTACTGGATACTGGTTCAAGTAAAAAAAATTATATTTGCCAGCACACCACGGATTGACAAAAAGTAGCATCCAAATAGGTAATTTATTGCTTGATCACAACATAAGAAGAGTTCACTCTCCTCAATGCTTGTGTCCTGCAGTGGTCGGGCAAATTCTTCCCCCATACAGGTCCCCATGAAAAGAAAGCATTGGCCCCAAAAAATAGGTGTGGCCCCTGGGAGTCCTCTTGTATCCCTGTACCAATTTTGGTGTCCCTGGACACCATGGTTCGGCTACCACAGGGCCCTAAATTTAGGCTAGCTTGGCCCACTATGTTAATCTATGGTGCAGTAATGGTTGGAAACTTTGAGTGGCCACAGCTCTGGCCCAAATGAGTCCGGGCCCCCACAGCTCGAGCCCCTGGACATGTTTGGGGCCCAAGCTAGGGCCCCTCAAAGTTCCCGACTGTGCGATAGTTTAACAGTGGGCCAAGCTAGCCTAAATTTAGGGCCCCCTTGGTAGCCAAACCATGTTGCCCAGGGGCACCAAACTTGGTACAGGGAAACTGGAGGACCCTCAGGGGCCACACACATTTTTTGGGGCCAATGCTTAATTTTCAGGAGGACCTGCATTGGGGTAGAATTTGCCTGAGTACCGTGGGACACAGGAATTGTATTCATATATGTATATGTAGCGATACCTCCAACTAAGAAGGCCGCAGATTTAGTTGGGCCCTGAAGACAGCTCCGCCAACCCCCGGCAATATGCTCAACCCCCTACTGGCACAGCTAGTAAGGGGAGATAGGACCGCGTGACCGCAACTCTAGGTGACGCAGTCCTATGGCAAACACACACAGTGATATACTTTAAAACTTCTATTAAAGTAAGTGAAACTGACACCAATGTACTTGACCCAGATATTTTACTGAGGCTAATGGGCAAGTAATAAACAACAGTATAACAAGTTGCAGATCCCTGCAATAAACAGTAATAAAGATAAACAGAGTAATCAGAATAATTAAGTATTGCTATGCAACTCTAGCGCTGCCCTTTTTCAGCTACTTCCCCTCATGGGTAGACTAACACCCAGCAATGTCTACCTATGCAGTCAGGCCTGACTGATCTAAATGGAAGTTCAGTGAAACAATATTCGCTAGCAATCTTTGGTGGTGCACTTGAAAAACAACTTGTAATCCAAACGAATAGTAAAGATAAAAGTATCTGTCTTTAAACAGCTCTCACCACCCGGGCAAGTCCAAGTCCGTTTCCTCCATCGACTCGTCTAGGAACAGGAATCCACCGACATCCAAGTCTTCAATCCTTCTGGTGTACTGCAGCAAGGAGGAGAAGATGTCTCTAAGGCTCTGCTAGGCTGGCAGAGGGCTCTTTGGAAAGGAGCACACGGCCCAGGCTTCAGGCCTTGTGCACACAGCAGTTCAGCACAGAGATCCTCTTGCTAGGAGAGGGGTGTCCAAAGAGAGCGACCAAAACTCCGCCTCCCCTTTATAAAGTCTGCCCCAGCAGTCTCTGTTCTGGAGCAATGCACCCTGGGTGCTGCAAGATGTACTGGGAGATGTAGTCTCTCTCTCCTCTGCTTTCACTTCCAGTAATGTCTCTTTACTTCCTCCCGACTCACCTCTCACCTGGAACTTCTTGTCTCTCTGTCTTAAAGGGGAATACCCCGCTACACACTCCCCCCACTTTAAATCTTTGGTCCCCAAAGACATCTAACATTTTTAGATCTGAAAAACATTTTAGATTCAATGCGGTTGCATAGGATTGACAGAGGAGCCTCCCACCAATCATCATAGGATGGGGAGCTGTCCTGTCTACAGGTCGCTTCAGTGGGGGCGACCTGTCTAACTGTGCCAGAGAGTGAGCTGGGGTTGCCCTCCACTAAATGGACAGTGGAAGGATCTGGATTCTTAGCATTCCTTCTAGCAGTGACTACAGAGTCTTCCGAACTGTTCCCCATTTGTGGGTAGGTCAGCTTCTTAGGAGGCCGGATGACTCTTCGAGCCCTTTGCTCTCTTGGGATTTCTGGCTCTGGCGCCTCAGGCTCCTCTTCCTCTGAACAACCATCCTGGGCATCTTCCCAGTATTCTGCTGAAGGACTAGAAGGGATGAACTCTGTGGCTTCTGGGTTCAGTGTTCCATCTTGAGTGTCTTCAGTGGCTGGAAGATCAATATTAGAAGTTTCTGGAGTTGGGGAAGGCCACAGCCAATCAAGTTCTCCTTCTTCATTTTCACTAAGTTGAGAGGCCTCTCCATCTTCAGCTCGGGAGGTTTGCGACCGAGTGTTCGGCCTAGGAGTATCCAGGATAGAGGCCGGTTCAGGGGAGTCTCCCGCAGGAGGTATTCTAACTGCCTCAGCAAGTGGGAGCAGGTGATTCCGATGCCACGTCTTCAGTGGGCCTACCTTTCCTTCTGGTTTCAACTTATAGACAGGTAGGCCCGGCAACTTCCTACAGATGACATAAGGTTCAGATCTCCATCTGTCTGCAAGTTTGTGCTTCCCAGGGATCCCCAGGTTGCGTAACAGCACTCGATCCCCAGGCTGTAGGTCTTGCACCCGGACCTTCAAGTCGAAGTTTCTCTTATTTCTAGCCCCCCTTTGATCGGAAGCTGCTTGAGCTTGCTCATAAGCTACTTTCAGGCTTTGTCTGAGCCTGTCCACGTACCCTTTGTGGGATGTGACTGAGGAATGGTCCAGAGAGGTGCCAAAGGCCAGGTCCACAGGTAGTCTCGCCTCTCTCCCAAACATGAGTCGATATGGGGAGTAGCCTGTAGCATCACTGATGGTGCAGTTGTAAGCATGTACTGTGGCTGCTATGTGTTTGCTCCAATGTTGCTTTTTCTCACTTTCCAGAGTCCCCAACATGTTGAGCAAGGTTCGGTTGAACCTTTCCGGCTGAGTATCTCCCTGTGGATGGTAAGGTGTAGTTCGAGTCTTCTTGATTCCCAAAGAATCCAGGAGCTTCCGGATCAGTTTACTCTCGAAGTCCCTCCCTTGATCTGAATGGAGTCGCTGTGGCAGCCCATAGTGGACAAAGTACTTCTCCATAAGTACCTTGGCTACGGTGGAGGCCTTCTGGTCTTTGGTCGGGAAAGCCTGGGCATACCGGGTGAAATGGTCAGTTATCACCAGAACATTTCCTAGTCCACTCAGGTCGGGTTCGAGGCAGAGAAAATCAATGCATACCAGATCCATTGGGCCTTGACTTTGTAGATGGCCCATTGGGGCAGTTTGATGGGGCAAAGTCTTCCTCTGGATGCATCGGGCACATGAGTGGCAGTACTCTTCTACCTCTGCCCTCATGCAGGGCCAATAGAACCGACTTCTGACAAGTTGGAAGGTCCTTTCAGCTCCTAGGTGGCCATGATTGTCATGCATGGCGACTAGAACAGTCTCTCTGTGCTTTTCTGGCAGAAACAGCTGCCATTTATCTTCTGAGTCATCAGAGGGGCCCCTTCGGTAGACCACTCCCTGATGTAACTGCAACCTGTCCCACTCTTTCCTCAGCAGGCGAGCTTCTTTTGAAGGTTGACGCATGAGTCTGTTTGGATCCTGATTCTCCAGGGCCTCCAGGACCAATCTCCCCATGGGGTCTTCCAATTGGTCACACCTCAACTCCTTCTTGGACAGTCTTGGCAGGTTGTCCTCTCCCAGTTGAGCTACTCCACAGTAGTGTTTGGGGACTCCCACCATGGTAACTCCTATTTCCTCTGCTCTGGAACCTCCTCAAGCTTGGAATTCAGCTCCTTGACAAAGGGCCCGCACCACGTCCGGTGCCACTTGGGTCCAATCTTCTACGTCACTGGTGAGAGAATGAGATCTCCTGGACAGAGCGTCTGCATCTCGATTCCCAGTCCCTGGCCTATACTTTAGGCTGAAGTTGAATCCAGAAAGTGCGGCCAGCCACCTGTGTCCAGTGGCGTCCAGCTTGGCCGTGGTGAAAAGGTAGGTAAGGGGGTTGTTGTCGGTCTTCACAGTGAACTCCGCCCCATATAGGTAGTCTTTGAGTTTGTCTACTACCGCCCACTTAAGGGCCAGGAACTCCAGCTTGTGGGTGGGGTAGTTCTTCTCCGAGGGGTTCAGGCTCCTACTCACGTAGGCAACAGGCCGCAGTTGCCCTTCGTGTTCTTGGTAAAGTACTCCTCGCAGACCGTCATGACTAGCATCCACGTGCAGTTCATAGGGTTTGGTTGGGTCTGCGTAGGCCAAGACCGGGGCAGTGGTTAGGCTCTCCTTTAATGCCTGGAAGGCCTCTTCACACTTCTGGTTCCACTGATCTCTGACTGATTCTCCCGGCTTCCTGGGCCCTGAGTCGTCCTCTTCCCCCTCGGTCTTGAGTAGTTCATTCAATGGTCTAGCAATTCGGGCGAATCCTTCCACAAACCTCCTGTAATAGGAGCAGAACCCCAAGAAGGATCTGAGTTCTGTTACTGTGGTGGGTCGTGGCCAGGAGGTAACTGCCTCCAATTTCTCAGGGTCTGTGGCACCCCCTCTTCAGACACTATGTGCCCCAGATAGTTTACAGAAGACTGGTAGAACCGACACTTCTCAGGCGAAAGCTTGAGTCCTTCCTCACTTAGTCTTCTCAACACTTTTTCCAGCCTCTCTTCGTGTTCTTCCAAGGTTCTCCCAAAGACAATGACATCGTCCAGGTATACAAGGACTTCAATAAGGTTCATGTCTCCTACAGTCTTCTCCATAAGACGTTGGAAAGTAGCTGGGGCTCCAGACAGACCTTGGGGCATCCGATTGAATTCAAAGAACCCCACTGGGGTTATGAAAGCTGTCTTCTCCTTGTCTTCTGGATGCATAGGGATCTGATAGTACCCGCTCTTGAGGTCCATAACGCTGAACCATTTGGCTCCAGAGAGGCTCTGTAGGGCATCCTCTATCCTCGGAGTGGTGTATTGGTCGGGGATGGTTTTTCTGTTGAGAGTCCTGTAGTCTATACAGAGCCTCAATGACCCATTCTTCTTTCTGACCACCACTATGGGAGAGGCATAGGGGCTCCTGGACTCCCGTATCACACCAGTCCTCTTGAGTTCTGCAAGTTGTTCCCTTAGATCCTCCAGATCTGCTAGGGGGACCCGCCTGACTCTCTCTCGGAAGGGCTTGTCTTCCTGGAGGCGGATCCGATGGGTGGCACTCCTTGCACACCCCACATCGAACTCATCTCTGGAGAATATTTTCTCCCATCTAGTCAACTGGGCCTTGGCTCTCTCTTTCCAAACCCTGGATAGATTCAAGTTCTCCATGGACAGCTTCTCCCAAAGATCTCCTCTTTCACCCGTCCCCTTTACTTCTGACAGGGTAACCGGGGCAGCAGGGCTCACCTGGCCCAGCAGCATTCTGGCAGGGATTTCCATGGGGCCTCTGGTAGTGTTTCTAACACTCACTGGAACTCTACAATGGGCCTTCTTCAGAACCCTCAGCGGAATCACTTCTGGTATCACTTCCAGACCTGAGGACTCTCCTTTTGGGTCGGACTCCAGCACGACAAAGGGTCCAGGCTGCTCCCAATTAAGCTTCACAGTGGCTCTGAAACAGGTTACTTTGCCAGGCTGCAACACTACCCCTCCTCTTCCAAGTCTCCACACCTTCCCTATCCCCTCCACCGGGGTCTTCTGCTCTAGGACCAGCCTTTGGTAAGCCGTCCTCAGCATGGGATGGATCTTGGTGGCTGCTTGCCCCTTCTCTTCCACCAAAGGGGTCAGGAGTCTTCGGACCAGGTCCGTGTTCGTCCCTATTATAAGGGAGCTCTTGTTGGCTCCTGGCGGCCGAGGGCACACAACTGCCAGGGTGTCAAACACTTCGGCCTTCCCAGCCACAGATGGGTCAAAGGTCATCCGGATGGGCAGATAGCCATCATAGGGGAAGCTCTGGGTTCCAATTCCCCATATTTCCAGCTCCTCTATGTTCTGGATGGGCAGATGACTCAAGTGCTTATCGTAGAAATCCCGGTATAGTAGGGTCACTTGTGCCCCAGTATCCAAGATGGCTCTGGTGTAAACTCCCTCCACTTGAATGGGCACTACAGGAGATGGGCCTACCAGCTTCTCCGGATATGGCCTGGCAGGAGTCGCCTTCTTCTGGTCCTTTCCCTTCGGACTCTCTCTCGTCCATCTCCCTTTTGACTTTAGTCTTTCTTGGGCCTGGTATGCATCAATTTCCCTCCTTTTAATGGGCGTACAGACCTGCTGAGGGATATTATAGTTTTTTTTAGGTGTGCATTCCCTTTGGGGAATGCTGTGCCTCTTCTGAGGGGTCTGGCCCTCTCTCTTTGGGGTGTATCCCTGCTGAGGGATACTATAGTTCCTCTGAGGAGTTTTGTCTTTTCTCTTCCTTAGCTTCTCATTCAGTTTGGAACTCACTGAAAATGATGGGCACCCGGTCGGCTCCTTCACCGGGGCCCGCTGAAGTTTCCCGCCAGCTGTTTGGACTTTTCCTCAACTACCAGGCTTGGGCATACTCGCCTGAGATGTCCTTTTCCTCCACATTTGAAGCAGGCTCTCTGTATTGGTTTTATAGAGCGGTTAGTGGTAGGGGTCTTTGGTGCCATGAGTGGTGAGACCTCTTCTGTCTGGGGTTTCACCAGATGAGTCATCAACATCGTCATCATCTCTAGTATTTCTTTCTGGGTCTGGAACAGCTCCTCCAGTCCAGTCTGACTTGTGGGGAAGTGGTGAATAGGTGAAGACCATGATCCCTGTTCAGTGCTTGCTGCCAGTACACTAAGCTCCCGAGTGTCTGAAGGGACATCTATCTGTTGTACTTTGGCACTTGTGGTGCTAGGAGATTGAAGTTTCCTCTGTTTTTGGTCCTTCTCAATCTCCATCTTATCTGCTTCATTCATTTTCTCAATGAGGACCTCATCCGGAGTTGAGGGATCTTCCAAATGCTGCTTCAGCTGTAGCTTGATGTAGTCACTCCTCAATCCCGTAGTCACAGATCTCCGGAATTTCTTTTGGACTAGCTCGACTCCAAAATGCTCCCCATTTCCTTCATCCTTGGATGTGGACAACAGGCGGTCCTTGAGCTCAATGGCCCGGAATAGGAAGTTCTGAGGAGTCTCTCCACTCTCCTGGGTCATATTTATCAGTCGATGAAATAACTCAGCAGCATCTTCCTCCTCATAGTAGCTTTTCAGTATCCTCTTTAGCTGGTTCAGGGTCAATCCACCCTTCCTCTCTATCATGCCCTTGACACTTGAACCTGGGCCGATGGCATGGATTACAGCTTCTCTAATGTCGGAGTCCTGATATCCTTTCTGTAACCCCAACTCTATTTGGTGTAGGAGGTTGGTGTAGGACTTTCTCCTATCTGGCCATCAATGCGGAAATCCTTCCGGATGGTTACTTCCTGCAGGCGACCCTGAGCTTGTTTCTTCGGTACCTTCCCAGGTTTGGGCTTTATCTGACCATCTTTCTGATCCTCAGGAGCGACACGTAACTCCTTAATGCGTTCAGCTATCATACTGGAAGTCTCCTGAAACCTCTCTTGTATGTCACGGTACTGTCGTTTCAGATCACTCAGCTGTTGCTCTGCCTGCGATTTAACAGCAGCCCCTGCTTTCCTGTCCAAGGGTTCTAACTGCTTCTGACTAGGATGTGTCAGGTGGAACTCAGTCTTTTCGGACAATTTTATACTGGCACCGTGGAAGTTTTCAGGGACATCCTGTCCCCACTCTATCAGTGCATAGGTGCAGTTGGTCCTTGAGTCTGGTCTCATTGCGACCACGTAAGCCTTTCTATCCGGGGACAATATTTGTACCACCTCTTTAATTTGTTTCTCTCTCCAGTCACTCCCTGGAAGTTCAATGGCCACGCTCGCTTCTGAGCGTGTCCCTTCTGCTTCGCACCATTGGACTACTTTGATGGGGTCCATGCCGGCACTTCTGGCGTTCACCTGCTGTATCAGGATCCCGGACGAGAACCCCCACGTGTAGCGATACCTCCAACTAAGAAGGCCGCAGATTTAGTTGGGCCCTGAAGACAGCTCCGCCAACCCCCAGCAATATGCTCAACCCCCTACTGGCACAGCTAGTAAGGGGAGATAGGACCGCGTGACCGCAACTCTAGGTGACACAGTCCTATGGCAAACACACACAGTGATATACTTTAAAACTTCTATTAAAGTAAGTGAAACTGACACCAATGTACTTGACCCAGATATTTTACTGAGGCTAATGGGCAAGTAATAAACAACAGTATAACAAGTTGCAGATCCCTGCAATAAACAGTAATAAAGATAAACAGAGTAATCAGAATAATTAAGTATTGCTATGCAACTCTAGCGCTGCCCTTTTTCAGCTACTTCCCCTCATGGGTAGACTAACACCCAGCAATGTCTACCTATGCAGTCAGGCCTGACTGATCTAAATGGAAGTTCAGTGAAACAATATTCACTAGCAATCTTTGGTGGTGCACTTGAAGAACAACTTGTAATCCAAACGAATAGTAAAGATAAAAGTATCTGTCTTTAAACAGCTCTCACCACCCGGGCAAGTCCAAGTCCGTTTCCTCCATCGACTCGTCTAGGAACAGGAATCCACCGACATCCAAGTCTTCAATCCTTCTGGTGTACTGCAGCAAGGAGGAGAAGATGTCTCTAAGGCTCTGCTAGGCTGGCAGAGGGGCTCTTTGGAAAGGAGCACACGGCCCAGGCTTCAGGCCTTGTGCACACAGCAGTTCAGCACAGAGATCCTCTTGCTAGGAGAGGGGTGTCCAAAGAGAGCGACCAAAACTCCGCCTCCCCTTTATAAAGTCTGCCCCAGCAGTCTCTGTTCTGGAGCAATGCACCCTGGGTGCTGCAAGATGTACTGGGAGATGTAGTCTCTCTCTCTCCTCTGCTTTCACTTCCAGTAATGTCTCTTTACTTCCTCCCGACTCACCTCTCACCTGGAACTTCTTGTCTCTCTGTCTTAAAGGGGAATACCCCGCTACATATACATTCTCAACGCACAACTTTTTCATCCTCTTTGGTTGCAGGGGATGTGTCACTGGTTGCGACTGACCCTTGAACATTATCTCCCTATGCAATCAAGCTTACCCTGTGTCCTTGAACACCATTGCTTCTGATTCCTTGCCTCTGATCCCCTGGGTGTTTCACGTATGTGATTAATTAGGGGGGTTTGGTTATTTGATTAGTGAACAGATGTACCGTATATACTCGAGTATAAGCCGAGGCACCCAATTTAAAAAAATGGGAAAACGTATTGACTCGAGTATAAGCCTAGGGTGTCCATCTGCATGGCTCACTGTGTCCAATCTCCATACCTGATCTCTGGCGTTGTGTGAGTAGACTGACAATTAACATGGGAGTCTATGGAAGGGGTGCCCTGATTTGAAAAATCGCTGCTCCCCGGCCAAGAAACTTTGCACACTTGTAGATGAAGAGAGTGAGGCTACATGTGTGCCAAGTTTGGGGTCCAGGGGACCTACGGCTGGCCAGGATCAGGCGCACAAAGTTGAAGATGGACACAGACTCGAGTATAAGCCGAGGGGGGCATTTTCAGCACAAAAATAAGTGCTGAAAAACTCGGCTTATACTCGAGTATATACGGTATGTATTTTTTCTATATCCGTATTTCTATATTTACCTTGTGATTCTCTCTCTCTTCATCCCCACTTATCCTTTTCTGTTTATCTCTTCTACCCCTCCCATTCACCCTTCCTCCCCTATCCCCCTTTTTCTTCATTTATTTCCCCTTTTTTTACCTTCCCTCCCTCTCTTCCCCTCCCCCCTCTTCTTCCCTTTTTTGCCTTCCACCCCCCCCCTCCTTTTCCTCTTTTGTTGTTTCTTGATGTATGTTCTTGTCCACAGACCACCAGTTATACCCACTGATAGAACATTGAATTTTTTTGATTTTAGTTACTGCACCATGAAGTGCCTCCCGTGTCTGCCGTGGGGGGGATTTACCTGTATTGGGTGCCTCTCTTTTGTGTTGTTTGATGCTCCATTGGGCCTTCATTTGTAAGCCATGCATGACTATTGTGAGGGGGTTAGCTCGGCAGCGGGTGTGTGTGACCCCCGGGATGGGCTCCCCACACAAAACAGGCCCAGCAAACGGAGGTTGTGGTTTTCAAAATCAAAAAGGTGCGGTTTATTTTCTATTTACAGTGACAAAACACAGCAAAGCAAAAGAAACATAACCAAAATAAATCCTGGTCAAGTTGACCTCTGACTAAACATACAGGTTTCCTAACTAACAACTGGGATCAGCCTAGTGCTGTCCTAGTCCCTAAGTCCCTGGTTTTAAATGTCCAAGCAAATAGCCACACAGGCTTTGTCTCACCGCACAGGGGTTCACTCTCCCTAGACAGTCCACACAGGTCTGGTTCCAGGCATGAGCTAACATCTAATGAAGCTGGGAGTTCTTATAGAGGCCTAAATGAGCTGACAAGCTTCAGCTGGTCTCATCAACTCCCTGTCTGCACGACGCCCAGCCCTCTCCCTAGAGGTATGAGTCATCCCTGAGCCCACTAGCCTTATACAACTCTCCACCTAGTTGTATAAGTCGGCGTAAAGCCTGAATCTGGGCGAAATATATCTACCCCCCTGGATGCAACCAGGTGACTTTACCTTCCTGCTGTCACATACCCCCCCCTCTTGTTTTAACCTCGGGGTTGGAACACCAGCAATCAGGCATTCATGTACTCGAGACAAAGCATCCACATTCCCCATTTGAACGCCAGGGCGATGCTTTACTGTGAAGTTGAATTCCTGGAGGGCCAGGAACCACCTATTCACTCTTCTATTTGTTTCCTTGTTTTGAGCCATCCACTTTAACGGAGCGTGATCCGTAACCATGTCAAAGTGCCTACCTAGCAGGTAGTACCGAAGGGAATCTAGAGCCCACTTCACCGCTAAACACTCCTTTTCAACGGTGGCATAATTTACCTCATGGGACTTCAACTTCCTGCTGAGGTAAATGACTGGGTGCTCTTCCCCGTTCCAGACCTGGGACAATACTGCTCCTAACCCCACATCTGACGCATCACTTTGTACGACAAAGTCTTTAGAGAAGTCGGGTGAGTACAACACTGGCTGGCTACATAAGGCTTGTTTCAAGAATTGGAATGCTGCCTCAGCCTCGGGGGTCCATTTAATCATGACCGACCCTTTCCCCTTCGTCAGGTTGGTTAGGGGCACAGCCTTAGAAGCAAAGTGGGGAATGAATCGCCGATAATACCCAGCGATTCCCAGAAAGGCTCGTACCTGCTTCTTGCTATTGGGACGTGGCCAACTCTGGATGGCCTCGACTTTGTTGAGTTGGGGTTTTATTACTCCCCTCCCAATGGTGTACCCAAGATATTTGGCCTCCTCCTGCCCAATGGTACACTTCTTGGGGTTAGCCGTAAACCCCGCTTCCCGAACAGAGTCCAGGACTGCTTGCACTTTTGGCAGATGTGAGGCCCAATCTGTGCTATGGACAATTACGTCATCCAGGTAAGCCGCAGCATACTTCCGATGGGGCCTCAGCATCTGGTCCATTTTCCGCTGGAATGTGGCCGGCGCATTCTGTAACCCGAACGGCATTCTTTTATATTGGAACGCCCCGTCTGGGGTTACAAATGCGGTTTTCTCTTTGGCCGACTTGGCCAGGGGGATTTGCCAATACCCTTTTGTGAGGTCAAGAGTCGTCATGTATCGGGCTGTTCCCAGCCGGTCGATCAACTCATCTATACGTGGCATGGGGTAGGTGTCAAATTTTGTAACTTTGTTCAACTGACGAAAATCGTTACAAAATCGCCAGCTCCCATCCGGTTTAGGCACCAACACGATGGGACTAGACCAATCACTTTGGGACTCCTCTATCACCCCTAAGTTCAGCATTTTCTGTACTTCCTCCCGTATTGCCTCCCGTCGAGCCTCTGGGATCCGATAGGGTTTTAACTTCACCCTTTCACCGGGCGGGGTAATGATGTCATGCTATACCCCAGATGTTTGTCCCGGCAGCTCAGAGAATACCTCCTTGTTGCGAAGCACAAACTCCTTAACCTCCTGTTGTTGGGGTTGTGACAAGGTGGCTGCTATTCCAACCTCAGGAATCACGCAACCAGTTTGAGCTGGTGACCAAGTGTCTGCGACTAGGGACTCTCTATCCCTCCAGGCTTTCAACAGATTAACGTGATAGATCTGTTCGGGCTTTCGCCTTCCTGGTTGTCTGACCTTGTAATTCACTTCGCTCACTTTTTCCATTATCTCGTAGGGGCCTTGCCATTTGGCAAGGAATTTACTTTCAACCGTAGGGACAAGTACCAATATCCTATCCCCCGGGGAAAAGGTACGGGTCTTGGCTCCACGGTTGTACACTCTCTGCTGTGCCAACTGCGCTTGGGCCAAATGTTCCTTCACGATGGGCATTACCTGTGCAATTCGATCTTGCATCAGGGCGACATGCTCAATCACACTCCTGTGGGGAGAACTCTCACTTTCCCAAGTTTCCTTGGCAATATCCAACAGCCCTCTTGGGTGTCTCCCATACAGTAACTCAAAGGGGGAGAATCCCGTAGAGGATTGGGGCACCTCCCTAATAGCAAACATCAAATAAGGAAGTAAACAGTCCCAATCCTTTCCATCTCTATCCACCACTTTCTTCAACATTTGTTTTAGGGTTTTGTTGAATCTTTCAACCAGCCCATCGGTTTGGGGGTGATACACAGACGTACGCAATTGCGTCACTTTGAACAATTTACACAGCTCTTTCATAACCCGGGACATAAAGGGTGTACCTTGGTCCGTAAGCAGTTCTTTACAAATACCCACCCGGCTAAAAACAAGAGATAGCTCTTTGGCTATGGTTTTGGCCGAGGTATTTCGGAGAGGGATCGCTTCTGGATAACGGGTGGCATAGTCCATTATAACTAATATGTACTGGTGCCCCCTAGCGGACTTGATTATAGGACCTACCAAATCCATGGCGATCCTCTCAAACGGGACCTCAATGATGGGTAGAGGGACCAGCGGGCTACGGAAATGTGGCATCGGGGCCAACCTCTGACACACAGGGCAGGAGGAACAATAATTTTCTACGTCCTTCATCACCCCCGGCCAATAGAATCTCTGTAATACCCTCTCTCGGGTTTTCTCCGTCCCCAGATGACCTCCAAGAATGTGCCCATGGGCCAACTCCAACACCAACTTCCTGTAAGGTTTGGGCACCACAAGCTGCTCAACGGTTTCTTCTGCCCTTTTTGCCACCCGATACAGTAGGTCCTTCTCTACGCTGAAGTATGGGTAAGTGCAGGTATTATCTGGGTTCACTAACTCGCCATCTATTTTCACTACGTTTTCCCGTGCCTTTATTAGGGCGGGGTCTTTCAACTGTTCTGTGGCAAAGTTTTCCCTGTGAACCTCAAGATCAGAAAACTCCACAGACGGTAGGTTTTCGTCTGAGGAGGTGGGCTCCTCTCCAGTTTCTTGAGTCTCCCCTGCCAATACTGATAAGGGAAATTCCGGAGAGTCCTCACCACTCTCAGGGGAGTTCTGGCTATCACATTCCTGGTACATAGGGGCACCAGTGAGGGGCTCAGGATCATCCCACAGTTCCCAGAACTTCGGAAAATCCCTTCCCACAATGGCGTCATGCGGTAACTGAGATACTAAGCCCACTGGATGAGAGAGGGTACCTTTGGGGGTCTCGAAACACACTGTAGTCACTGGATACTCTCGGGTGTCCCCATGCACACAAATAACAGCTACCTTGCTATTCCCAGAGACCTCTGTTTTAACTAACTCAGCCTTTATCAGGGTCACAAGGCTACCTGAATCCAGCAATACCACAACATTTCTACCATTAACACACATTTTGCATAAATGTTTCTCAGTTCCTCGAATGGCAGTGCATGCGACTGTCGCACACAGCGACTGACGTCTGCCCGTCAGAAAGTCACACTGCATGGGTTCCTCCACAACCGGGCAATTGGCTGCAATATGTCCCGCTTGCCGGCAGCGGTAGCAAACGATCCTTCTTGCCGCCTCTTGAGCCGCTGATTTCCCAGGCTGTTCTCGCCAAACTTGGGGTAGAGCTCCCACCCTCTCACTCTCTCCACCCTCACCCCTTGGAATCCTCTTATCCGCCCCTGGGGATGGTCTGGTCTTAGGGTGGAAAGTCCGAGTGTCTCTGGAAGAGGCCGTCAGGTTCTCTGTAGCCAAGTATTTCTCCACACGATCCACAAGACCATCGGCCGTCTCTGGGTCTCCATGGCTTACCCACTTTTGGATGGCAGTAGGAAGAGCTCTCAAAAACCGATCCATTACAACACGTTCCACAATCTTTGGTGCGGACAAAGTCTCTGGCTGTAGCCACTTTCTGCTCAGGTGAATGAGATCATACATTTGAGACCTGGGGGGTTTTCCAAGCTGGAAAGTCCAGTTATGCACACGCTGAGCCCGGACAGCCTGGGTGACACCCAGCCTTGCCAAAATTTCAGCTTTTAGCATCACATAGTCTTTTGCTTGGTTAGGCTCTAGGTCATAGTAAGCTTTCTGCGATTCACCAGTTAACAGAGGAGCCACCAGTCCAGCCCACTGCTCCTCAGGCCACTTTTCTCTTTCAGCGGTCCTTTCAAATGTGGTCAAAAATACCTCTGGATCATCCTCTCCAGTCATTTTTGTCAATAAACGACTCACCCCAAAGGACGCGGTATTAGTGGGACGGCTTTCCTCACTGGTCTGCGGACGTTGCTGCATTACTGCTTCCATTTGTTGTAGTCTCTGCTCTTGCTTCTGTAACAGGTCTATGAAGCGGGCCTCAGATTGCTGCTGGGCTTGTTGCTGAGCTTCCAGACTCTGTTGGTGAGCTTGCTGCTGGGCTGCAAGGCTCTGTTGATGAGCTTGCTGCTGGGCTGCAAGGCTCCTTTGCAAACCTGCATTTGTCTGCTGTTGATTGGCATTTGCTAGAGCCAGCTGTTTCAGTATCTCCTCCATGCTGGCTTAAAAAAAAACTGCCACTGGTTCTCCACCAACTGTGAGGGGGTTAGCTCGGCAGCGGGTGTGTGTGACCCCCGGGATGGGCTCCCCACACAAAACAGGCCCAGCAAACGGAGGTTGTGGTTTTCAAAATCAAAAAGGTGCGGTTTATTTTCTATTTACAGTGACAAAACACAGCAAAGCAAAAGAAACATAACCAAAATAAATCCTGGTCAAGTTGACCTCTGACTAAACATACAGGTTTCCTAACTAACAACTGGGATCAGCCTAGTGCTGTCCTAGTCCCTAAGTCCCTGGTTTTAAATGTCCAAGCAAATAGCCACACAGGCTTTGTCTCACCGCACAGGGGTTCACTCTCCCTAGACAGTCCACACAGGTCTGGTTCCAGGCATGAGCAAACATCTAATGAAGCTGGGAGTTCTTATAGAGGCCTAAATGAGCTGACAAGCTTCAGCTGGTCTCATCAACTCCCTGTCTGCACGACGCCCAGCCCTCTCCCTAGAGGTATGAGTCATCCCTGAGCCCACTAGCCTTATACAACTCTCCACCTAGTTGTATAAGTCGGCGTAAAGCCTGAATCTGGGCGAAATATATCTACCCCCCTGGATGCAACCAGGTGACTTTACCTTCCTGCTGTCACACTATATAAATCTCTAACATTATTAAGTTTATTGCATTAAAGTTCAGACACATTTTTGACCATGTAACTTAAGCCCCGTACACACGGTCGGACTTCCATCGGACTTTTCCGTGTTTTTTTGTCCGAACGGAGTTGGCTGGGCACACCCATAGCATACACACCACAGGAATTTTCTGCAAACTTTCCCAAAACTTTTTCCAACATCACGTGTTTTTTCTGCTCTTTACCGCTACCCTTTGGTCAACTTCTTCTATTGTTAGTTAATTTTAACATTATTTGTTTTGTCCATCGGACAAAAGTCCGATGGTTTTCTGTACACACGGTCGGACTTTGCTCCATCGGACTTTTGTTGGCCAAAAGTTTGTCCGTTTGCAGACCCAACTTTTGTCCGATGAAAACAAAAAAATAAATAAAAAATTTGTCCGATGGAGCGTACACACGGTCGGATTGTTGGTCCAACTTGCTCAAAATTAAGTTTGTTGGCCAAAAGTCCGACCGTGTGTACGGGGCTTATGAGATTGTATCTACTTTTGTAGATGTTTATGGTTGACTCCTCCTGAAGAAGCAGCCAAAGCCACAAAACATGTAGAGGAATACGTCAGGACATACATCTACATTCCTCACAATACCTGTGAGGTTTATCTATTCTTTGTGAACCATTTAGATCAATTTTGCAACAACTGTTTATGTACTAAATATATAATAAGTGTGGCGCTAATGAGAATTTAGGATACAAGTCCTAAATATGGTAGGGTGTGAAAAATATTCTATTTTATTCAAAGACCCATAATGGTATATATTTCAAAATTAGTGAAAAAATATAGAAATATATATATAACATAAATGAGTGTCTGTAATCCTTCTGTGATTACAAGTGTTTAACCAACATATTAGTGTGCAACAAAAAATATAGTGCAAATATTATGTTGTTGAACATAAATAGCAGTAGAGTGATAATCCTAAACCAGTGAGATTAAATTATATTTCTATCAGACATCACAGATGAGTGTGTGTCCCTGTAGTTGTCTAGCAATAGACAAAGTTCCAAAAAGACCAAAGTCCAATGTGGGATTGTAATAGAATGCGTAGATATAGATGTTCAATGTGGATATACGTGGTAACACCCGGGAGTGCCTTCACCTTGGGTCAATGGGGGAGAGATAAGGTACTCTTACCAGCTGGGATGGATCCAACACACCGTACGGCGGTGGATCTTCAAGACGTTGTCCACTTTGTGGACGGATCAGACAGCCAGGCTTTGTAGAGACGACCAAGATCTATGGAACACCTCCTCCCAGGATCAGTGGCACTCCAACCAGGAAAAATCCGGATTAGCGGGTAGCAGCTACCTTATCCAATCATAACCATGGAAAACAAAAAATTGCTCCACATGGTGTAAATCCAAAAAAGATTTATTAAAAAAATGTATCCATAAAAAGTTCACACAGTATGAACATCCATAAAAAACACTCCAGAAAAAAACTCCAAAGCATATCAAAGAAATCCAAAAAATCCACACTCTAGAGTATAAGTAGACAGCGTGATAGGAACAGCAAGAGCTGGTGTATTTGTCCCGACCGGTTTTGTCTAATAAGACTTCTACTGGGGTATACAGAAGCTCTCTGTCCCCCACGCTTTTATAGAGAAAGGAATGTAGTTTTAAAATTAGACACAGCTGATCACCCATTGTATTTCCCGCTTCCGGGATCACCATACCCTATTGCTAGAGCTGATAATAATGTGAATCCAGCCCCTAGTGGGATTAGCCAATAGTGTCACTTGTACCATGGAAGAGCTCCGCCGCATCATCCACCCTCAGTCTCTTGGCTGTCAGCGTGCGGGGATACATCAGTACCATGTGACTGTCTCTTGCAATACATCATCTGCATAGCAGTCTGGGAAATGTAGTCACAGAGAGGGCCATAGGCCATAATCACGCACAACATTATCCGGCATTGACCCCACCCCCATGCCTGCATTCCCACCAATGACAGAACCGGAGTGCACAATCTCGCAACAGGCATCAAGGCAGTGCAAGCCGAGATGTGCTCACGGACGGATCCAAATGCTCCAGTCGTCATGGTGATATGCACAGAGGGCGGCCGCAGCGGAGGTGTGTCTTTGGTACGTCATCTGTCTCGATTACTCGAGCTTCCACCCTGAGGCATGTTGGGAAGTGTAGTTTAAAGTAAGAATGGAAGGAAATTAATATTTGTAAAGTAGTTAGATAGATGCGGTTGTTCTATCCTTCAATACTTGTAAAAAAGAGGGGGAGAGGACCGCCAACCCTCTATCATGCATCGGTTTTATAATCAATCTCGGAAGTCAGAAATTGAAAGTAAAAATCAAAGTACTCACTATTGTTGGCAACCATCAGAGATTAATGGATATTATAAAATAAAAAATTTAAAATGTATTAGTTAAAAATATGGGCTTGGTGTCCCGGAATTAGGAACTACACCTGTACAACCTTCATAGTGGCATAGTAACAGCTCCAATAAATGTAAATTACCATATATCCAGTATAACTTAAGTGTCACATATATAAAAAATATGGTATGGGCATCATATGCCACATATCAAAGGAAACAGTTCATAGATGTATTACAATAAGAATGCACAAAAAATAGAATAGACCACAAAGATGTATACCAGATTATAGAAACTATAATAGTACTGTCTTCATAGTGGCATAGCAACCACTCTAAAGAGATGCACTTTGTCATTGTAACGCTGAGCGCTCCGGGTGTCCCATCCTTCCCGGAGCGCTCGCGGCTTCGGTCCCCCTGCAGCGCTCCGGTCAGCCCCCCTGGCCGTGGGCGCTGCTCTGTTACCGGCGGGGATGCGATCCACGCGGCGGCACATCTCCGTCCGCGGATCGCATCCCATCCTACTCACCATCCCCCTCCTGCTCCTTCCCGGCGCGCGCGGCCCCGCTGCGCTCTAGGGCGCCCGCGCGCCGGCCTTCTGAGATTTAAAGGGCCAGCGCACCATTGATTGGTGCCTGGCCCAATTACTGTGTGCACACCCAAATCTGATATAAACCCACTTCCCCTTCCTGTCCTTGCCGGATCTTGTTGTCTTAGTACCCTGTGGAAGCGTTTTGTGAGTTGCCTTGCCTGTGTATCTGACCTGCTGCCATTGTCTCAGACTACGAACCATTGCCGCCTGCCCTGACCCTCTGCTACGTCTGACCTTGCCTCTGCCTAGTCCTTTTGTACCGCGCCTATCTCAGCCGCCAGAGAGGTGGAGTCGCTACTGGAGGACACGACCTGGTTGCTACCGCCGCAGCAAGTCCATCCCACTTTGCGGCGGGCTCTGGTGAAAACCGGTAGTTGCTTAGAACCGGTCCCTCAGTACGACCCGTGCCATCCCCTCTCTGGTACAGAGGATCCACCTCCTGTATCCCCACTAGCCGTCAGTCCGGCTCGTGACAGTAGATCCGGCCATGGATCCCGCTGACGTGCCGCTGCCTAGTCTCGCTGATCTCACTACCGTGGTTGCCCAGCAGTCGCAATTGATTGCCCAACAAGGACAGCAGCTGTCGCAGTTGACCGCCATGATCCAGCAGCGTCTGCCACCACAAGCTCCAGCATCTTCCCCTCTCCGAGCTGCCGCTACTACCTCGAAGATCCGCTTGTCTCTTCCGGAGAAATTTGACGGGGATCCTAGGATGTGCCAGGGATTCTTGTCCCAATGTTCCCTGCATCTTGAGATGATGTCAGACCAGTTCTCCACAGAACGGTCTAAGGTGGCATTCGTGGTCTGTCTGTTGTCTGGGAAGGCCTTGGCCTGGGCCACGCCACTCTGGGACTGCAATGACCCTGCTACAGCCACCGTTCAGTCCTTCCTTGCTGAGGTTCGTAGCGTTTTTGAGGAACCAGCCCGAGCCTCATCCGCTGAAACCGCCCTGCTTAGCCTTGTCCAAGGAAACTCTTCTGTGGGCGAATATGCCATACAGTCCTGCACACTGGCCTCAGAGCTAGCCTGGAATAATGAGGCTCTCTGTGCGACCTTCAAGAAAGGTTTATCCAGCCACATCAAGGATTGTCTGGCCGCACGAGAGATACCCTCCTCCCTGACGGAGCTCATCCACTTAGCTACCCGCATTGACATACGCTACGTTGAAAGACGCCAAGAGCTTCGCCAGGAGAAAGATCTTGTTCGCACCAGGCGTTATCCGCGCCTGGCTCCTCTCTTCCTGAATCCAACGCATCCTGATACTATGCCTTCCGTCGAGGAGGCCATGCAGGTGGACCGATCTCGCCTGACCCTACAAGAGAGGACTCGCCGTAGAAATGAGAACTTATGCCTTTATTGTGCGAGCTCTGAACATTTCCTAAAGGACTGCCCTATTCGTCCTCTACGTCAGGGAAACGCCTGCACCTAGTGAACGTGGGAGAGGCATTACTAGGTGTGAATTCTTCCTCTCCACGTCTGACTATTCCTGTGCGGATTTCCCCTTCTGCTGGCTCCCCCTTCTCTGCGGTGGCCTTCCTGGACTCTGGTTCTGCAGGAAACTTTATTGAAGCCTCTTTCATCAACAGGTTCAACGTTCCTGTTATCCGTCTCATCAAACCCTTCTTCATTTCCTCTGTAAATGGAGAGAATCTGGATTGTACCGTGCGTTACCGCACCGAACCCCTGCTCATGTCCGTTGGTGTTCTTCACCAAGAAAAAATTGAATTCTTTGTTTTGCCGAACTGTACTTCTGACATCCTTCTTGGCCTACCCTGGCTCCAGCGCCATTCTCCTACCCTCGACTGGACCACTGGGGACATCAAATCCTGGGGCTACTCCTGCCACAAGCATTGTCTTAAGTCTGTACCCACCAGTCAAGTTCCCATCGCTACTCCTTTGCCCGGCCTTCCCAAGGCCTATCAGGACTTTTCTGATGTCTTTTGCAAAAAACAGGCGGAGGTCTTACCACCACATAGACCCTACGACTGCCCAATTGACTTGCTCCCAGGTACTACACCACCCCGTGGCAGAATTTACCCTCTCTCCTCTCCTGAAACCAAGGCCATGACTGATTACATACAGGAGAACCTCAAGAGAGGTTTTATTAGGAAATCATCTTCTCCAACCGGAGCGGGGTTCTTCTTCGTTGGCAAGAAGGACGGATCACTACGCCCTGCATAGACTATCGTGGTCCCAATAAAATCACTATTAAAAATCGCTACCCTCTGCCTCTCATCTCGGAGCTCTTTGACCGTCTGCGCGGAGCAAAAGTTTTTTCGAAGTTGGACCTCA
Source organism: Rana muscosa (assembly GCA_029206835.1). NCBI lineage: Eukaryota > Metazoa > Chordata > Amphibia > Anura > Ranidae > Rana > Rana muscosa. Next base: position 347,112,016 of record CM055122.1, read on the forward strand.
GGGGCGCTTATAACCTCATCAGAATCCGTGAAGGAGATGAATGGAAAACCGCATTTAACACCAGAGATGGTCACTTTGAATATCTCGTCATGCCATTTGGACTTTGCAACGCTCCTGCAGTCTTTCAGGATTTTGTCAATGAAATCTTTCGGGACGTACTGTATACCTGTGTGGTTGTCTATCTTGACGACATCCTAATCTTCTCTACCAACCTTGAGGAACATCGGCTCCATGTCCGTCAAGTGCTCCAGCGCCTCCGCGTAAATCATCTTTACGCTAAATTTGAAAAATGCCTTTTTGAGCGCAGCAGCCTTCCTTTCCTAGGTTATCTGGTCTCAGGACAAGGCCTTCAAATGGACCCTGACAAGCTCTCCGCAGTCTTGGATTGGCCACGCCCCTCTGGACTCCGTGCTATCCAACGCTTCCTTGGATTCGCCAACTACTATCGTCAGTTCATACCCCACTTCTCCACCATCGTTGCTCCTATAGGGGCACTGACTAAGAAAAACGCAAATCCAAGGTCCTGGCCGCCTCAAGCGGAAGAAGCCTTTACTCGCCTTAAGACCGCCTTCTCCTCTGCACCTGTCCTGTCTCGGCCAGACCCCATAAAGCCGTTCTTCCTTGAAGTTGACGCCTCCTCGGTAGGAGCCGGAGCTGTTCTTCTTCAAAAAAACGCTAAAGGAGGAAACGTCACGTGTGGTTTTTTCTCTAAAACCTTCTCCCCTCCTGAAAAAAACTATTCCATAGGTGACCGTGAACTGTTGGCCATCAAGCTGGCATTAGAAGAGTGGAGACATCTCCTGGAAGGATCCCTTCACCCTATCTCCATCTACACTGACCATAAAAATTTGTCCTACCTTCAGTCCGCTCAGCGCTTAAACCCTCGCCAGGCCAGGTGGTCATTGTTCTTTGCCCGGTTCAATTTCCAGATCCATTTTCATCCCGCAGACAAGAATGTCAGGGCTGATGCCTTGTCCCGTTCCTCCGATGCCTCTGAAACCGGGACTCCCCCTCAACACATCGTACCCCCTGAGTGTCTGATTTCCTCTGCTCCTGCTTCTCTGGTGCCAGTTTCTCCTGGAAAAACTTTCGTTCCTCCATGCCTTCGTCTCCAGATACTCAGGTGGGGCCATTCTTCCCATCTAGCCGGTCACGCTGGGATCAAAAAATCCATACAATTGATGGCCAGACACTATTGGTGGCCTACCCAGGAAAAAGATATGACTGACTTTGTACGGGCCTGCACTATCTGTGCACGTGACAAGACTCCACGCCAGAAGCCTGCAGATCTTCTCCTTCCTCTACCTGTGCCTGAACAACCATGGTCCCACATTGCCATGGATTTCATCACGGACCTTCCTTTGTCTCATAGTAACACTGTCATCTGGGTGGTCGTTGACCGCTTTTCGAAAATGGCTCATTTTGTCCCGCTCCCTGGTCTGCCTACTGCACCTCAGTTGGCGAAGCATTTTTTTCTTCAAATTTTCCGCCTCCATGGGCTGCCCTCACATATCGTCTCTGATAGAGGCGTTCAATTCATCTCAACATTTTGGAGAGCTCTCTGTACTCAACTAAAGATTAAGTTGAATTTTTCTTCCGCTTATCACCCGCAATCCAATGGACAGGTGGAGAGAGTTAACCAGGTCCTTGGTGACTACTTACGACATTTTGTCTCTGCCCGTCAAGACGATTGGGTCGACCTATTGCCCTGGGCAGAATTTTCATACAATTTCAAGAATTCTGAATCGTCCTCTAAATCACCTTTCTTTGTGGTCTACGGCCGTCACCCATTGCCCCCCCTCCCCATCCCCACTTCTTCTGGAGTTCCTGCCGTGGATGAATTAACTCAAGACTTCACCTCTATCTGGAAAGAGACTCAAAAGTCGCTATCACTGGCCTCTGCCCGCATGAAGAGGCATGCAGATAAAAAAGAAGAATTCCTCCTGTCTATGTCCCGGGTGACAAAGTGTGGCTCTCCTCCAAATATGTTCGGTTTCGGGTACCTAGCTACAAGCTGGGCCCTCGTTACCTCGGACCTTTTAAAATCAAAAACCAAATCAATTCTGTCTCTTACAAACTCCATCTTCCTCCTTCTCTTCGTATCCCCAATTCTTTTCATGTGTCTCTTCTTTAACCCCTCATTCTTAACCGATTTTCCCCCAAGGTCACTGCTCCTGCTCCTGTCTCTGGTTCTTCCGATGTCTTCTCGATGAAAGAAATCCTCGCCTCCAAGGTCATCCGAGGTAAAATGTTTTTTTTAATTGATTGGGAGAACTGTGGTCCTGAAGAGAGATCCTGGGAGCCTGAGACCAACATTTTAGACAAGGAGCTCATCCGTAGATTCTTGGGTTCCAAGAAAAGGGGGAGACCTAAGGGGGGGTACTGTAACGCCGATCGCTCCGGGTGTCCCATCCTTCCTGGAGCGCTCACGGCGTCGGTCCCCCTGCAGCGCCCCGGTCAGCCCTCCTGGCCGTGGGCGCTGCTCTGTTACCGGCGGGTAGTGATGAGCCGAACACCCCCGGGTTTGGTTCGCACCAGAACCCGCGAACGGACCGAAAGTTCGCACGAACATTAGAACCCTATTAAATACAATGGATGCGAACGTTCAAATTCTAAAGTGCTAATTATAATGACTATTATCCATGTTATTGTCCTAAACAGAGTTTGGGAACCCGGGTTCTGCACCAGGGGACATGTATCAATGCAAAAAGAAGTTTTAAAAACGGCAGTTTTTCGGGAGCAGTCTGTTTAATGATGCATAAAGTGAAAAAAAAAAAGTCAAATATTCCTTTAAATATTGTACCTGGGGGGTGTCTAAAGTATGCCTGTGAAGTGCCACGTGTTTCCCGTGTTTAGAACTGTCCCTGCACAAAATTACATTTCTAAAGGAAAAAAAAGCCATTTAAAACTGCTTGCGGCTTTAATGTAATGTCTGGTCCCGGTAATATGGATGAAAATCTTTAAGAAAAATGGCATAGCTACCCCATCACCCCCCCCCCTACCCCAGCCCATTACCAGCCCCTTTGGGTCTTGTATGGATATTAAGGGGAACCCCGCACACAAAATAAAAAAGGCCCTATATACTCCGAACAGCCGTATACAGGCGGTGCATACAAGACAGGGACTGTAGGTTTGTTCTTATGTAGAATCTGTTTGTAATTTTGAACAGGTACATTGTTTAAGTGTAGCTCCAGCCAAAAAATCTATTTTTAAGCTTTTTGGAAAACATAGGGAAGGGTTATCACCCCTGTAACATTTGTTTTGCTGTCTGTGCCCCTGTTCAGAACATTTCACCTCACTTTGCGTCCCAATGACAACTGTTTTTGAAATGTGGTGTTTTTATTGAAACAAGGATTGGTGATAAAGCATCAGTAGAGAGGAGACACCTTTCTCCCATATTAATTCTTACAGGAGAGAATTTTCCTTCCAAGGGGTAGATTTCCTCTCACTTCCTGTTGTCTTCTTCCGTTTGCAAGTAGTAGTCGTTTGTAAGTTGGATGTTTGAAAGTAGGGACCTGCCGTATATACTCTGCAGAAATTGGCCCCTTAGGTGTTGGTGTTGGCACAACACTGTAAGCACTCACAGTTACTCTTGGTGGGTGCTGGAACGCCCTGCTGTCAACTATTATATCAGGAATTGTAATAACATATAATTGTTGAACAGTGGTAGTAAAAATTGGGCCTTTGATGGTGGTGCTGGTGCCACAACACTGTAAGGCCTGACAGTTACTCTTGGTGGGCGCAGCAATGGGCCCTGCTGTGAATTATTAGATCAATAATTATAATTGCATGCCCCTGTTGAACAGGGGCTGAAAAATTGGGCCTTTGGTGATGGTGGTGGTGGTGGTGGTGTTGACACAACACTGTAAGGCCTGACAGTTACTCTTGGTGGGCGCAGCAATGGGCCCTGCTGTGAATTATTAGATCAATAATTATAATTGCATGCCCCTGTTGAACAGGGGCTGAAAAATTGGGCCTTAGGCACTGGTGGCACAACACTGCAACCCCTCACAGATACTGTACTTGGAGCACAGCAATGAGGCCTGTTGCAAAGTATTGCATCAAAAATTGTAATTACACGCCCCTGTTAAACAGGGGCTGAAAAATTGGGCCTTAGGCACTGGTGGCGTCACCCATAAACCAAAATGATCTTCCAAGCTATCATCATTAATCGTATCATTGAGGAGGAGGAGGAGGATAGCCAGTCAACATAACAGCACAGGCACTCAGCATCAGCATCAGTCTTGAAGGGATGTGACATTTTAAAATCAATTAGTCTGTTATATCAGCATCAGGTGTGTGGTAGCTGGTGGTGATCCAAGACTGGTTCATCTTGATGAAAGTCAGTCGATCAACCGAGTCGGTGGACAGGCGCACCCTGTGATCCGTGACAAATCCTCCAGCAGCACTGAATGTGCGTTCTGAAAGAACGCTGGATGCAGGACAGGCCAGTAGCTCAATTGCATACTGTGCAAGCTCTGGCCAGTGATCCATCCTCAAGACCCAGTAAGCCAGAGGATTTTCGGTGGGGAAGGTGTCCAAGTCTGACCTTGCCCCTAGGTATTCCTGCACCATGTATATCAGACGCTGGCGATGGTTGCTGGAACCGATCATACTTTGGGGCTGCGGACTAAAGAATTGTCTGAACGCATCGGTCAGACGGCCACCTTCCCCACTGCTCCTTCTTTGACTGACCGAAGCCTCAGCAACTCGTTGTCCAGGACCAGGAGTTTGTAACCTCCCAGTCTCTGGGAACGCGTTGCACAGACCTTTCTGCAAGGCCTCCCGGAGTTGTCTCATCCTCTGCTCCCTCTGCGACGGTAACATAAGGTCCGCAACCTTACCCTTGTACCGTGGATCAAGGAGAGTGGCCAGCCAGTAATGGTCCCTCTCCTTGATCCGAAGAATACGAGGATCCTTCCGCAGACTTTGCAGGATCAGGGAGGCCATGCAGCGTAGGTTAGCTGAGGCATTCAGTCCGGAGTCCTCTGGGTCACTAAGGACGACATGATCCGCAGCCACCTCCTCCCAGCCACGTACAAGTCCACTGGTTTCTTGGGACTGTAAATCATCCCTAAAAGACTGCTGCTGATGATGCTGAGTGCCAGCCTCCACCTCCATGCTGACACAATCCTCCTCCTCCTCCTCTTCCTCTTCCTGTGCGATGGGTGGGACAGAAGGAACACTGTCTGGGTAAAGGGGGCCTTGAGAGGCAAGGAAGTCCTCCTCTTCCTGCCTCTGTTCTGCCTCAAGTGCCCTGTCCATTATTCCACGCAGCGTGTGCTCCAACAGGTGGACAAGAGGTACAGTGTCACTGATGCATGCACTGTCACTGCTCACCATCCTCGTGGCCTCCTCAAATGGTGCCAGGACAGTGCATGCATCCCTGATCATGCCCCACTGGCGTGGTGAAAAAAACCCGAGCTCCCCTGACCCTGTCCTGGTGCCGTAGTCGCACAGGTACTCATTGATGGCCCTCTGCTGTGTGTGCAGCCGCTGCAGCATGGCCAACGTTGAGTTCCACCTGGTGGGCATGTCACATATAAGGCGGTTCTTGGGCAGGTTCAACTCCTTTTGCAGCTCAGCCAGGCGAGCACTGGCATTATAAGATCTGCAGAAATGCACACAGACTTTCCTGGCCTGCCTCAGGACATCCTGTAAGCCCGGGTACCTGCCCAAGAACCACTGCAACACCAGGTTAAGGACGTGAGCCATACAGGGCACATGGGTCAGTTGTCCCTGTCGGAGGGCGGAGAGGAGGTTGGTGCCATTGTCGCAAACCACCATTCCTGGCTTAAGCTGGCGTGGCGTCAACCACCTCTCGGCCTGCCCCTGCAGAGCAGACAGGACCTCTGCCCCAGTGTGGCTCCTGTCCCCCAAACACACCAGCGCAAGCACGGCATGGCATCTTTTTGCCTGCGTACTTGCGTAGCCCCTTGAACGCCTACGGAGCACCGCTGGTTCCGAGGACAAACCACAGGAAGAGGCCATGGAGGAAGAAGAAGAGGAGGGGGTGGAGGAGAGAGGTGTGTCACAACCAGTAGTAGCATTTTGGAGGCGTGGCGGCGGAACAACCTCCAACACTACTGCACCTTGTCCTGGATCCTTCCCAGCTGCCAAAAGAGTGACCCAATGGGCTGTGAAAGAAAGGTAACGTCCCTGTCCATGCCTGCTGGACCATGAGTCAGCGGTAATATGCACCTTACCGCTGACCGCCCTGTCCAGCGAGGCCAAGACATTGCCTTCCACATGCCTGTAGAGAGCCGGAATCGCCTTCCGTGAGAAAAAGTGGCGTTTGGGAACCTGCCACTGAGGAACCGCACATTGAACAAACTCACGGAAGGGGGCCGAGTCTACCAACTGAAAAGGCAGCAGTTGAAGCGCTAGCAATTTAGCCAAGCTAGCATTCAACCGCTGGGCATGTGGATGGCTGGGAGTGAACTTCTTTCGACGGTCCAGCAGCTGGGGCAGGGAAATTTGCCTGCAAGTACTTGGCTGTGACACACCTAATTCTACACCTTCATTCCTCTCAGTGCAGGTTTCAGAGAGGACTGAAGGTATACTGGGGTTGGAGATCCCAGCTGATGCAGTGCAAGGAGAGGTCCGCTTTGTTCTTTGGTGTGGGTCTTTAAGGTAGGCTTGCCAACGAGCTGCATGGCAGGTCAACATATGTCTGGTCAAGCATGTGGTGCCCAAGCGGCTGATGTTTTGGCCACGCGATATACGCTTGAGACATATGTTGCAAACAGCAGCTGTGCGATCTGATGTACTCGCCTCAAAAAAGGCCCACACCAAAGAACTTTTTGAATGACGGGCAGAGGCAGCGCCCTGCACAGGCGGAGCTCTGCGGTGTGATTCCGTTGGTGTGCTGCCCATACGCTGGCCACCCAAGGGCATCCTGCCTCGTTGGAGATGTGCCTCCTCCTCATCCTCCTCCTCCTTCTCTCTCCTATTAGGCACCCACGTGGAGTCAGTGACCTCATCATCCCCTCCCTCCTCATCACTGGAGCCAATCTGGCAGTATGCTGCAGCTGCTGGAGCATGACTGCCAGATTGGTGTCCTTCTTGAGCATCCCCTCTCTCAGCTCTCACGCTACTGCCTTCCTCTAGCTGGGTATCATCATCAGATCCTTCGAAACGCTGGGCATCCTCCTGGAGCATGTACCCAACACTGTGCTCAAACAGTTCGGGGGACTCCTCAGGAGGAGGACATGGTGGGTCTAGGGAAGGAGATGTGCCTCCTCCTCATCCTCCTCCTCCTCTCTCCTATTAGGCACCCACGTGGAGTCAGTGACCTCATCATCCCCTCCCTCCTCATCACTGGAGCCAATCTGGTAGTATGCTGCAGCTGCTGGAGCATGACTGCCAGATTGGTGTCCTTCTTGAGCATCCCCTCTCTCAGCTCTCACGCTACTGCCTTCCTCTAGCTGGGTATCATCATCAGATCCTTCGAAACGCTGGGCATCCTCCTGGAGCATGTACCCAACACTGTGCTCAAACAGTTCGGGGGACTCCTCAGGAGGAGGACATGGTGGGTCTAGGGAAGGAGTTACTAATGATGACATTGATACCAGAGAAGAGGACGCTTTGGCAGCTGCTTTGCCAGTACCCTGAGCCTGGGTGAGAGAGGATGAGGAGGATGAGGTGGGCTTGGTCATCCACTCTACCAAGTCTTCGGCATGATGTGGCTCAACATGTCCAGCTGCCGAAAAGAAGGACAAGCGTGTCCCATGGCCATGTGCTGATGACAATGCACCACGTCCACGACCAGCACTGTTGCCCCCAGACACAGAGCCTGCTTGCCCTCTTTTTTTGCCTCCTGACTGTCTGCCTCTCCTTGTTTGCCTTCCAGACATTTTAATGGATGGCCTGCAGGGAGATGGGAAAAAGAGCAATAAGGGCTACCTTCAGGTGTATACTGTGCAGGAGGCTTAGCAACAATGACACTGACACTGTCCCCTGCCTATCCTTCTCTGTCCCTAAACTCAAGGATTTCAAATATGGTTCAGCAAGATTGGTTTAGAACAGAATAGCACACTGACAGTTTCCCCGAGTGTCCTTCTCTGTCCCTACAAACAAGATTTAGCACAGAATAGCACACTGATAGTTTCCACGAGTGTCCTTCTCTGTCCCTAAACTCAAGGATTTCAAATATGGTTCAGCAAGATTGGTTTAGAACAGAATAGCACACTGACAGTTTCCCCGAGTGTCCTTCTCTGTCCCTACAAACAAGATTTAGCACAGAATAGCACACTGATAGTTTCCACGAGTGTCCTTCTCTGTCCCTAAACTCAAGGATTTCAAATATGGTTCAGCAAGATTGGTTTAGAACAGAATAGCTCACTGATAGTTTCCCTCACTGTCCTTCTCTGTCCCTACAAACAAGATTTAGCACAGAATAGCACACTGATAGTTTCCACGAGTGTCCTTCTCTGTCCCTAAACTCAAGGATTTCAAATATGGTTCAGCAAGATTGGTTTAGAACAGAATAGCACACTGACAGTTTCCCTCACTGTCCTTCTCTGTCCCTACAAACAAGGATTAGCACAGAATAGCACACTGATAGTTTCCACGAGTGTCCTTCTCTGTCCCTAAACTCAAGGATTTCAAATATGGTTCAGCAAGATTGGTTTAGAACAGAATAGCACACTGACAGTTTCCCCGAGTGTCCTTCTCTGTCCCTAAACTCAAGGATTTCAAATATGGTTCAGCAAGATTGGTTTAGAACAGAATAGCACACTGACAGTTTCCCTCACTGTCCTTCTCTGTCCCTACAAACAAGGTTTAGCACAGAATAACACACTGACACTCTCCCTACCTATCCTTCTCTGTCCCTAAACACAAGGAATCCAGGATTAGTAAAGGAAAAAAATTACACTGTCCCTGCCTATGCTTCTCTTTCCCTGCTCCGGAACACACTACACAAGGCCGCCGCGCTGGCGGCCTTTTATAGTGTGGGGCGTGTACTAAACCCCCTCAGCAATAATTGGCCACAGGCATCCTGCCTGTGGCCAATCATTGCTCTCCTCGCTGCCGGCGCTGTGATTGGCCAAGCATGCGGGGTCACAGTGCATGCTTGGCCAATCACAGCGCCTGAATGACACTGCGATGGCGTAGTGCATTGTGGGCCGTTCGCGTCACTCGAATTTGGCGCGAACGGCCCAAATCGTTCGATCTTCGTCGAACGATCGAACAGCCGATGTTCGAGTCGAACGTATGTTCGACTCGAACACGAAGCTCATCCCTACCGGCAGGGATGCGATCCACGCGGCGGCACATCTCCGTCCGCGGATCGCATCCCATCCTACTCACCATCCCCCTCCTGCTCCTTCCCGGCGCGCGGCCCCGCTGCGCTCTAGGGCGCGCGTGCGCCGGCCTTCTGAGATTTAAAGGGCCAGCGCACCATTGATTGGTGCCTGGTCCAATTACTGTGTGCACACCCAAATCTGATATAAACCCACTTCCCCTTCCTGTCCTTGCCGGATCTTGTTGTCTTAGTACCCTGTGGAAGCGTTTTGTGAGTTGCCTTGCCTGTGTATCTGACCTGCTGCCATTGTCTCAGACTACGAACCATTGCCGCCTGCCCTGACCCTCTGCTACGTCTGACCTTGGCCTCTGCCCAGTCCTTTTGTACCGCGCCTATCTCAGCCGCCAGAGAGGTGGAGTCGCTACTGGAGGACACGACCTGGTTGCTACCGCCGCAGCAAGTCCATCCCGCTTTGCGGTGGGCTCTGGTGAAAACCGGTAGTTGCTTAGAACCGGTCCCTCAGTACGACCCGTGCCATCCCCTCTCTGGTACAGAGGATCCACCTCCTGTATCCCCACTAGCCGTCAGTCCGGCTTGTGACAGTCATGCATCCAGTGTAACATAAATGTCATATATATAATGAGTATGGCATAGGTATCAAGTGGAGAAGCAGTTCATAGATGTATTACAATAAAAAATGCACAAAAAGGAAGAGGAATAGACCACAAAGATGTATACAAAATTAGTCAAGCCTTATTTATGAAAGCGTTAATATCCCAATCAACGTTTAGGCCATAAGGCCTGTAACACTTGAGCTGGTATATCCAATATGTTTCTAATTTAGAGACCCCTCTAAGGCGGGATTCCCCCCTCCAACTAGGGACAAATTTGTCTATAATTTGAAACATAGTACCTTTGGAGTTCTTATTATGGAATTCCAAATAATGTCGTGGGACTCTGTGATTTGTTTTGCCCTTTTTTATGCTGGTTAGATGTTCCCCCACTCTTATTGAAAAAGTGCGAATGGTGCGACCTACATACTGTTTCCCGCATGGGCAGGTAAGTAAGTAAACTATATGTTTTGTCGCACATGTCGTAAAACTTTTCATTTGGTAATCAATCCCTGTGGATGTAGACCTGAAAGTGTCCGTTTTTCGTTTTCCACAAGTATTAATTTGACAGACCTTGCATTTTCTGCAGGGATAATATGCCTTTAAGTGTGGAAAAAAGGCTGGTAATGTTCGTGGATCAGAAACGTTGGGCGCAATACGATTTCTCAGTGAGGGTGCCCCTCGATACGTTACGCCCGCTTTTTCGGAAAGTGTGGGTCCTAAAATCTGGTAATTTTTCAAAATTTTACAGTGTTTCTGAAATATATCCCTTATTTGTCTGTGTTGGACAGAGTATGTTGTATAGAAAGACCATTTATATTTCGAGTCTTGGATAGGCTTAATTTGTTCTCTAACTAAAGAATCCCTCTCAATCCTAGCAACTTGTTTGATCTCCTCCTCTATAACGGAGAGTTGGTAACCCTTATCTACAAATCTGGACTTAAGTATACTAGCCTGACAGTGGAAGTCAGAAAGGCTTGAGCAATTACGTCTCATCCTTAAAAGCTGACTTCGGGGCACTGATTTTAACCATGCTGAATGGTGACAACTGTGGACCGGAATGTAACCATTCCGGTCCGTTGGTTTAAAGAATGTCCTAGTTTCTAACTTACCATTATTAGGGAATATTTCAAGATCCAAAAAATGTATAGAATTGAAACTGGCCTCATAGGATAGGCTAATACCCACGTCATTGTTATTCAGAGTGGACATAAATTTGTTTAAGGAGGTCTCATCACCCCTCCACAGGAGGAGGATGTCATCTATGTATCGAACCCAGAGGATAATCTCGGGTCGATCATAAGCATAGATGACATCCTCCTCCCATTCGGCCATAAAGATATTAGCCAAGCTGGGAGCAAATTTTGCGCCCATGGCAACCCCCTTTTGTTGTAAAAAGAAATCACCATTATGCCAAAAGTAATTGTGGTGGGTTGCAAAATGTAAAAGGTCCATAATATATCTTTTCTGTGTGCCCGAAAGGTCGTTAACTCTAGACAAAAACAGACCTAAAGCTGACAAGCCTAATTCGTGTGAGATGCTAGTGTACAGTGAGGCAACGTCTGCTGTCACGAGCAAGATGTCCTTACTGTAAGTAATCTGCTGCAACAGTGAGATAACATGACGGGTGTCCTTTAGATATGATGGAATTGATTTCACAATAGGTTGTAGGTGAAAGTCTATATACCTCCCTATCCGTGAGGTTATCAAATCAATTCCGCTAATAATTGGGCGACCCGGAGGATGTTTGGCATCCTTATGTATCTTCGGCAGATAATACATTACAGGAATGCGTGGGGCAACAGGAACTAGATAGCTTTTTTCTTTCTTGTCAAGAATCCCCAATTGTGATCCGGTGTCAACAAGATCTAATAGAGCTATTTTATAGCTCTGAGTGGGGTTACCATTCAAACGAGTATAGGTCGTGGTATCGCTTAGTATCTTATTCATTTCGAGGTAATAGGCTGTCTTATCCAGAACAACAATACCGCCCCCCTTATCGGCAGGGTGTATCGTCAGATCCTTTCTTTCACATAAGGATCTGAGGCCAGTTTTTATCCTAAGGTCATTGTAAATACGTTTTTTTAGGGAGCGCCTCCAAGTCCTTCAAGACTAGGTCCCTAAACACCTGAACTGAAGGTGCTATAGGGCATGGTGGGTTGAAGAGTGAGGGATTAGAGAACCCTGAATGTACCATAAGTGAATTGGTTTCAGGTAAAGCAGGTCTAGTGGGATTGGAGATAAAATATCTTTGTATGTTTCATTTACGCACATATTTGTGTACATCTATGAACGTGGCAAACTTATTTAGATGTTTAGGGGGGACATATTTAAGCCCTTTATTTAAAACAACTTTTTCGGCTTCTGTAAAGGTCGCTGTGCTTAAATTGAAGATTCCATCATCCTTTACATACATTTTCTTTTTTTGGGCGCGCCATCCGCCTCTACATCCCCGCTGATGTCCGGGTTTCTGTTGTACCCGCTTTGTTCTTTCTGAAAACCCCCAGAGTATGATGGACCGGGGTGGTTTTGATTGTAATTAAATGGAGATCGGCTATGTGAGTAGTCATCATCTCTGTCTCTATAATTATATTGGGGTGGGTACATTCCGCTATTTTCTCTCAGAGGTGAAAACCGATTGTAGGTTTGTATAGGGTTCTTTGATTTTGGTAAGAGTAGTAATCGGTATTTGGTTGACTATAACCACCCCTCCGTGGTGAATCATGCCTCCAATATTCCCGAGAGCCATCCTTCCTACCTCTATTATTACCTCGGGGACCTCTCCCTCTTCCCCCTTGTATTGGGGGTGGACCACGATATTGTGTATTGGGGGTACGTGCATTAGTTTGTTTTTGATTCGTTTCCCTAGTAGCCAAAGGGCGACTTTGGGCTTGATTGGACGTAGATGGTTGTGGTCTCCCATCATTAACTAAAGGGGCCGTACTGCTGTACAAAATGTTTTTAATTATGTTTACCTTCTTAATAAATTGACATTTTATACTTACTTTGGCCTAATCATTGGGTACCAAGATAGTCCTCAACTTTCACAGTACCGCGGGGCAAATTTGGAGCAGCCCCTGTCACACCCCCTTTCCAATATCCTGGAGGATATCCCTAGACGTAAGTAATTGAGGCAATATTCTATGTTGTACGCTGAATAAGGGTCCATGTAGTTCTGTACACAACAATGACATGATCACCAACACACAGAGTTTTTAGAGTTGAAAATGTTTTTATTGGCAGAATAAACAGTACATCAGAAATACAGTTGACATATCACATATAGGAAAGCGTTAATGAGCGCGCCAAATGGCTATCGCCTACAGCGGCACTAGCGCCCAAAGGTTTAATGAATTAGCTTGGGTTCAATTTATGTCAAACCATAGAAGATCAGGAGGTAAAGCCAAAGGGGGCAGAAAGGGTTGGAGATGGGGGGGGGTCTGCAGGGAGAGCCGGGGATGGAAAGACAGTATCTTGGTAAATGAGGGGTATCCCTACATCTTTAGGGAAAGGTAAACACAGAATTTTTACAAAATAGTTTATTTTAAATATTGTAAGTACTCTGAGGGGTGAGGAAACCTACTTACTCCAACCCCCCCCCCCCCACCGCTGGCTATACAGACGGATAGATCCCCCTCACCCAGACTGACAACCCACAAAACAAAATACTGACACCTCAGATTGACCCCCCCCGTCCAACTGAACCCCCGTCACTAATACACGTCACCCCCAAAATAAAGACAATGATAACTGCATGCTAGCGGCTTATATTACAGGCCGTGAAATCTGTACCCCCTCTTATATTACAGGCTGTGAAATCTGTACCCCCTCTTATATTACAGGCCGTGAAATCTGTACCCCCTCTTATATTACAGACCGTGAAATCTGTACCCCCTCTTATATTACAGACCGTGAAATCTGTACCCCCTCTTATATTACAGACCGTGAAATCTGTACCCCTCTTATATTACAGACCGTGAAATCTGTACCCCTCTTATATTACAGACCGTGAAATCTGTACCCCCTCTTATATTACAGACCGTGAAATCTGTACCCCCTCTTATATTACAGACCGTGAAATCTGTACCCCCTCTTATATTACAGACCGTGAAATCTGTACCCCCTCTTATATTACAGACCGTGAAATCTGTACCCCCTCTCATATTACAGACCGTGAAATCTGTACCCCTCTTATATTACAGACCGTGAAATCTGTACCCCTCTTATATTACAGACCGTGAAATCTGTACCCCCTCTTATATTACAGACCGTGAAATCTGTACCCCCTCTTATATTACAGACCGTGAAATCTGTACCCCCTCTTATATTACAGACCATGAAATCTGTACCCCCTCTTATAATATTACAGGCCGTGAAATCTGTACCCCCTCTTATATTACAGACCGTGAAATCTGTACCCCCTCTTATATTACAGACCGTGAAATCTGTACCCCCTCTTATATTACAGACCGTGAAATCTGTACCCCCTCTTATATTACAGACCGTGAAATCTGTACCCCTCTTATATTACAGACCGTGAAATCTGTACCCCCTCTTATATTACAGACCGTGAAATCTGTACCCCCTCTTATATTACAGACCGTGAAATCTGTACCCCTCTTATATTACAGACCGTGAAATCTGTACCCCCTCTTATATTACAGACCGTGAAATCTGTACCCCCTCTTATATTACAGACCGTGAAATCTGTACCCCTCTTATATTACAGACCGTGAAATCTGTACCCCTCTTATATTACAGACCGTGAAATCTGTACCCCCTCTTATATTACAGACCGTGAAATCTGTACCCCCTCTTATATTACAGACCGTGAAATCTGTACCCCCTCTTATATTACAGACCGTGAAATCTGTACCCCCTTATAATATTACAGGCCGTGAAATCTGTACCCCCTCTTATAATATTACAGGCCGTGAAATCTGTACCCCCTCTTATATTACAGGCCGTAAAATCTGTACCCCCTCTTATATTACAGACCGTGAAATCTGTACCCCCTCTTATATTACAGACCGTGAAATCTGTACCCCCTCTTATATTACAGACCGTGAAATCTGTACCCCCTCTTATATTACAGACCGTGAAATCTGTACCCCTCTTATATTACAGACCGTGAAATCTGTACCCCCTCTTATATTACAGACCGTGAAATTTGTACCCCCTCTTATATTACAGACCGTGAAATCTGTACCCCTCTTATATTACAGACCGTGAAATCTGTACCCCTCTTATATTACAGACCGTGAAATCTGTACCCCCTCTTATATTACAGACCGTGAAATCTGTACCCCCTCTTATATTACAGACCGTGAAATCTGTACCCCCTCTTATATTACAGACCGTGAAATCTGTACCCCCTCTTATATTACAGACCATGAAATCTGTACCCCCTCTTATAATATTACAGGCCGTGAAATCTGTACCCCCTCTTATATTACAGACCGTGAAATCTGTACCCCCTCTTATATTACAGACCGTGAAATCTGTACCCCCCCTCTTATATTACAGACCGTGAAATCTGAACCCCCTCTTATATTACAGACCATGAAATCTGTACCCCTCTTATATTACAGAC
This sequence comes from Rana muscosa, assembly GCA_029206835.1. Classification (NCBI taxonomy): domain Eukaryota; kingdom Metazoa; phylum Chordata; class Amphibia; order Anura; family Ranidae; genus Rana; species Rana muscosa. The sequence continues at coordinate 347,127,467 of CM055122.1, forward strand.
CATGAAATCTGTACCCCCCTCATATATTACAGACCATGAAATCTGTACCCCCTCTTATATTACAGACCGTGAAATCTGTACCCCCTCTTATATTACAGACCGTGAAATCTGTACCCCTTCTTATATTACAGGCCATGAAATCTGTACCCCCTCTTATATTACAGGCCATGAAATCTGTATCCCCTCTTATATTACAGACCGTGAAATCTGTACCCCCTCTTATATTACAGGCCGTGAAATCTGTACCCCCTCTTATATTACAGGCCATGAAATCTGTATCCCCTCTTATATTACAGACCGTGAAATCTGTACCCCCTCTTATATTACAGGCCGTGAAATCTGTACCCCCTCTTATATTACAGACCGTGAAATCTGTACCCCTCTTATATTACAGACCGTGAAATCTGTACCCCCTCTTATATTACAGGCCGTGAAATCTGTACCCCCTCTCATATTACAGACCATGAAATCTGTACCCCCTCTTATATTACAGGCCATGAAATCTGTATCCCCTCTTATATTACAGACCGTGAAATCTGTACCCCCTCTCATATTACAGACCATGAAATCTGTATCCCCTCTTATATTACAGACCGTGAAATCTGTACCCCCTCTTATATTACAGGCCGTGAAATCTGTACCCCCTCTTATATTACAGACCATGAAATCTGTACCCCCTCTTATATTATAGACCGTGAAATCTGTACCCCCTCTTATATTACAGACCGTGAAATCTGTACCCCCTCTTATATTACAGGCCGTGAAATCTGTACCCCCTCTTATATTACAGGCCGTGAAATCTGTACCCCCTCTTATATTACAGGCCATGAAATCTGTATCCCCTCTTATATTACAGACCGTGAAATCTGTACTGATGCTGGGAGTTGTAGTCCACTGTGTGCTCAGTGAGGGGCCCTTGGGGGGCTCTCAGGCTTTATTCTGAGGGGAGGAGATCTGTATGGACTTGTCATGGTGGTCCTCATCCCCCGACATTCCTGTGTTTATATTCTGTACCCCTCTGAGGAGATTTCACCTCACTTCCT